>JAQIUQ010004554.1:0-408893 GCA_030378365.1 Hybognathus amarus
AAGCAATAAACGTGTCCTCTGGGATAAAATGTTTTGCTTGCACTCCTGACATGTAAAATCATATTTCACACTCTTGCAGATACCCACACACTCGTACAGACAGTCTGTCTGTATTTAATTGGAGACAATTGACTAACAGTACGCTCTTTACTTGAAAACTGTCCAGCAGGCTTTGAGAAGAGATCTCTCTGCAAAAACAAGCCTGTTTGTCTGACATTTCACCAAAATCGATGCGGAGGATAAATTTGGCCCTTTCACTATGCATGCCGCAATTTGCCACGTAATTGTGCTTTTTACATCGCCATTGATTAGTCTTTTCACTGAATATATATTGGCCACCCAAGCGCTGTTTTCACGTCATGCCACATAGGCACGTAGAATCAGCCTTGACTAACCTGCAATTATTGAAGCACGATCACTCCTCTTAGTCAATGCACGTGTGCACGCTATTGATTGTCATGCCATGCATGTATACACGCTTGGAAATGTGTGAATGCATGTGCAGCTGTTAACAGACAATGTAATTTTCATCAGATGATAACAGCATGTGGTCTTCTTTACACTGTTAAGCCACAGGAGCTTGTTTCCCATGAATAGCTCAATCACACAAACAGGTTAGACTCACAAACTGTTGTGCACATGGTCTCGCTCTCTCATCTCTCAGCTTATTTGTGCTAGAAAGACTTAACGGCATGCTCGTGCAAGCATAATGTGGGAAATTCGTTTTCGTTCGTCTTTTTGATGAAACTTTTGTGTTTAATTTTCCAAAGATTGGAATGGAAACCAAATTAACAAAAGTTGTTAAAACCAAGGAGGTCTGAAATACCTGTCGAAAGCTGTCCGTTAGCATTAGCTAAATGAGTGAGCATCAAGTGTTCCTATTTCACAGCTTTAAAAATAAGTGGCCACTGGTAAAACATCATCTAAGATATAATACAATAAATGAGATTTAAAGGAGAACTCTGGCGCAAAATGAACCTTTGGTCTAATTACACATTGTTACCTAGTCAACCATTCTCTGAGATTTGTTTTCATGATTGCCGAATGTAAATAATTTTATCTCTAAAAACAGTTTAGCCTATAATGCTAGTATAACGCTAGTATATTGGGCATAGAGTAATGACAAATAAAAATCGCTTGTTATTACCACTAACAAGGCTCAAAATATCCCCACAGTAACACGGTAGCATAATAAGGGTCCCTACATTCAAACCGAAGCATTGAGAACTTTGTCAGTGTCCATACAGTTTAATAAGAAGATATTTTATACACACAGTCAACTTCGCGAATACAGGAAGAAGCCATCTTTGAAAAATAGTCTCTACCAGTCGATCTACGAATGCCGATCCAAGTGCGCTGGTGAGATGTGAATAAGGTGATAAGGTGAGTGCGAAAAGTAGGCAACATGTACATATTGAAGACAAGAAAATGGTTCGTGTTTGTGTTTCGTCCGGAAACAACGGACCATATGAGATTCTGCACAGTTCAGCGCACTTGGATCGGCGTTCGTAGATCGACTGGTAGTGACTATTTTTCAAAGATGGCTTCTTCCTGTATTCGCGAAGTTGACTGTGTGTATAAAATATCTTCTTATTAAACTGTATGGACACTGACAAAGTTCTCAATGCTTTGGTTTGAATGTAGGGACCCTTATTATGCTACCGTGTTAGTGTGTGGGCTATTTTGAGCCTTGTTAGTGGTAATAACAAGCGATTTTTATTTGTCATTACTCTATGCCCAATATACTAGCGTTATACTAGCATTATAGGCTAAACTGTTTTTAGAGATAAAACTATTTACATTTGGCAATCATGAAAACAAATCTCAGATAACGGTTGACTAGGTAACAATGTGTAATTAGACCAAAGGTTCATTTTGCGCCGGAGTTCTCCTTTAAATTTTATTTTTAGTCATTTTTATTATTTTTTTATATTTAGTTTACAAAAAAAACATTTATTACTTCAACTTAATTATTTCAGTTAGTCGACAAATGGTAATTAATATTGGTAACATTTTCGCATCTACACTGTAAAAATGAATATGCTTTATCTAATCAAGAAAATTGTGACAACAGATTACAAGCAATATTATTAATTAAATTGAACAAATTAGAATTGAGTAAATTAATCAAATTATTCCTTAAAAGTTAACCATTTAAAATGAGTAAAGTTTACACCAAAAAATTCAACAAAAATATCTGAATAAAGACAGACTAATTAATTGAAGACACCTGATGTTAATAAGCAGAACCACTGAAGGAGAAACCTAAAACAAACACCGATCACCATAATGACGACTTAAATGTACGTTTTTTTTGTAAGTTTTACTCATTTTAAATGGTTTACTTTTAAGGAATTAATTTGAATAATTATTACTCAATTCTAATTTGTTCAATTGAATTATTAATATTGCTTGTAATCTGTTGCCCCAATTTTTTTTATTAGATAAAGCGCATTCATATTACAGTGTAATATTTATGTGTTTTTTTTTATTTAAATGAACAAAACAAATAATTGTTGTAGTTTAAGTTAACACTAACAACAATCAACTCCTATTTCGAAACCTCCATTTATAGAGAAAAATGCTTTTTGAACCCATCTGGTGTATTTATACCATCTACTTGGGACTATGCTAACCAGCTAAACCTTGACCTCTTAGTCAGAATGAGCGACACATTCACAAAAAAAAATTGAATTGAAAAGTAATTGAACTGCAGTGCAGTTAGTTGAATGGAGTCTTGCGTTCTCATAAGCACGTGATTGATTAACCTGTCAGTCTAGCAGTGTGGGTCATGAGGGTTTGAACACACGCGTGTTATATCTAATGAGATTGAAGCTTTATTCGCACACATTAACCAGTGCGCTTTTCAGGCAACTGTCATGTTCGCCTGTCAGATGGATTGTCTTGAAGGTTGTGTATGCATGATTGATTAACCACTAAATGACTGCTAACTTGTATGGGTAATTGCCAGCAAACACATAATTTGCTTTTGCCTGTTTGCATTTGTGATGCAACGGTTCCACATCAACAAGCTCTTCGTTGGGAGTATTATGGTCTTGTGGACTGAGGTTGCAGGGTAATCCTTTAACATGAGTGGGTTTTACAGTAGTGCCCAATAAATAATAAGCTTTATTTCACTCATGCATTCACACACACATACACACACACACGTTTGAGGTCAGAGCAACGGTAAAAATAATTTTGCCGGTTTTAAAGGGAAAAACGTTAGATTAAAAAAAGTTTAGGTGTAAATATGACATAACATAACTTGTCATTTACACAGTAACTTTATAACTTACATGACACAGGAGATGTGAGGGAACAATCTTTATTAACCGAAGAACACACAGGAGAAAAAAACAAAGCCATCCATGTCTTTCTTTCTTCAGTTGAAAAGAAATTAAGATTTTTGATTTTTCTCCATATAATGGACTTCAATGGAAACCAAACGGTTCAAGGTCCAAAAGACAGTTTCAGTGCAAACTGCAAACTGTTCAAAGGGCTTTAAACAATTCCAGACGATGAATAAGGGTCTTATCAAGCGAAACAATCGCTCATTTGAAAAAAAAAAAAAAAATACGTTTTCCAATAAAAAATAACAAAAAAGTAATACGCTTTATAAGCTCAAATGGTGGCTGTTCTGTGATGCGCGTTGTGACTCTCCTGTTTCAAACTCAATTATCAAATGAACAAATCATTTTTCGTGTCATTTGGTTCATTCAATGAACAAAATGAACGAGTTGCCTCAGGAAAAGATTTGTTCATTTTGATGAACGAGTTTAAACAGGAGAGTCATGTACGCGCATCACAGAACAGAGCAAGGCGACCATTTGAGCTTATAAAACTTAAACTTTGTTAACTATTTATTAAATGATTGATTGTTTCACTAGATAAGACCCTTATTCATCGTCTGGAATCGTTTAAAGCCCTTCTAACAGTTTGCAGTTTGCACTGAAACTGTCTTTTGGACCTTGAACCGTTTGGTTCCCATTGAAGTCCATTATATGGAGAAAAATCCTGGAATGTTTTCATCAAAAACCTTAATTTGTTTTCGACTGAAGAAAGAATGACATGGATATCTTGAATGACATGGGGGTGAGTAAATTATCAGCAAAAGTTTTTTTTTTTAAAGTGAACTACTCCTTTAAACACTGACGATTAACTAAAAAAAGAACTGCATACATTAGGGAGTGTAATCAACATAAACCAGAACAGGTGTAGGAACTAACTAACAAGCAGGGAAACTGGGAACTGGGCAAAACATAGGAAACACAGTGAAAATATAACCAAAATGGAACTTAACCAAATATACATGTTAGACGGATAATATAATATAATATTTACATTTACCAGGGAAAGAGTGTCTGTTAACGTGCAGTAACATCGCTGAGTGCACCTTTACCTTTATGTTTGTGTGTGTGGTAGAACCGGGCCCCGTGACTCAAGTGAGCTTCACTGAGATCTTGGACACATCTCTGAGGATCAGCTGGCAGGAACCAGAAGACAAGAATGGCATTATCACAGGTGAACAGGCTCAATCACAGCTACAGCTCACCCACCAATCCACAGGAACTCTCACTAATCTTTCCAACGCTGCATGTGAAGGTGTCCTAGGGATTGACGTTGATTAAATCTTTTTTGTTGTTGTTGTTTTATTAAGATCACAAAAAAGTTTAAACGTTTTATTCAGAACTTTTTTTTTAGTTTCCAGATTCCTTTCATGCATTGGTTTTATTATTTTGATCCTGTCCCATACCTAGAATTTCAGTATTAAAATTTAAATATTTTATTTAAAAAAAGGTATATTTCAAAATTATAACTAAGCTTTTAATTTTAAACATTTAACATTTTAATATTTGATCATCTAAACAAACATTAATTGTTGTGGAAATGGTTGAGATGAAATGTGAAAAAAATCAAGGTAAATGTCACGTCACACTGACCTGTCGAACTGTAATTTAAAATGACGTAAAATCTAATTTTCACTACTGCCATTTGCATTACATAATGCTATTAAAGGGATAGTTCACCTCTGGAAAGATGAATGTGTATTTAAAATCGGTCATTTATGTAGAAGAAATGTGAAATTATTGTAAATTATTATATGGCGAGAAATTATTAGATGAGAGACATCAACTCCCAGAATGCACTTGCTTCACTGCGCTAGGAGGCCATGCCTACCGGTAACAGAGCGCAGTAGTTCATCTGCTGTAAATCAGCTACTAGTGAGTCTCCGTGATGAGTCTGCCCGAAAATGTGTTTCGAGATCGGCCAAAATGTCCGGGATTCAGCTTTTGCGTTCTACGGTTGCCATTCATTATGTTTACTGTGGCGAGCAGGATGAGACCAGGCCGCGGGAGAATGGCGCGATGACGCAAAATGAAAATTTTTCATCGGAGGATTTTTTCCAGACAAAAAATACATAAATCTCAGGGGGATATGAGGGTGGAAAGCATGGTAATTCGAAAATACTACGGGTTTTAATACATATCTTAACGCTAAATCCTGAAGTATGCCTTTAAAGGGATAGGTCGCCCAAAAATGAAGATTCTGTAATAGTTTACTTAATCTTACGGGTTTGAGTGGCATAAGGGGGAGTAATTAATGAAATCATTTTTATTTTTGGGTGAATTATCCTTTTACATAAATGTTTAAGTACATAAAATTAAATGTGATGCAGATTACAAAAATGACAATTAATTTCTCAACACGTTATTATTTCACAAATTAAAAACAAGAAAGTGTGCATTTGGTTGAATAAAAAAAATATGTGATTTTTAAAATACCTGTTTTACTGTCATGTTACATATTAGTAAGTATAGTTAGTTGCGTTACTACTCTACTTTAATTTAATTACTCCACAACAATGCTCTGAAATTGCTTGCATTCATCTTACACTAGTCTTAAAAATTAGTACTTTACATTTTTTCTTCAAGACTTTATATTAAGTGGCTTTAAGTACTATGTAATTACATTGAAATTAATAATTTGATACAATGGACTTATTGTGTACATACATGTTTTTACATTGTACTTACATATTAAAATTTCAGCATGTAATTACAGCTATATTTAATTTATGTAATTACATTTGTAATTACACTGTTGACCCTCCCCTCACACCTTAACCTACACTTAAACCGACCCATACCACCACACCTGTCCCTAACCTTACCCGTATCACACCTCAAGAGCAGCAAAAGTGTTTTACAATACAACAGGAACACAACAATACATTGTACTTATTGTTCAATGTAAGTACTTAGTACTTAAAGCCACTTAATATGAAGTGGGACACTTTTTCTTGAAATTAGTTACATAAAAAGGTAAATTGGTCTAATTTAATTTAAATGTTAAAAGTACTGTAAGAACTTACTTCTACAGTAGTTCTTAAGACAGTCTTAACTCAAGTTTATGCAACTTGCCCCTGTTTACAGTAGCTGCAGCTGTCTTTAATGTAAAGCATGATCCATGCAAGGGACCGTAAATAATTTCCGTAAAGACTTATAGGAGAAGGTTACTGCCTATGTAGACATCAAGCAGCGAAATGGTTCACTAATCCTACATTTCTCTTTCTCCTCATCTCTTTTCCACCTCTCCATAGGTTACGTCTTGTGTTGGGAGGAGGACGGTCAGAACGAAACCCGTGTGTCTCAGACTCTGTCCAACTCCACGCTGGCGCATAAAGTGACCGGGCTCACTTCACTCACCACGTACACTCTGCAGGTCGCTGCGGTAACACAGGCCGGCACCGGTACCGCCACCTCATCGGCCATCTCAACAGGACTGCCGCCAGGTCTCCACACTCCCAAACAAACACTCACTTCAATGCTAGCATCACTTTAATGCATCAAATTCTCTCTTGGGGATCCGTGATAGTCACCGTGTTGGAACTCTAAAGGAAATTTAGCACATGAAACAGGATGCCGCAGTGGGGAGCATATTTCACATAGACCAGCAATCCGAGACACAGTCAGTAAGACTGTAATACATCACATAGAGTCAGTAAGAAGCTCTTGGGGCCGCTGTGTGTGTGCGCGCGTGTGTTGGAGAGAACATGAAATAAATGATGATGACCAAAAGCCAAGCTACACTCATTATCTCCCACTGATATGCTGTTGAGTCAGGAAAGAACGAGCTTTATCTACTGTTGAATGAGCCACCGTGAACCACCCAAATATCATTATCAATCCATTTAATTACCAATTAATCATATACCCAAACACAATGCGCACTGGTGTACACAAAAGCTAATCGACTCTGAAGTGAGTTATGGGCCCATTTACGGGAGTTTTCTTTGAAGGATAATGAAGACACGGGATTGAGAAAACAGGCAGAGAACAGAACAGAAAATGTCGAAATGTTTCAATTAGAGCAGCTTGTGAGTGACATAAATATGTTTTGTTGTTTTGGTAAACAGAGCTACCTGGCGCTCCCTCCAATCTGATCATCGCTAACATCAGTCCTCGCTCCGCCACCATAAAGTTCCTCCCCGGCAGTGACGGCAAAACCGCCATCTCCAAATGGATCGTAGAAGGACAGGTGTGTAGGCGTGTGTGTGTGTGTCAAATGTAGCTAACTTTTAGCTAACTGGCTACCTTTCCCACAAACGGCTAATGTTTACAAGATAGCTAACTTCGCTATCAGTAGCGATTTGCTTTGTACAATTTGTTAAAGGAGAACTCTGGCGCAAAATGAACCTTTGGTCTAATAAACATTCGGTACCTAGTTCAACCGTTCTCTGAGATTTGTTTTCATGATAATTGAATGTAAAGAGTTTTATCTCTAAAAACTGTTTAGTGTATAATGCTAGTACTGGGGGCCTTTACTAAGTAAAAAGAAATCGCTAGTTTATACCACTATCAAGGCTCAACATAGCCCCACACTAACACAGTAACATAATGAGTGTCCATACATGCAAAACGAAAGCATTGAGAACTTTGTAAGTGTACAGACCGTTTAATAAGAAGAAACTTTATAAAGACAGTTCACTTCGTGTATACAGACAGGAGCCATCTTAGAAAATAGTCTAAAATAGTCTAAAAAAACAGAGGAAAATACTCTGTTTTCCAAGATGGCTCCTGTCTGTATAGAGGTAATGCATTGACATCACTTTCCCGCCGGAACAACCTCCCTCAGCCTGACTGAGTGGCAAAAGATCTGCTGCGTGACTGGATTTAATAAGGGAAACAGCGAAAATGTGACTAAAACGAACAATTTTATCAATTTAAACTAAATGTTGGACTCAATATAGTGTTCCTTACAACTTACTAAAGATCCAGTGATCCATGGATATTGACATGCAGCCAGGAATCGTGTTGCCTGACATTTATGTTTGCCTGATTTCGACAGCGGGGAAAAGCAATATACGGTAAGACCTAAACATAAAGCTAATTTGCCTGTGAACGCTTTATATAAATACAATAGGTAGGTCTAAATTCGGGGATCACTTATATCAGTGTTATATATATAGCCTAGATATATCATCATATCGTCCAGCCCTAAACCTTTATAGTTTGGTCAGTGTTTGTTTATTAAAAAACATCCAATAATGCAGAATATGCAATGATAAATATTTAATTGATGAGTTGTTAATATATATATAACAATACAAAATACATGGGTATGGTTTTACAGCTAAATTCAGCATATTGACACAATATGATAACTGCAAATCCACCTTTTGCTGACTGGAGTCCAGTTGTTTCTGTGAATTGCAGCGATCCATTTGCTCCTCTTTCTATCGCAGTCTGTAAAAATATACCTCCTGATTTATTGTCAAATCTAGTTGTACAGTCAATCGCAAAGCTCTTTCCCACTTTATATGTGTTGTGTTCGTTTTTGCGGCATTCACGCTGTAACACATATACAGCCGCTCAGTCATTTTGCCACTCACTGTGAGTAACTGCAGTCACTCTAGCCAGCGGTGACGTGCCAGCCACGTGCATTTCCTCTATACACGAAGTGAACTGTCTTTATAAAGTATCTTCTTATTAAACAGTCTGTACACTTACAAAGATCTCAATGCTTCGTTTTGCATGTTTGGACCCTCATTATGTTACTGTGTTAGTGTGGGGCTATTTTGAGCCTTGATAGTGGTATAAACTAGCGATTTCTTTTTACTTAGTAAATGCCCCCATTACTGAGCGTTATACGCTAAACAGTTTTTGAGATAAAACACTTTACATTCGATTATCATGAAAACAAATCTCAGAGAACGGTTGACTATGTACAGATGTTTTATTAGACCAAAGGTTCATTTTGCGCCAGAGTTCTCCTTTAACTTTGCCACAGATATCAGAATTCTGTCAGCTGAACCAATAGTTAACTGTGCCACAATTTTTACTTTCCTTTCAGCAAAAGTATAAATAAAAAAATGGTTATATTATTCATGTACTCTATTGTAGCTTCTGGTGGGAAATGGTATGCCATGGAAATTACACATAAAGCAATTTTCTCTCTTAGTTCAAATGACACTTTTGTCTCTCCAAAATGGTCAACTTTCCCATGAATGTTAATTTTTTGTCTACCCAGTTGGTCAAATGACACTGTGACACTTCTCTTTTCTCTTTGAAAATTGGTTAACTATCACTTATTGTCTCTCTCCAAAATGGTTAACTTTGCTGTAAATTACATTTGTTTTTTATGCAAGTATAGACAAAAAAAGTATAATAATGTCACAAATTAAAATTTTAGGGCTGTCGAATGGTTCATTTTGCCACAAAATGGCATTTCTGCTTCAGCAAAATGAAAAATTTTGCATTGAACGGTTTTTTTCTCTCTGAAATAATGTTTCCTATGCCACAAATTGCTGTTTTCCCTGCCAAATAAGTAACTTTGCGACGAATGGCAATATTCCTTCTGCTGAATGGTTAACGTTTCCACAAACTGCAATTTTCTTTCTGCCAAGACTGCTTTGTGGAATATGACTCTTCAGTGTATGTGCTCATATGTATAAGTTTGTGTGTATTTGTGGGTGTGTGTTATGCCCTTGTCTGGCAGGCTGTGCTCCAGTGAAGATGCTGTTGTCTGACAGGTACTTTATCTCCAGGGAGAAACAGGCTTGCTCTTGCACTAAAACATCTTCCCCCAGAGAAAGCGCGCACACACACAAGCACACATGCGCACACTCTGTATGTGACAGAGTACGAGAAGGCTAAGGAGATGTCATGCACCGTGTCTCCCCTGCCCTTTAGGTGTGGTGTGTGTGTGTTTGTGTGTGTGTGTGTGAGCATATGTGTTAAGCCCCTCTTGGATGGCGTCCAGTGCTGTGCAGCGTGAAGAGAAAAACTCCTCCTAATGAGATCCCTCCCTTTCCCCCTCCGTTTTCTCCGTTCTCCGTCCTTTAATACTGTTTAATCGAGGGAGAGCAGGAGGGAGGGAGTCAGAAGGAGGGATGAGAGAAGAGAGAGGAGAAGATTAGAGGTACTGAGGTGGCACTAATGGGGTCTTAAGTCTATGGGTTAGAAATCAGCTTGTGTTGGTGTGTTTTTTACAGCTGACTTCTTCACAGCTGTATCCGGGACCAGGCCCGGTTGCTGATTTCGATTCCCTTTGTAATCTTCTCACCTTCCCTCTGCTCGAGCGGGGCTGCACAAAACACGCTGTGTAGATATGGTGTTTTCATGGAGACCAAGTGCTAGGTGTTTCAACGTGGGTTATAATATTTAAAGGGACATGTCTTGGAAAACTGCATTTTTCTTCCTCTCCTCAGTGCTCCCAGATCATTGGTGAATATTAAATGAGTAGTTCACTTTTGATAAAACTTTTGCTGATAATTTACTCACCCCCATGTCATTCAAGATGTCCATGTCATTCTTTCTTCAGTCGAAAACAAATTAAGGTTTTTGATGAAAACATTCCAGGATTTTTCTCCATATAATGGACTTCAATGGGAACCAAATGGCCCCTTGGCCCTTTTAACTCTGTCTTGAAAACAAGGGGTAGGGCAAAGGGGTGAATTGGGATTGAGCCTTAATTTCTGCCAAAAAACAACAACGACAACAACAGAATATATAATTGTTGCCCCTACTATGTAAGAAAAATGGGTCCAGTGTTGTATTGGTATCCATTAACTTTCATTATATTGACAGAAAACTCCTTCAAATGTACAGATTTTGTGTTTCCCAAAAGAAGGAAAGTCATACAGGTTTGGAACAGTGAGTAAATGATGGCAGAATTTACATTTTTGGGTTTTAAACTGTCCCTTTAAACTCCCTAGTCCATCCTGATCAATGATGTGTGAACTGTGAGATTGGCCAATCATACCAGAGCTCATTTACATATGGAAATGTGAAAGGTGCAGTAGCCAAAAACAATCAGAGGCTCAGCGAGAGAACTGTTTTCTGTGAAAGAGCCCTTGACTAACCGTATAAGTGAATTTAAGGGGAAATTGAAATGCTTTCGAAGTGAAAATATGGCCCCTTTTAAGTATTTTGATAGTTTATACATGATAATGATAGGAAAGAGCTAACCACATGATATTAATTACAGGTTGCTCTATGAATAAATGGAAGCAGCTCTCAGGGAAGTCCTGGAGGAGATGTGAGTCACGTGATTGTGACATGTTTGAAATGATAAGCAGTTTTTGTTTGCAAATAATGACTGGTTACATTACCCGGTGTCTCTTTGTAGCATTTTTTTCATGTTGTGGATCTGCTTTTTAATTAGCTCATTACCTCATTAAGATCAAGGTGGTTAAGAAACAAGCACTTTACAGCTCTCACGTGTCATTGTGGAGACCCTATGGCAACATGCTTTAGATTCGTGGAAAAAATGGAAAACAAAGGCAACAGCCCTGATATGGATGGAGTGTGCGCTGCAGGCAGCTTGGTTTGCTGTTGCTTTTCACTGTCTGTCTAAAGTTTTCCTATCATCAGCTCTGACTGCTGAATCTGACTCTCAGTATATTTGAAATGACACTGGAGGAATGAGGAATGCAGGATGTGTAATAACACAGTATGGGGTACCTAGATTTGCCCTTATTTACTGTATACATCATGTGAAACCTAATATGAACTAGAAGCAATCTCAATTTTAACATCTCATTTGTGACTCATTTGTTGACTGTCATGTTGATGTCAGTTGACTACTAATAGTTAGGGCATTTTAACATAGAACTGGATGAAAATATCTCTGGGCTCTGACATGCTTGCAACACAACATATTGCTATAGCAGTGTACTGTAAATTGAAAAATCGAGTATTTAATAATAATAATTAATAATACATTTATTTATAGTGCTGCGATAAAATCCCAATGTTATCTTGTATGATTGAATAAAATGGGAAATTAACAGTTTTATATATTATTATTATTTTTCTTTAAATATTTTTTATTAAATGTTATCAATATATATATTTTTAAAATTTTTAATACAAATTAAATAAATCAATTAAAAAATGTATTACTACAGTAGTAATACTACTGTACTATAAAATAAAAAAGTATATAATGATAGTAATAATAGTTATTATAATTATTTTCAAATTAAATAAACCAATAAAGAAATATATTACTAGTATACTATTATAAAGTGAAAATATAAAACAAATATATAATTGTAATGACTAAAATTGTAAAATATAAATGTTGTATTTATTATTATTATTATTATTGAAATATTTTTGTTAAATTGTATTGACTACAAATTACAATAAATTAAAATGAGAAAATGAAATGCAATTAAGAAATGCATTACTATAGCAACGCTATTTCACTGTAAAATAAAAAAAGTATATAATAACATATTATTATTATAAAACAAACCAATGAAGAAACTGATTTCTATAATACTATTGCACTCTAAAATATAACACAAGTATAATATATACTAATTATAATCATAATAATACTTTCATTTCACAGTATGTGATTGATAAAACTTTCTTTGCTCATTATTTGATAGGGCATTTTATCTAAAATTGGAATTAAAGTGCAAAATAGCTCAAATAGAATTATAATAAAATATATATTTTTATCAAATGATGACTGAAAACCATTCGCTGGCTTAAAAAGGACAATATTTAAACAACATTTAGACTGTTTTTCCCTCAAGATGATAATTAGACATCTCTAGCTGCTATAAACATGCAACTTTTTTTGTTTTTGAAATAGTGTCTATATCCAGTGTAGTAGGCAGTAGGCAGCGCACTGTTCACTTCAAACACATCCTCTGTGTGTCACAGGTAGGGACTGTGGGTGAGGAAGAGAAGTGGAAGGTTCTGTTCGAGAAAGACTATCCGCCAGCCTCAGACACTCTGGAGATTCCCAATCTCATCCCCTTCACTCAATACAGGTGAGCCTTTCTCCTTTTCCAAACGGGAAACCACGTTCACATCAATCAAATTAACCAAAAATGTGTCGAGAAACAGGCCCAAAAGCTCTTGTGTGAAAGAACCTTCTCAAACCTGTTAACTCTTTCAGTTTCTGTGTCTAAATCTCAGCTATTTATGCCCTTTCAATATTTAAACTCGTTACAATGCCAGCATCCCTGCATTTATATATCTCCAGCCATCTTTTTAGTTTTTTTTCATCTCTTTCTCTTGTTCCCCTTTTCTACTTCTCTCCTTAATTGATTTTCTCAAGGTCTTGTGGAAAGATTGTCTTCTGATTCTCGGCACACTATCTTGTCCTAAAGGGATTACAGATGATCAGAGGCTGTAGAGATCTGTTATCCTGTTCCAAAATCCCCTGTCCTCCCACTACTCAAGAGCAAGATCAGGGAATTAAAAACACTGTTTTTTCTTCTCCCCTGTTACATATGCCTTGCAGGTTCAGGATGAAGCAGGTGAACATTGTGGGTTCGAGTCCCTTCAGTGAGCCCTCTCGTAAGATGCAGACCCTGCAGTCGAATCCAGATGTGGCCCCGGCAGATCTCATAGTGTTTTCTCCCAGTGAAACCAGCCTGAGGATTCGCTGGGAGGTGAGAAAGGGACAAACACACACACACACACATGCACACACACAATCCTCAAACAGTTACGGTCAAGTTCACACCAAGTCCAGGTTTTCTGCATGTAAATGCGATTTTGTGTTCTGCACTATACTGTTATAAAAGTTTGGGGTCACGAAGATATATATATATTTTAAGAAAAAAGATTTATTTTATTCAGCAGTGATGGATTAGATTTCTGAAGCATCTTGTGACACTGAAAACTAGAGTAATGGCTGCTGAAAATTCAGCTTTTCCATCACAGGAATAAAATACATTGTCACATATATTAAAACGGAAAATAGCTATTTTAATTTGTAATATTTCACAATATTACTTTATTTTTTTAATCTTTTTGAACATATGAGGCGTCTTTCAAAAATCGTACAAACTCCGAACTGCTTCTACATTTCTGCACATTTGATGTGTGGAATGGTGATATGATCAGAGTAGACAAACAACATAACAGTTTAATGCAAGATATACAATACTATACATAAATAATCTAATGAGATAAAATAAAAAAAAGCTGTTTCATTAATGAACACAATATTGAATTATTTTCATAACACACTGCTACATAATGTTACAATAACGTTGCAATATCCACATGGAATTTTACAAAATATTTGAATACTTTTAAAATGTCACGAAAGACTTCTGTGATGACATCAAACTAAAATGCCATTGTATTGGTGAAGTCTACGTCAGACATACATGCATACATACATACATGATAAAGAATTTTTTTTGAATTACTTTTCTATAAAACTGATAAAAGCATATATCATTAGTGCCAGACAAACTGATAATTGTTTTTTTTTTTTTTCATTCCCTCTAATCCGTATGTACACTCACCTAAAGAATTATTAGGAACACCTGTTCAATTTCTCATTAATGCAATTATCTAATCAACCAATCACATTGCTTCAATGGATTTAGAGGTGTGGTCGTGGTCAAGACAATCTCCTAAACTCCAAACTGAATGTCAGAATGGGAAAGAAAGGTGATTTAAGCAATTTTGAGCGTGGCATGGTTGTTGGTGCCAGATGGGCCGGTCTGAGTATTTCACAATCTGCTCAGTTACTGGGATTACGATTTCTGTTGAGACATTCAGATGGTAGAGTCAGAATTTGACGTAAACAGAATGAGAACATGGATCCATCATGCCTTGTTACCACTGTACAGGCTGGTGGTGGTGGTGTAATGGTGTGGGGGATGTTTTCTTGACACACATTAGTGTGAGTGCCAATTGGGCATCGTTTAAATGCCACAGCCTACCTGTGCATTTTTTCTGACCATGTCCATCCCTTTATGGCCACCATGACCCCTCCTCTGATGGCTACTTCCAGCAGGATAATGCACCATGTCACAAAGCTCGAATCATTTCAAATTGGTTTCTTGAACATGACTATGAGTTCACTGTACTAAAATGGCCTCCACAGTCACCAGATCTCAACCCAATAGAGCATCTTTGGGATGTGGTGGAACGGGATCTTCGTGCATCCCACAAATCTGCAAGATGCTATCCTATCAAAATGGGCCGACATTTCTAAAGAATACTTTCAGCACCTTGTTGAATCAATGCCATGTAGAATTAAGGCAGTTCTGAAGACGAAAGGGGTCAAACACAGTACTAGTGTGGTGTTCCTAATAATCCTTTAGGTGAGTGTATATGCTATTAAGAACCAAAGTAGCTTTAAAAGGTTTTCTTGCTGCATTCGAAAAGACGTGGTTCTTGATTTTTGTGTCGACATTATCATGAAAACTGGAGCACTCATGCAAATATAGCGATTTCCGCACACTCAAACACACGCAGAGAAGGACACAAATACTGTCTGCTGCACCCTTATATGCTGGAAGAGTTTGACAGCTTATTTTTCCCGTTTTTTTTTCTGCTATCACGAGCCATAGTGTGTCGGTATCAAATGTAATTGCTGTTATTTTCTCTTTCACTTCTCCTTTTTCCCCCTCTCACCTTTTCAAAGCCTGAAGAGCGATCGAAGAATTTGAGTTGTAGAGGCACATAACATGAAAGCTGTCATTTCATAAAACGGGATTCCATTTAATCTAAAAAACAGCTTCTGCAAAGCCTCCGCTGGTCGTAGTAACACATTTATGGAGTTCTGGTGCCCAAAAAGTGACCCTCGGGACATAATAGTGCTTAATGTAGTACTTCACAAGCGCTGAAGACGAAAACAGTGACCTATAACCTCTTTTTTATGGATTATAATTTATTAAGCTCGTACTAAAACTTCCATGTAGCTGCCATTGAAGAAAAGGTTATACTCTTACTACTCCCGCCATTTGCCAAGTAACCCACGTTTCTCGAGTTTTAATGTCTTTAATGAGGAGAATTTACACTGTCAGATGTATTTCATGAGCAGTTGCTGAGGAAATGCATTGAGTTTCAGAAGTATTTAGACAGCTAATTTTCATTTCTTATAATGAGGTGAACTAACAAAACCATTCCGCCTGTACGTTTTGCAAACACAAAAACCTGAGTCTTATTCATTAGCCTCTTATAATCTGGTTTAACTCTTTCACTGCCAGCATTTAAAAAAATAAAATGAAAAATTGCCAGCCACCGAAAGCATTTTGATAATTTTCCTAAAAATTGTATTGGCCCCAGAATATTTTGTTGTGTGAATATGTGTCTTTACACACAATATATCAAAATAAATAACAGCGCCTATACTTAAAAAAAAAAGGCATGCATACTTTTTTATTCACCCCTTGAATGTGTGTAAGTCTCATGAAAAAGCAACATTTTGAACAAAAAGCTGAAAAGCCTAAAAAAAACACTACAACGTGCACTCGCAATGCTTTTGTCGCTTGTTTCTGCTTCTTTTTTGCCTGTGTTTTGATCCAGAAATTCAGTACTCTTTCAGAAGATGCGTAATAGCGCCCCCTACCGTGAAACACACCTTAAAAGTGAAAACACAGAAACCTGGTCACCTCATGATGGAAAATTTCGTCAATGGAAGGGAAGTGGCCTAGTTAACATGACTGAAAATAAATCAAGCACTTGTAACCATGGCTAGTTAGAAGAAAGAAAAAAAAACGTAAAATTTACATGAAATAGCTTTGTTTTTGATATCACATCTTATATCAAAACATCATATTGCAACAAACTAAAATATTCACAGCTTAATGTGGGGACCGTAAGGACTGAAACATTGATTTGGCCCGTATTTATGAAGTCACTTGCATTCGTCAACTAGCCAAAAGCATTTAAATTGAAACGCTTGAAGCAGTCAATGTACTGAAGCTGTGAACATCGTAAGGTTTGGAGTGGGTATTAAAGTACTAGGCGAGCAACCATGTGCGAACTCTTGGCATCTGATGCTGGGAAACGTCTCTGAGCCTTGTGCCAATGTACAACGCACAGCTGAAGCAAGCGAGGGACTGAGCTGCATTACAGCCAATTTCAAATGTCATTTAATTTATGTTTATGAGCAGATTAAGGAACTTCCTTTCTGTTTGCTGCACACAATTTGACGCTTGTGAAGGTTTTCATTCATCCAGATCATCGTAGAACTTAGCCACTGGAATGAGCTCTGTGACATTCATTTCCAATTCCTGTTGAGTATAGATTAACTTGCAGAAAATTAGTTCTTAAATTTCAGCTCTTAAATTTCAATACCAATATAATCACCCAAAATGTGTTTGGAGAACTTAAGTTTCTCTTAGTTTAAGGCTCAATCCCAATTCACCCTTTGGCCCTAGCCCTTGTTTTCAAGTGTAGCCCTTGGCCCTTAAAACGGCGTTATAAGGGCCAAGGGGTTGAAATATTCCCCTGTGAAATGGAACAACCCTTCATGAACCCGATACGTCATCAGTCGTCGGCGATGGCTCTGCCGTTACGGAGTTTTTACAGGATTTCTCCATCACAACAACTGACAATCAGTGCAGCTGCTCTTTAACTTTGAATAAACATGATGATTATAACATTCCTTCCTCGAAATGTATGTCTTTTCTGATCAGAAAGGTAATTTATTATACCATTTCTTAATTTAAATGACTATAGTGTTATTATAAGAGTAAATAAAGTGCGTGGTGGTGTCATCTGGCGTTAAATTTAAATGTTTAACCGTTTGCGATCCATCTCGCCGGTGATTTCCGATGCATTCCGTGAACTTTCTCATAGCCCTCTGTTTGGAGTGTGCCTCTGAAAAATCTCCGTTTCGAAGGCTATGTAGCCCAACCCTTCGCCCTACCCCTCGATCTCAACAAGAATCGGGACACCCTACCCCTAGACGTGAACGCGCAAAATGGAGGGGTAGGGCCAAGGGGTGAATTGGGATTGAGCCTTAATGTCTTTACTGTCACTTTCAAACAATTGAATGTAATTTAAATTTAATCCAAACTTTTGAATGGGGGTTTAAACAACAAAATAGGCATGATTCCATTTAAAAAAAAATATATATATATATATATATATATATATATATATATATATATATATATATATAATTTAAAAATATTTTTTTTTATTTAAAAAAATAAAATATATTATATAAATATATATATATATATATATATATATATATATATATATATATATATATATATTTTTTTTTTTTTTTGTGAAATATTTTGCTTGAAAAGTTGAGAGTTATAGACAGTTCAATAAACAGAATTTATTTGCATTCACATAAATAAATTAAAGCATTTAATAAATAGAATTTTCTGGTAACATTATACTTTTGATCAATTTAATGCATCACTGATGAATGAAAGTAATAGTTTCTCTCTTTTATCAACTGCCATTGTTTCCACAAAAAAACAGTTTTCAACATTGATAATAATATTAACTGTTTCTTGAGCACCAAATCTTTAGAATGTGATTAGAATCATTAGGACTCATATTAGAATGTGATTATTTGCATTATATTAGAATGTGATTATTTATCACAGTCTAATATTAGAATGAAAATGCAGCTTTCTCATTAGAATGCAGCTTTGCCATTACAGGAATAAATTATTATTTTAAATTGTAATATTTCACAATATTACTGTTTTTACTGTATTTTTTGATCAAGAGCCTTGGTGAGCATAAGAGACTTTTTTCAAATATTGTACTTTCCAAATTTTTCACCGGTACAATGCCTGAAATGTTCAAAATGTTTTATCCTTGTTATCAATTCTATTTAGAATCCAAATCCTAGGTCTTTTTATTAATGTAATGCATGTGTATCAGAGTCTCTCCTGCTCCAATGTTTTCCACTTCATCTTCTGTAGCCTCTCCCAGAGCCAGCTTATAACGGAAACCCTGAAAGTGTGGGATACCGTGTGCGTGCACAGAGAGCAGACGGACTCGGGACGCCCCGGATGGAGACGGTCTCTGAGCGCCTGTCTCGAGAGGTGACAGTGGAGGGACTGGATGAGTGGACGGAGTACGAGCTGAGCGTTCAGGCCTTCAACGGCATCGGGCCTGGACCCTGGAGCAGTCCGGTGCTGGGCAAAACTAAAGAGTCAGGTGACACACTGACGCTTGCTTTACCACTTTTGATTTTACAAAAGTAATGAACAGAATAAATGATCAACGTTTGTTTCAAAGTTTAATATTATTTGTTCTCGTATTTGAGGAAAAGAAACAAAAAATAGTTGTTTTGCCTGCAACCAAATGAATTATGTTAAGCTAAGTATCATTGTGTTGATGCATCATGGTTACAAAACATTTCCATCTTGATAGTTTTGCTTTGATAATTTCAGTTGTTTTTTATAAGAAATAAATAAAATAGAAGCCAGGGATTTTTGTAGAATATATGTAAGACATGTCAGTTGATTTTTAAATTAATACCATAAGTTGCTGCATTATTTAGGAACTCTAAACAAGCCACAGTGTTGACAGAATCTCACTAGGCGATTTTTAGTCGCAAGCCTCATTTACATAGTCGCTGGAGACTCAGATGGAGTATTTGCCCGGGGCCGCGTCTCTCAGCGGGTGGCCGTTAGCAGACCCAGCGACTCCCTGCCGAGTTAATGATCCTGACATCTCAACATCCAGAAAGTTTGAAATGATCAGAGGCAGCTGGTGAGACGGCCACTTGTGTCCTTGGCAGTGGCCACTTACTGGTTTCACACATCTGATTGCCCTTTTACTTTTTCTGTTGCTTGTGACTCTATGCATTCTAAAACATCATGCTATGGTGGTCACGCTAATAAAGAGTCGTTTCTCGTGGAAGAAATGCTTTGGAACTGAGCACACACTACTGTTCAAAAGTTAGGTGGTCAGTTTTTTTTTAGTTTAGTTTTTTTTTATTATCCAGCAAGGATAATAATTAACAGTAAATTCAAAAATAATATGAATAAGATCAGCATCAAAGCAGCACATTAGAGTGATTTCTAAAAGGTCATGTGATACTGAAGACTGGAGTAATGATGCTGAAAATTCAACTTCGCTATCACAGAAATAAATTAGTATCACGGTGGGCCCAAATCCAATACATTTAAAAAACAGTATTATCCTATACTAAACCTAAACAAATTTTGACAAACTATATATCATTTGAAAGCTTACAATCTCTAGTTTCCAAATTTGAGTTGGAGCCGTAATTTATCAATTTGCAATAAGAATATTTTCATACTCCTAAGGCATGTTTAGACCTTTACTTTGAAATTGTGATAAACATGAAAAAATCATGAAAGAAGGGTAGACAGCCTCAGTTTGTTTTCATGCCAAGAGTTCAAAAGATAGCATCCATTCAATTATTTTAGAAAAAAAGGTCTGAATGATTCATATCATTCAAAACACTTATGGGAATGGAGGCGCTCTTATATGGACAGTATTCTAGTGAAAAAGTTTGGTACTGCGCCCAAACAAAATCTCACAGAAAGCTCATTTTTTGAGATGTCAACCTAAAATTTTAAACACAACCTGTTCAGATTTTGGTCTTTATTTTTTTTTTTTTTTTTTTTTTATTTATTTATTTTTTCATTTTAGAGTTGCCAGGTTTTGAAAAAAAAAAACAAATAATACATACATATATATATGTATATATATATATATATATTATAGAATATGAATAATATTTTTATTATTATTGTACATATTCATAAACTCGAACTTCTAAAACTTTTTTTCTCTTTCACATTCATAATTTATTTCACTTCTACAAAAATCTGCCAAATGGTCTTCTTTAAAACGAGACCAATCTTACTTGAATTACATTACAAAGCATACTTGAATTAAACCATTTAAGTTCGAAATGTGCAGTTTCATGTATATTCAAAAAAAGGGGGGTGACAGTTAAGAGGTTAAAATATATTAAAGCATAATTATTTATATAATATTGCTCTTTTTACTTCATTATTGATCATATAGATGCAGCCTTGATGAACATGTTGACTTATTTCAAAAACATTAAGGGCCAGATATACCAGTACTAACAGCTTGCGCCAGCACTAACCCACTTTCGCCATTCAAAAATACTGTCTCGATTTAGGCAATAAAAAATTTGCTTTGAAAAGGCTTGGACAGTTATTTTTGCATTTGTAGGAGTTTGCCTTTCAGATGCAGAATTTACGAGAGTATTTAAACGAATCACACAAGGTGATTTACTAAGGTTTGTGCTAGTCAACTTACTGTTATCTGCGCCATTATTTAGTTTTTAGTAGATCACACCGCACCTGATTATCATCAGCTCTGCTTGTTTGCGATCTTATGCTAATTTGCGCTGTTGTTGGTATAATACGTTGGTCATTATGGAAATGATCCGGTTGTATATATGTTCTTTAATTTGCATGTCGTCAGTAGATCACACGCAGAACTTTCCACTCACATCGGCGCTTTTATGGAATTGCGCTTTCGCTAATTTGCCCTGTTTAGTAAATCTGGCCCCAAATATCTTACCTTTCCCAAAATTTTTAACAGTAGTGTACCTAGAAAAAATAACTCTATTGACAATAGAAATTTGCACGTATTTTTTAATGACCTTTGAAAGTTTTATACATTTACAAGACTTTTCCAGTCCTAGAATATCACACTTTAGAAATCTTTCTTGCACTGATGAACCGACAAACTAAATTTCCTCAGCAGATGCAAAAGTTGCAAACACAAATGTATCTGCAGTTCTACTCTAACAGAATAAGAAAGTGGCTTGTCTTTTTTCTCACTGAAGCTGTGCATGAGCCTATGCCGGCAATCCATGAAGGAACAAATACACATTACACACATTCACAGGGTTTGAATTATATCTTAAATCAGTCCATTAAAATTGTTTATGCTCACCAGTTCTCCTGTTCTTATATCACTGAGCTTCACATGACAGGGAATCAGAGAGAAAAGTCAGAGGCTGTTGTTTTAGGTGTCAGCCCTTTTCTCTTTTTAATCAGACATCACTAGAAGAGCGTGAGATTTAAGCAAAAATATTCAGTAAATACGAAACCCTGACCATATTGAATGCTTTTGGGTCAGCTATTGAGACATGGGCCTTAGGCTAATGAACTGTTTTACTAGAATTGTTTATTCTTACTATTAATGATAAATGATGATACTATTTTTATCATATTGTTGTTCTAATATGAGGTAAAATCACTGTAACACAGCCTTGCGTAGGTTTTTGCTTTATTATAAAATGGCTTTTATATGGGTGTGTTTTCAGTTCCCTCTGGTGCCCCAGAAAATGTGACCACTGAAGCAATGAGCTCCACGAGTGTATTGGTCACCTGGGGTTTAGTCCCTGAGCACCAGAAGAATGGACACATCCTTGGTTACAAGGTACAGTTACTATATCAAAGGGAATGCTTTGAGACCCTTAAAATCCCCCACAGACTTAACTGGAGAGTTCAGTCTGCCGAAACTCTATAGCAGGGTGAATTTGTACTGTGTATGGAGACGTTTGACTGGAATCATTTTAAATTGCTTTTTCAGGCAGTCAGTTATTATTATAGTTCAACCAAATGTAAATTCTGTCATAATTTACTCACCCTCGTTCCAAACCTATTACTTTCGTCCTCCTGTGGAACACAAAGGTATTTTGAAAAATTGCTGTTTATTTTCGACAATGAAAGGCAATGGGGTCCAAAATAGTGTAGACAAGTAAATATCTTTTTTTAATGTTCTCTAGAAGAACACAGGCTTTAAACAACATGACATCCTTATCTAAATGAGAATTATGATTTTTGGGTGAACTTTGGGTTACTATCCCTTAAAGGAGTAGTTCACTTTTAAAAAAACTTTTGCTGATAATTTACTCACCCCCATGTCATCCAAGATATCCATGTGATTCTTTCTTCAGTCAAAAAGAAATTAAGGTTTTTGATGAAAATATTCCAGGATTTTTCTCCATATAATGGACTTCAATGGGAACCAAATGGTTCAAGGTCCAAAAGACAGTTTCAGTGCAAACTGTTGAAAGGGCTTTAAATGATTTCAGACGATGAATAAGGGTCAAGTGAAACGATCGCTCATTTAAAAAAAAAAAGTTTAAGTTTATAAGCTCAAATGGTCGCCTTGCTTTGTTCTGTGATGCACGTTCGTGACTCTCCTGTTCAAACTCGTTTATCAAAATGAACAAATCCTTTTTTGTGTCATTTGGTTCATTCAACGAATAAAATGAAAAAGTTGACTCAGGAAAAGATTTGTTCATTTTGAGTTCGAATAGGAGAGTCACGAACGTGCATCACACCCTAACCCTAACAGAGCAAAGCGACCATTTGAGCTTATAAAACGTAAACTTTTTTTTTTTTCGTGAGCGATCGATTCGTTTGATAAGACCCTTATTCATCGTCTAGAATTGTTTAAAGCCCTTTGAACAGTTTGTAGTTTGCACTGAAAGTGTCTTTTGGACCTTGAACCGTTTGGTTCCCATTGAAGTCCATTATATGGAGAAAAATCCTGGAATGTTTTCATCAAAAACCTTAATTTCTTTTTCAACTGAAGAAAGAATGACATGGATATTTATCAGCAAAAGTTTTTTTTAAGCGAACTACTTAATGAAATGAGAATTCACCCTATCTATGCATGTTATAGATCAAATTGTAAATGATTCATCCTTGTATACATTCATTTTCCAAACAAATTTGCTTCCATCCAATCAACAACCAATAGATAGTGCCAAGTTCTCGTCTACATTTTGTCAGATAATCCATTACACTCGGATGTATGTTACAGTACTGAATAAAAGATCGGTCTCTACTTCCATTTCCTTGAGACTTTTAAGTGTTAAGTCTTAAAATGTGCAAAAATATCCCATGGGCTTTCTTTGAAGGAGGAAACTGAGCTATATCCCCATGTAGATACCTAGGCTCTTTTGATCTGGGAAAGTACGAAAACCAACCAGAATACCCTAACAACCACATAGCAGAACCACTCAGAAGAAACTCGGATGCTCTATAGCAACAAAAAAAGTATATGGAGTACACTTCTACACATCTGATGTTTGTATCAACCGCCAAAGGCACTTTAGACCACAAAGAGATGCTTATACGCATATCTACAAAAGTTCTTCCTCATGCTTTAATGCACATATTCAGCCGAACATAGTTCATATTGAGTTCATTTTGAACACATCTGTAAACTGTGTTAAGCTATTGAAACCCATGTGCGCTGCTGTTGCTTGAATAAGGCTTTGTCAAATTTCTGCTTAGGCTGTGTAGAGTGACATGATGCAAGATCGTGAAATTGCTGAAACGGTTTTTCCTTTTACACACTGTCGGAAGAAGCCGATTGATAAAATGCTTAGGCTGTAAAAAGTAGGGGGAAATTAAATAACACAATTAATTATTGATCTCTTCTGAAGTCAAGACCCAAGTTAGGCAAAACTGCAACTGATATCTGAAGAAACAGCGATGTTTAAAGGGATAGTTCATTTTGAAATTAATTTTTGATATGTTTTAGCTTACCTTAAGGGCATCCAAGATGTAGTAGTCTTTGTTTCAGCAATATTTTCAATTTCGATATTTTTAGAGTCAAATCGTCTTGTCTATCAGTCATATAATGGAGGTCATGGGTCCACCTCAAGACATGCACAGAGAAGTCCGAAATTAAACATGATTAATGACTCGTAAATGTTAGTACACATTGATGGCCTAAGACACAAAACGAGCGCTTTGTGTGAAAAACGGACAGTATTTATATAGTTTTTACATCTTGTAATCACAGCCACAAAGCGCCTGCGCTCTGAGATCACTTAGACGTAGCTTTTACAAGAAGTAAAGCGATATAAATACTGTTCGTTTTCTCACACAAACCGCTCGTTTTGTGTCTTAGGCCATCAATGTGTACTTACATTTACGAGTCATTGAATTATGTTTAATTTGGACTTCTCTGTGCATGCTCTTTGAGGTGGACCCCATAGACCTCCATTATATGACTTATAGACACGAACGGTTTGACCTAAAAATATCAAAATTGAAACTACTGCAGAAACAAAGACACTTACATTTTGGATGCCCTTGAGGTAAGCTAAACATCAAAAATTAATTTCAAAGTGAACTATATCTTTAACATGCAAAAGTGTGAACTATCTCTTTAACATGCAAAAGTGGTGGACGCAATGCTAAGGTTTTTTCGGCAGTTGCCATGTGGTTACCTACTGACCCAAATCAAAAGAGCTCATCTCCACAGTAAATCTCTTTAATATTCTGATCTTTTTTTTTTTCTTTTTTTTTTGCTCAAATCCCCGAACCTTTAGCATGAGTATTAGTAATTAGCAAGCACTACTACACACTATACGGTGGTGTTGATTTTAATATGTTCAGACACTCTATAGCACATCAAAACTGTTTCTATGTGACCTATATTTCCCTTTATCTCTAGGTATTATACAGAGAAAAGATTCTGAGCGGGCTCCCCAGGTCCAGCTGGTGAACGGGAACCAGACTCACTTGCTTCTTTTAAGGAACCTTGGCAAGTTCATCGTGTATGAGGTCCAGGTCCTCGCATTTACACGTGTCGGAGATGGACCACCCAGCCTCCCCCCAACAGTGGAGAGAACCAAGGATGACGGTGAGCAACCAATAAAATCAATGCATCGCCCACTGAGCAACATGCATCATCTAATTCTTCAAATGTTCCCACTGGTTATGACAAATCGTACATGCATAATAAAAGCAAAAATAAATGTTCGCAGCACACACATTGGGTCAAAATTAGACTTTGAGTGAAAGCTACCTATTTAGCAGATGTTCCTTCACACACTCACACACACCAGTACACACGCACACATATTCATAATGGTAGCTCTAAGTTATGTCTTGCTTCATGCTCTGGTGGTTTCCAGCTGTGCCCAGCATTCAGACTGGCATTACCTCCCACGTGGCTCTAGACACAGACGAACACAAATGCATATTTGCTCACACACTCGCCTGGTCTCCTGGTGCCCCCACTGCATGAAGCCTCAACTTGCATCACTGTATTGCTTGAGTCACCTGTCTGAACCAAACCCTCACTCACACATAGAAAAGTCACTAATGAAACCTCAATTTGCTCTCAGACAGCAATGACATTAAATGGCGACCACATTTCAGATATTTCTACTGAGTAAAAAAGACCCCAGTATTCTCAAGTTCATCTCCTGTTTATCATTAGACCCTAAAACTCAGCTTGCATGTGAAATTGTT
Source organism: Hybognathus amarus (assembly GCA_030378365.1). Classification (NCBI taxonomy): domain Eukaryota; kingdom Metazoa; phylum Chordata; class Actinopteri; order Cypriniformes; family Leuciscidae; genus Hybognathus; species Hybognathus amarus. The sequence continues at coordinate 26,504 of JAQIUQ010004554.1, forward strand.
GGCAAATAAAAGTCCAAACTAAATGGGCGCATTCATTATTATGGCTGTAATTAGGAATTAGCCATTAGAAAATTGTCACTGTAATACAGCAAAGTAATTATTTTTTTATAAAAAAAATAATAACTTACATTATTCAATATTCAACTACTGTAATTATTGTATTCATAATTATTGATATGATATAAATATTATTTTTTAAAGCTACACTGTGTGATTTTTACCTCCATCTAGCGGTGAAAAGGTATATGACCATCCAGTGAATATTAGTTTCTGTTCCTCTCAATTCCGATTTCGTTTTAACTCCTACGGTGGCCAATGTAGTCCAAGATTAACATGGCTTCCAGTTCGACCTCGTCCATGAGCGTTAACTCAAACGTAAACGCGAAAGGCGAAGCTTGAATTAACGGGTATGTCCCTCTTTGGCTAATGTACTTTCAAGATGGAGGGGCAACATGGTGACCGACATTAGAACCCTTACCCGTATGTGTTTTCAATGGCATATTATACACTCACGAGAATACTTTATTACTTGAACGAAGTAAATATACATTAATGAGCACATATATTTTTAAGTGTTTTTAGCTAAGTATAAACTAAAAGAGTTACACAGTGTAGCTTTAATTATTTATTATTCATTTTACTTATTTATAATTAAAAATTAAATATTCAGTACAATTAAAAAATTATAATAATAATTTTGTAAATTAAATATTATTTTGTATATTTACTATTTTGTAAATATTACTATAATGGTGTTTTACAATTTTACTGTGAAATTATGACTAAAATGCTTTTCACAGTGCAGTAATGAGAGATTTTGATAAAATTATGGAGGCAAATGTTATCATGAAGCTAATGGAATAATGGGGAAAAAAATGATCTGGATTCTTTTGAATCTGGAGTAGAAACTATGGCACAGGCATTCATTACGTGACAGTTTTCATGAGATTCAACCAAGTGAGAACCTTATTAAATCTCCTGAGCTGTAATAGAGCAACCTCTGAGCAAAAAAATTTCCTTCGGGAAGCTTCTCTCAGAAATATATACTCGCATGTTTGCATTCATATATCCCCAGCACAGGGAAGTAAGCGCTGCCATCTTCCCCTTTGAAATGAGTGAGTGTGTTCATATGTGAACTGTGGAGTCCTGCCAGCGGAATGACAAATGCCCTCTTTCTGTCATTTTCTTAATCGGCTCAATGGAGCAACATTCATTCGGAAATGTACGGGGAGACCAGGGATACCAGATACTGGAATGTCTGTGTGATTATTCTCTACACACACTGACTCACACACACACATCAGAAGTAGTGGATTACCAGCGCTGTTGGCCTAGTGTCCACTGGCAGAGTTAAATGTGTTTGATGAGGGATTATGAATCACTAATATTTATATTTATGGATTTATGGAATTAGAAGTTTACAGCAAGGCTTTGTATGTGTGCGTTAAGAGATTAAAATGTCATGTTTATCGTGGCCGAGATAAAAGCTTGGTCCCACAAACAGGTTTTGAAGTGTTTGAAATATGTTCCATGTTTGGAGAAATGAGTGTGTGGACTACAGTAATCTGTTTTAAATACCATGTTCGACTGTGTATCCTCTCTCACCCTCCCTCTCTTCTCTCCAGTTCCTGGTCCGCCTGTCAGGTTGGTGTTTCCAGAAGTGCGTCTCACGTCTGTCAGGGTTGTCTGGCAACCACCCTCAGAGCCAAACGGTATCATTATGGGTAAGAGAACGTAAACGTTACACAGCTAGCTACACACATTTACCTACAGTAGCTATATAAATGAGGACTACTGTTGTTTTAGTGTCTTAAAATATTGGATATCATTGAGGATATCACTGTTCTGTTGTTTTTATTTAAAGCCTTACACTCACCTAAATGACTATTAGGAACACCTGTTCAATTTCTCATTAATGCAATTATCTAATCAACCAATCACATAGCAGTTGCTTCAATGTATTTAGGGGTGTGGTCCTGGTCAAGACAATCTCCTGAACTCCAAACTGAATGTCAGAATGGGAAAGAAAGGTGATTTAAGCATTTTTGAGCGTGGCATGGTTGTTGGTGCCAGACTGAGTATTTCACAATCAGTTACTGGGATTTTCATGCCCAACCATTTTTAGGGTTTACAAAGAATGGTCTGAATAGGGAAAAAAATCCAGTATGCGGCAGTCCTGTGGGCGCCTTGTTGATGCTAGAGGTCAGAGGAGAATGGGCCGACTGATTCAAGCTGATAGAAGAGCAACTTTGACTGAAATAACCACTCGTTACAACCGAGGTATGCAGAAAAGCATTTGTGAAGCCACAACACACACAACCTTGAGGCGGATGGGCTACAACAGCAGAAGACCCACCGGGTACCACTCATCTCCACTACAAATAGGAAAAGAGGCTATAATTTGCAAGAGCTCACAAAAATTGGACAGTTGAAGACTGGAAATGTGTTGCCTGGTCTGATGAGTCTGGATTTCTGTTGAGACATTCAGATGGTAGAGTCAGAATTTGGCGTAAACAGAATGAGAACATGGATCCACCATGCCTTGTTACCACTGTGCAGGCTGGTGGTGGTGGTGTAATGGTGTAGTGGATGTTTTCTTGGCACACTTTAGGCCCCTTAGTGCCAATTGGGCATCGTTTAAATGATGTACCTGCAGTACCTGAGCATTGTTTCTGACCATGTCCATCCCTTTATGGCCACCACATACCCATCCTCTGATGGCTACTTCCAGCAGGATAATGCACCATGTCATAAAGCTCGAGTCATTTCAAATTGGTTTCTTGAGCATGACAATGAGTTCACTGTACTAAAATGACCCCCACAGTCAACAGATCTCAACCCAATAGAGCATCTTTGGGATGTGGTGGAACGAGAGCTTCGTGCCCTGAATGTGTATCCCACAAATCTCCATCAACTGCAAGATGCTATCCTATGAATAGGGGCCGACATATCTAAAGAATGCTTTCAGCACCTTGTTGAATCAATGCCACGTAGAATTAAGGCAGTTCTGAAGGCGAAAGGGGTCAAACACAGTATTAGTATGGTGTTCCTAATAATCCTTTAGGTGAGTTTATATCTTTGCAAAGGTTACAAGAATGTAATTTCGTCTCTTGTAAAAATGACGTTTAAGACCTTAAAGAAGGTGTTTGTTCCCATTGCCCCCTGAGCCATTTGAAATTGTATTATTGCAAGGACATGCTGTGTATTGCATTTAAGTCAGTTTGTATCTGCGCGTGTCATGAGATTTTGTGTATAGGGATTTCAACCGTATATTGAGATTAAACCGCCTCAGTTTTGCCGTTATCAAGACTATGGCACGTACTGATACGCAGCTATAGATGACTGGATTATGGACACTTAACCACCCATGATGGATCATATAATCCCTTAATAGTGATAGAAATGTGAAGCCTCTTTACCTCGGATGATCTCTTGCCTTCTGTCTGTTTTCTACACACACTCGCACACAGAGCTCTCTGCTGATTGGATCAATCGTTCCCTGTAGGATTGAGCGATATAAACCAAAAATCTTCAATCAGAGCAGAGCTGTCAGTGTTCCAGCGCTCATTTTATCCTCCCAGATCTTTGTAATATATTTCATACGCGAGGATACGCTGATAATGTGCCTTTCACGCGTTACTTTCAATGGGTCTTCCAGTCTTCTGTGTTGATTTTCAATTACTGAATGTCTGGCTGTATGGTGTGAAGAGACCATAGAGGCATTTCAGGTAGAACACTCGATAAAATGATTAAGAAAAGAATACCAGATCAAATCATCAGTGCACTGCATAAAAAAATTTCTTCTTGAAGTAGATCACCTAGAAATAAAAAACTATCATTTGTCATTTATTCACCTGTATGACTATTTTTTTATTTTTGAGGAATAATAAAGAAGAAGAATTTTGTAGAAGAATAATTTCGAAACGATAGCATCATTAAAGTATCATATAAGTGGTCCATATCAAATGGACCATATAACATGTGCTATATTGCAAGTCTTCTGCAGTCATACATAATGATTTTTTAATAACATCAATAATAAGAAAAATATAGCTCTTAAGCCTCAAATCAATATACTGTATTAGAATGATTTCTGAAGGATTACGTGACTTACCAAAAACATTCAAAAGTCAAAATTTTGAATCTGTGTGGGTGTGTGCATGTGTTTATTGCAAAGTATATTTTATGCTAAACATGTCATGCATCATATTCTGTTGTTGTTGTTGTTTTACATAACATAAATGAGTTTCAGTGATAATTTATTGAAAGTGAGAGCCTGTTGGCAAATATTGATTGGTGGAATGAGCCATGTTCTCTCTCTGTGTCTCTTTTTGCTGGCATTTAATCTCTTTCTTTTTCTCTCTCTCTTTTTGTCAGTATCTCTCACACATTATCCTTCCCTTCTATTCATCACACTCTTTCTCTCGTTCTCTCTCATATTTTCTATCTGTCTCATCTTTGCATTGATTTATTTATGGACCTAAAAATTAAGTTTGTAATCCCAATGCCACTAGAATCACCTAACGGAGTTGCAAAATAATTACTAGTTTCCCAAACACCACCCCATCTGCCATTGGTTGGATAGATGGATTCCCACATCACATCAAACTCGTGTCATTGATTAGGCCAGTGTTACTGTGAATCACTGTTTTACAGTAGATGAATATGAACAAATGAATAGTCCAGCAATCAATTGATTGGCTGTAACTTGACTCAACGTATTTATGACTCAAAGTAATTATTAGCACGGAAACAAAATCAGCAGTTCAAGACATTAACTTGTAAGCCCAAAACATAATCTTTTTTGTATTTAATCTCTTTAAATACAAACAAGACGTTATAAAACTATTATGATTATACCTGGCGATGATAAAACCCTCATTGAAAACTTAAAGTCGGCATGAAATCAAATTTGACAAATATAATTTTTTTTTGTAATATTGTAGTGTTTATTATGAAGTATTTATCTGAGCAATTCATTATTTTTTTTCAAATTCATGTACCCTTATAATCTTTAATCAAATACATTACCCTTCCCTTCCCCATTCGAAACGACCGCCTCTTCAATTTCGGTCACGTGCAATGGTGAAAGGGTGCGGCCAGATCCGATGACGGTGCACCGCCTCTCAGAGAATAGGCCCATGTCACACTTCCTGTGACATATACGTCACGAGCAAGGAAAACATGACAATCTCAACTTCCGTTTCATGCTGACTTTAATGTGAGGGCTAAATGAAGGATTTTTGGGTGAACTATCCCTTTAATGCACCAGTTCAGGTAGAAACTCAAGGGGCCCTATTTTAACGATCTGAAATGTAAGTATGAATCGCAAAGCGCAAGTAACTTTGTGGGCAGGTCTTGGGCGCTGTTGCCATATAACCGGCGGGATAAATTACTTTTGCGCCCGACGCAAGTTTAAAAGGGGTTGGTCTGAAGTAGCTTTATTATTCAAAGTTGTGGTTTGGGCATAACGGAAACAAACCAATAAGAGTGTCATATCGCATTCCCTTTACGAGCACGACGCTTGTCCCATGGCGCAATACTATTATAACGGCGCATTCACCAGACACCCTTCACAATCGGTTCACAGTCGATGAGGTTGCTGTTCTGGTCAGGGCCGTAAAAGAAAGAAAAGTGACATTGGGGATGTGACAAACCCACCCCAATTAGCTTTGGTTAAACATGCTAATAATAATTTGGATACATTTTCAAGCTTTTTGCCAATTTTTCCCATCGTCATGGACACAACAATAATTTCCCTTGTGTTTAAATATTTTTTCTTATAATAATGTATCATTTGCAAAAAGTAAAATGCATCTGTGTAGATAAAAGAATCATCTAGGGCCCGATTTTAACGATTTGAAACACAAGTATCAAGTGCAAAGCGCAAGTAACTTAGTGGTTGGGTCTTGGGCGCTGTTGCTATTTTACCAGCGGGATAAATGACTCTTGCGCCCGACGCTAAGTTTAAAAGGGTTTGGTCTGAAGTAGCTACATTATTCAATAGGTGTTGGTTTGGGCATAACGGAAACAAACCAATAAGAGCGTCATATCACATTCCCTTTAAGAGTACGACAAACAAAGTGTGCTTGTTCCATGGTGCAATACTATTATATCGGCGCATTTACCAGGCACGCTTCACAATCGGTTCACAGTCGATGAGGTTGGTGTTCTGGTCAGGGCCTTAAAAGAAAGAGAAGTAACATTGGGGATAGTGACAAACCCACCCAAATTAGCTTCGGTTAAACATGCTAATAATAATTTGGATAAATGTGTAAGCTTTATGCCAATTTTTCCCATCGTCATGGAGACGTAGACAACAATAATTTCCCTTGTGTTTAAATATTTTTTTCTTATAATAATGTATAATTTGCAAAAAGTAAAATGCATCTGTGTTGCTGAGAGAATCATCTACAGTGTATGCACGTTGTTCACACTCTGTATGGCCAAGCATGCGCACTTAAAATAGCATCTGAATATACGCGCAACGCGCCACTGACTGTAGACCAGTTTTTTTCTGGTCATTGGCACAATTGTTTTCTGGAATTGCAAAATAGCACCAGGGAATGTTTGCGCCGAAACACGCCTCCTTTTTGCGCCAACCCGCCCAGGGAGAGCAAGTTCATTTCCTAGTTTACGACATGCGTCTGTGGAGGGAAAAGCCCGCTTTGCGCGGGTGCAAAATAGGAATGATAAATGCGTCAGTGTACAAAGTCATTTGCGCCGGCTGCAAGATAGGGCCCTAGGTATTACTTGCATCTGTGAAGGGGGTTCCCTTATCTGTTGTCGTTCTCTAAAAGGGGTTTCCAAGGTTTGTTGATTCACGTGCTGTCTGGTAACGTCTAGGGACGCAAATCGCGATTGTGCGTTGGCTGATGATGAAATGCAAAGTGTCATAGGCGGGTAGAAGTTAAACTCTGCAGGTTGACTAACCCCTAAAAGGGATTCTGACCAATTAGAAATTGTCTTAAGCTCAGAGCATAACTGTGTTTTCCTTTAAATAACATGTCGTTTTCTTGTTCACATGGTTTCTAATTTCTTTAATGGGAATATGATACGTTTTACTCAAAATTGATTGATATCAATATTTAACATTCACACACGTATCACACCTGCTATAAACTATTTAATATTTTCTTAAAATGGCAACAATGAGTGATTAAAACATAATTCTGCTTCTTGCTGTTTTGATGACATCATCACAGCCTGATTTGCTCCAGTTTGTCTAGATGTTCACACAATTACATTTTGGGAAATCAGTATACGAATTGCTTAGTATTAACAAATTAGTTCACTTAATATTCTGTAATTATTTACTTCTGTCAAAGCTGTAAAACTTCAGTGGAACACAGTGTGCTTTTATGCTTGTGAGTCCCTTTTGTACCTTTTGTAATCATCCTATACCCTGTAATTTCATGGAAAAAGCAAAAGGTAAATTATTCAAAAATGTTTCACGTTCCACAGACAGAAACTCATAAACGTTTGGAGTGATATGAGGATGAGTAAATGATGGACTAATCCTTTAAGCCAGGATAGGAGAAAGTATTTTAACATTTGAAAAAAATTGCATACCTTTAATCTCTTTGTTGCTTTTGTAAAAACATATAGTTTAAGCAGGAGCTGTGTACGCAGCTCTTCTTGTATTCATGAGATATTGGCAGCGTGACATTCCTGCTTTCATCTTATCACTGTCCTCTTCCAGACTCGTGCAGATTGTGTTGCTCCGCTTTGGGGAAGCCACTTTATAGAGTCAAGCTAATCTTTTTTAGTGTTCTTAAAGGTTCAAAAAGTAGATAAACACTTTGAAGATATTTAAGGGGTGTGTCATTGTTATTATAGTTTACATGTTTTGGTAACACTTCAGTTTAGGGTCCAATTCTCACTATAGTTGCTTATTAGTATGCATATTACTAAGATCTTGGCTGTTTATGAGCACTTATAAAGCACATATTATTGCCTTATTCTGCATGACCTTATACTACATCCCATAATCTTACCAAATACCTAAACTTATCTGCCATACTATTAATAAGCAGTAATTAGAAGTTTATTGAGGCAAAAGTCGTAGTTAACTTTTAAAAAAAAAAAAAAAAACTTTTGCTGATAATTTACTCACCCCCATGTCATCCAAGATGTCCATGTCTTTTTTCTTCAGTCGAAAAGAAATTAAGGTTTTTGATGAAACATTCCAGGATTTTTCTCCATATAATGGACTTCAATGGGAACCAAACGGTTCAAGGTCCAAAAGACACTTTCAGTTCAAACTGCAAACTGTTCAAAGGGCTTTAAACGATTCCAGACGATGAATAAGGGTCTTATCTAGCGAAACGATTGGTCATTTAAAAAATAAATAAAAAAGTTTAAGTTTTATAAGTACAAATGCTCGCCTTGCTCTGTTCTGTGATGTGCATTCGTGACTATCCTGTTCGTTCATCAAAATGAACAAATCTTTTTTCAGTTATGACTTGGAAAGTCCTATATAAGACCCTTATTCATCATCTGGTGTCGTTTAAAGACTTTTGAAGCTGCACTGAAACTCTCATTTGGACCTTGAACCGTTTGGTTCCCAATGAAGTCCATTATATGGAGAAAATCCTAATGTTTTAATCAAAAACCTTCATTTCTTTTCGACTGAAGAAAGAAAGATGTGGATATCTTGAATGACATGGGGGTGAATAAATTATCAGCAAAAGTTTTTTTTTAAAAGTGAACTACTCCTTTAATAATAAGAATTAGACCCTAATCTAAAGTGTGACCAATTTGTATAGCCATATTTACCATTTTATGAACAATGTGGATCTAAATTAACTGGACAACAGATTCATTTACAACAAAATAATAGCAAGAATAATATCAGTAACCGAGATTAAAATTGCATATATAACTTTTTACAAATATTAGAACGATTTCAGGATCATGCGACACTGAAGAATGATATAATGGCTGATGGAAATTCTAAATTGCACTCAAATATATATTAAAATAAAACGCAGTGATTTTATATTGTAAAAATATTTCACAATATACTTTCACAATAAATATTTCAGCCTGTATGAAAAAACAACATCCTAAAATGAAACATATTTACCACAGTACTTTTTAATTACCACATTTATATACCATGATATTTAAATGATCCCTGACTGGCATGAATGTGTCCAAAACCATGATATTTTCGGTAGAACCGGTTCTTTTTCTAATAGTCCTTCCCTCACAGAGTTGAGTGTCCGCTGTGATGTGTCCTGCGGTTAGGGATCAGTGATTCCTGTGGTAACAGGGCACACAAATAAAATGCGCCTGACCGAGGGGGCAACAATCTGACCAATTACACGGCTTACTGCTCTCACCACGGCAACCCAGACATTAAAAAATGAGCACCGAACCACCTGGAATGGGTCACAGCTCTACCATGATAGATGAGGGAAAATACAAAGCCTGAACAGTTGATTGTTGCCCTTTTTTGTCTTTTCGCCTCCTTTTCTCCATGTCTAGGGCAAAAGCTACCCAGACAGTGAAGAAAAGAAGCAGAAAAGTGTTCTAGTTGATTTCTGCCTCTAGCGTAGCACAAAAAAAGGAAAAAAGAAAAGAAAAACCATCAAAAGAGAGAGCTCAGGAACAAGCAGAGGATTTTGCATAGGCCCCTCTGGGCTTTTTGAGTTGGGTTAGCGATGGCCTCTTAATAAAGGAGGATCTTAGCGAGCTGTGCGCTCGGAAAGAGGAAGAGAGAAAAGGAACGAAAAGGCGAATAAGAATCTGAGAAGACAAGGCAAAGGGGGAAAAAACATTGAATTAAAACCATCCTCGGCTCTGTAAAATCGTTCTAATCCTCCAAACGGAGCACGCTAACACCAAGCGTCCCATGTGACGGAGATAAAAACCTCTTTCTCGTCCGTTCTGTAGATTCCCCCACTTACAAAGAACTTAACTCTCTCCATCTCTCCACCGCCTGCAACTGTAACAAGCGCTTCCAGGTTAAAACGTGTTCTCATACTTTGGAAATCTTTCACGGGACACTTTGGTCTTAGCATCTGCATTAAAAGGAAATGAGCCATGTCTGCAGTTAGGAGAGGGTTATTAACTCTTATGAAGGAAGGCTGCCGTTGCAAACTTGTATAATGACCGTACGTATTTAGCTGAAATGTGACGCCTCATATGTTTAGAGCGTTGTAATGATACACAACGGATGAATTGTTTCAAGCTGTTTTGAAATATGCTTTATGGTTTGTATGATATGGCTATGCCAGAGTTTTGATGCTGTTCTTTTTCCTAGATTGAAAGTGTATGAGGATGTTTGCTGTCAAGCTCCAAAAAGACATAAGCAACACTGTGAAAAATAATACTGGAAAAAAACGGTAAACTACTGGCAGCTGTGGTTGCCAGTATCATACCGTAACAATATGGTGTGTTACTGTTTTTGTGCTACATCATATAGCTGTTAAATTAAAGTTTTATTCAGTAGCTGACAGTACGACACTGTTAATTTTTAAAACAGTAATACAACTTCCAGTAGTTCACCGTTTTTCTACAGGATTATTTTTTACAGTGAAAAATATAATCCATTTAATCTGTGTTATATTCCACGTTTTCTGAAGCCACACGATAGCTTTGTGTGATGAACAGAATTAAATAAAGCCATATTAAATGGCTAATCTTCCCCTAATTCTTATTTGCGTGTCTGCATATTTGAATAATAATGGTAATATATTCATTGTAAATAGTCTTAAATTTTTTATGAATTAATGAAGTGTTGTTGTTATTATTGTTGTTATACAATTAATGATATTTTCTAATATGTATAACTAATAATAATATATTAATTGTAAATACTATTATTATGAACATGTTAATATGTTTAAATAGATTGTTATTATTTATAATATGCTAATTTGTATATTTATAATAATTTGTATATTTATAATTGATTATAATACTAATTATTATTAATATAAATAAATAATATTTTACTAATATTAACCATTTTTATCATTCATATAATAAAATGATGATAATTATCATTATAATAAAGTATTATTTGTATTATTATATTGAATATTTACTTCATTTATTTTGATTAATAATTCATGATAATATATTGTTAAAATGTTATATTAATTGTAAATAGTATTAAATTGTTAATAAATTAATGAATTGTTGTTGTTGTTATACAATTAACAATATTTTCTAATATGTATAATAATAATAACAACAATGTACTAATAATATATTAATTGTAAATAGTGTTATTAACATGTTAATACATTTTAAAAGATTATTATCATTATTTATAATATGCTAATATTTATATATTTATAATTAACGATAATAGTAATAATTATTAATATAAATAAATCATATTTTACTAATATTAATTCATATATTATAATGATGATGATAATCATTATAACAAAATTATAATATTCACTTTAATTATTCTAATTAATAATTCATGATAATATATTGTTAATATTATTCATGTTAATAAAATGTTTTATTTTACATTATTAATTATAATCTATTCATATTAATTTGTATAATTATTCATAGTTATTATAAATCATTGATAATTTACTAATATTTATAATTAATTTACTAATAATGATAATAATTTATTTTATTATATTATTTATAAATATTGTTACTCTTATTATTATTAATAATCTGAAAAGATGTCACATTTGAATATGTACATTTGACGTTTAGGCCACAGAACTACACAGACTCACTTCCACTAAGATCTTTGCTAGTCAAATCAGTCATCTTTATTTATATGGATTGTTTCAAAGCAGCTTTACAGTGATATCAGGAAAATAATGCAACAAAGTTTGTTTTGGCTGTACAAAAGATCTAGAAGAAAGTATTGTCATTGTCCAGCTTAAGTAAGGTCAGTGTTGATTCATTTCCATTGAGAAAAATCATTAGTTATTAATTTAGTTCTTATCTATACAGCAGCTCTGGAGAAAACAGTGACATCATCATCCTGCTCAATTCAGTTCTCGTCCAAAAGTCTCAGTGCAGTCAAATCAATAATATTGTTGAGTATTAAGGATGATATACTTATATAATCTACTAATATGCATATTATAAATCACGTAATTATAAATCACGTAATCATGTAATACAGCAGTTTTTACCCAGTTTTGTCTTTCCTACTGCAGGCTATCAGATTTCTTATCGTCTGGATATCAATGATCCCAACAAGTTCACCACTGTTGAGGTGGGGTCAAACGCACGCCAGTTCACGGTGACGGGATTGATCCCAGAGTCGGCATACGTGTTCCAAATCACAGCGCGCACTCAACGGGGCTGGGGACCCCCAGAGGAGGCTATCGTCATCACCACAGAAAAAAGAGGTACTTTTGAAGGAACAAGCCGGGTTATATGCAAATTTATAAGGTCTCTGAAATATTAACATGAATACAACTGTTGAAAAGTATGGAAGCGTATTGCATTCACTTGAGGAAACAAAATCTACTCTGTTTTTCTGAATTAACAAGTTAACTATCTCAGAATTACGAGATTTTTGCTTCGTTTTTCTGAATTAAAGAGTTAATTAAATTTTTCGAAAAAACGTCAAAGTTTCTGCTATGTTTTTCTGAATTAATGAGCTAATTATCTCAGAATTACAAGATAATTTGTCATGGAAAAAAGTTTTTGCTCTGTTTTTCTGAATTAACGAGTTTATTTTAGAATTATGAGATATATTTCTCGGAAAAGAGAAAATTTTCCGTAATTCTGAGATAATTAACTCTATAATTCAGATAAACCGAGCAAAAACTTTTTTCCATGAAAAAGTATCTTGTAATTCTGAGATAATATACTTTTAATTCAGAAAAACAGAGCAAAAACTTTTTCCCATAAAAATGATCTCGTAATTCTAAGATAATTTACTCGTTAATTCAGAAAAACAGAGCAAAAACTTTTTCCATGAAAAATGATCTCGTAATTCTAAGATAATTTACTCGTTAATTCAGAAAAACAGAGCAAAACTTTTTTCCATGAAAAATTATCTCGTAATTCTAAGATAATTTACTCGTTAATTCAGAAAAAGAGCAAAAACTTCTTTCCATGAAAAATTATCTCGTAATTCTAAGATAATATATTCGTCAATTCAGAAAAACAGAGCAAAAACTTTTTTCCATGAAAAATTATCTCGTAATTCTGAGATAATTTACTCGTTTATTCAGAAAAACAGCGCAAAAACTTTTTCCCATAAAAAATGATCTCGTAATTCTGAGATAATTTACTCGTTAATTCAGAAAAACATATTTTTTTAAATACATGTTGTCTAAAGGTATTGTGGATTCCTTTTTCATTAACAGTGATGAATCAGAAGTGACTATAGCTAAAAGCTACTCATGTAATTCACTGAAATGCTGATGTTTGGTGCAGTCAGTCTGTGAAAGTAGAATGCCAGTCATAAGGCTGATAAAGCACACTGTCAAAACAGCATGTGGCCCTTCGGAGCTCACGGCACTTAACCCCCGAGCCGGGTCTGTGACTCATTACACATGTCCCACAGAGCGTCCGCAGCCCCCTCGACGACTCGCCGTGCCTCAGAAAGGGGTGGAGTCTCATAAGCTTCGTCTTCATTGGACAGCGGGGGAGACGGCTCTTCCCCAGTGCGCTACTTCACTCTGCAGACATTAGAGCTGCCGGACGGCCAGTGGAAGACCCACACATCCTCCATCGGTCATAATAACACCTCCTGGGAGGTGGAGAGGTAACACACGCACACATATCTCTCTGATTAGTCATAACTGCCTGTGCAGGCAATGGCTGGTACAAGAACAGTCACTATTTATAGCTAAATGTGCTTTAGCTCTGACAGACAACAGGAGAAATTAAAATACACAGGATGGAGTTACGCTTGAGGTCATTGTTTGGATTGTATGCAAACAAGGCAATATGGAAATAATTGAATTATAATTTAACAAGGGTATATTTTATGTTGCACAAAAAAAAGTTGGTTGCAACTGTAATGTCAAGTTAGCACTTTTGTTTTGTTTTAATTTGATTCGATTTTTTTTTTTTTTTTATTTTAATTGACTTGATTTTTTTTTTTTTTTTTCAGGACATGCAATGTGACCATGTTTTTTGTTGGTTTGTTCTTTTTTTATTTATTATTATTATTATTATTATTATTATTATTATTATTTGCTTTTTTATTTATTTATTTATTTAATTTTTTTGCTTTGTTTTTTTTTTCTTTTTTTTTTGCTTTTTTATTTATTTATTTATTGCTTTTTTTTCTTCTTTTTTTTTTGACATTTATAATTGTAGTACCAGAATTGTATGGACTTATACCTTGGACTAAACCGCCCTAGTATAGTTTACATTTTAGTTCCTATAACTACCCAGTGCAAAAACCCTTATTTTAGTACCATAGTATGTGTCAAAGTCCCATACCATTGACACCATCACATTACTCCACAGCACTGCCACTGGGTTAGAGAGTCAGGATGAGCCGAGGGGTGAAAATGAAACCCTCAGTTGGACTGAATCAAACAAAGCTCTTCAATCTAAACAAATGACATTACACAAAACATATAGGACATTTTATATTATAGACATGCAGTGACACTGATGAGTCATCATTAAGAATAAAAAGAGAGAGAAATCGATGAACAGATAGAGTGAAAGAGAGAGAGAGAGACTGCAATTATAATCAGACTGACCATCAGGTGGCTTGATGTCTAATCACACATCCCTTCAGCTCCACCTCCATCCTCCAGTACTGCAATACTAGCTCATATTCTTCCACCCTGCCTGTTCGTTCTTCTCATCATCACCTGTCTGATTCATGCTGTCACCTTTGATCACTTCTCTAAATGTCCACTTGCATTAAGGTTAAAGATATAGTGAGCTAAAGGAATTGCCTCCCTATAACACCATCTTTCTCAGCACATTTTGTAGTGGAACCATGAGAGCATTTCTGCATTCAGTAGCACCTGATTACCCACAGCCCACATGCCTGTCCATTTAATTACCCACATATGCTTTCTCTGACATTCAATGACTCATCATAAGCCATCCTATTACTGCAAAGTAGGCACAGATGAATCCGAAGTGGCATGTATAACCATTTGGACAGACTTTTTAATGTGGCACAGAGCTGGCATAAATGTAATGTATTTTAAGGAATCACAATCATGGAAAACAAACAATATGTTTGAATTGCTACTCTTACTATTTCTGCAATCTGTGCCGATTTGAAAATGGCTGGATTAACTACTAGATTTGTTCAAATGTAAAAGCACTGGGTACTGTGTCCCACAATGCAATGCATTTGACATGCAACTTGACTTGACATTTAATACTACGGGTGGTAATGTTGTGATTTGAACATCTCATTCTTGGCTGATTATTTGATTGAACTGATGCTATTTTCACAACATTTTATTAAAAGTTCTAATTATGATCTGATTTTGATTTAAATGTTTAATTAAGTAATATTTTTTTTCAATTTTAGTGCTTTTTATAATAAATGTATTGTTATAACATTATTATTTTTTTTCTTATGTTCACTTATGTTGCATTTGTTTGACCAAAGAAATAGTAAAATATAATTATTTTTAAATATTATTACTAATCTAACTCAAAATTTCAATATTTAAAATCCTAAAAAAAAAATAATAATATTAATAATTTGTATTCCTTTGATGGCAATGCTGAATTTTTAAATAATATTTTAATTTGTTCTAATATCTTAAAAAAACAGACTAGATTAATCATGCTTACAACATGGAAACCCGGTTTTTGTTTTTTGTTCTCTCCCATCTTGCTTTTTTGTTGAAATTCATCCATTTTGTTAGTTGTTCAATTCAAAATTGTGTTAAATATTACATTGTGCAATTTTCAAACCCTATATGTGATAATGCAAAGATCTTTATTGATACAGTGTATGCTTGTTTGTTTACAGTATAGTTTTTATGCCGGTAAAGTGCTTTGCTTCAGTTTGTCTTGGTTTATTTCTCTCTCTGTCACACACACTCACATTCTTCATAATTGCATGAAGCGAGTGTTTTGAACCAGGAGGATGTTTGTGTTCAAACTATCTCAGAGGAGTAAATGCCTCCAGCTATTAAAACGGCAATGCCACTAACAGTCCTCGTCTTCAACACCCTAATTATAAACACACACTCGCACATAAACACTCAGAACGACACAAGCACCCTCATTCTCAAATCCCTAATTGCGCACTTCACACACATGCACACACACTCTAAGTTTCCCTGATGCCCCACTTTGATATACATTCCCTACAACCCTGTGTCACCTTCCCATGCCCTCTCAAAGTTTAAAAAGCTATAACAAATCTGTGCAGTTGACTAATATTAAACGAATGATAAATGAATAATGATTTATGGTGAACATAAGAATCTTAAGAGTTTTGTTCAAGGTTGAAGCAGATCTTGAGCAGGGCATTATGGGTTGAGCAGATCTGTCTACTCAACAGATGTATTTTATGAGTGGTTACCACCAGTAGCAAGTTCTCCATTCTTGGATTCTCTCAAAAGAAGTCTATAAATGTATCACTTATGGTTTCTGTAGGTACGTAGTAATGATCGTGTGTGTATGTGTGTTGAAATGTATCTCTTCTGTTGTAGGCTGAAGCCGTACACCTCTTACAAATTTAGAATGATGGCCACAAATGATGTGGGAGAAAGCGCCTTCAGCAAAGAAACGGAGCCAGTTACCACTCTGCAGGATGGTAATACTAGATTCTGTGTGCTCTGCAAAGTGAATTATAATTTTTTAGAGTGCTTTTTGGATCTGAGTATTTGTGAGAAAATCTGAATAGATTGTGAATTATAATTTTCGAGATACTAGAGATATAGATGGATGGATGGATGGATGGATGGATGGATGGATGGATAGAAACTAAGTTAGATACATAGATAGATAGATAGATAGATAGATAGATAGATAGATAGATAGATAGATAGATAGATAGATAGATAGATAGATTGATTGATTGATTGATTGATTGATTGATTGATTGATTCGATTGATAGATAGATCAGATAGATAGATAGATAGATAGATAGATAGATAGAGAATCATGATAATAGATAGATAGATAGATAGATAGATAGATAGATAGATAGATAGATAGATAGATAGATAGATAGATAGATAGATAGATAGATAGATAGATAGATAGATAGATAGATAGATAGATAGATTGATTGATTGATTGATTGATTGATTGATTGATTGATTGATTGATTGATTGATTGATTGATTGATTAAATGTGTTTGTCTGTGTTGGTTCAGTTCCAGATGAAGCACCCGTCATTTGAACGTCAAACCTTCAACCACTACATCAGTGATCGTCCAGTGGCAGGTAAAACATATATGTACAACAATGAGCTAAAACTAGAGAATGCTTTCAAAAACATAAAAACATCATACCTACCCCAAACTTTTCTACGGTAGTCTAGCTATATTTATTATCAGTATTTCTTTCTACTCTCAAGGGACTTTTTCACTGACCTTGTTGCAACATATCCACTATAGGATTCCCTTATGGGTAAAACATTGTCTAAACGAGGTATCTTCGACGGCAGTATAACGCTGGAACAGTCTTTATGTTGAGACGCCTGTGAGGCCTTAAAATGCTCACTTTTTTGCAGTTTTGGAACAGAGTTTTAGCACAAGTAGTTGTCACAATAACTTTTCCTGTCTTTCCATTTATCTGAAGGTTCAGGGGTTCAAATTGTCCAGCAACATTTAATAGCAGACTTGTGTGCAAAGTATTCAGCTGGCCCTCTCAATGTTAATTATGTTTGGCAAGCAGGTTCTTAGCCTTACTCTTTACCCTCTAATTAGTTAGCAGTCATTTCACGTACCTCCTCAATCCATTCACACACATACAGATACATTTACAAAGCTGGCCTGTTTTGACCCCATCTTAATTAACTTTGCCTATAACACTGATCACATACTAAATAAGACACGTCCATGATAGAATGGGAGAGGGAGAACGCATGTTCGAGAGACTCCGAGTAAGAACAACCAGATAAGGCCTTGACTGACCTGCGGTCTCAGCTAACTTGTCCTCTGTTGATCTGTGCCATCTCCTGGGCTGACGTGCATTGTGCAGTAATTACTTTCTGTCAGCGTCTCGAACTGCTAATTAGCCGGCAGCGGGCTTCATAGACGCGGTCTTCAGCAATCTTTCATTAAGCAGCATCACAGGTCATGTGCCGAATAGTCAGGTGGATATTTCCTAACCTGAGTTAAATAGAGTAATTAGATGGCAGTTTGCTAAACTGGATATGTCTGTCTGCAGCCGCCCGCTGAGGGATCTGTCAACGGGATTCTTGTGGGATATCGCGTGTCTACCGGGAACTTCCACGTGAGAACAACCCAGACGAGCCAAAGACAGCAACCAACCAATCAACAATCAGTCCTGAGCTCAGAGGTTAGTCTGATTGTCTTTCATTCTCTATCTATCTATCTATCTATCTATCTATCTATCTATCTATCTATCTATCTATCTATCTATCTATCTATCTATCTATCTATCTATCTATCTATCTATCTATCTATCTGTCTATCTGTCTGTCTGTCTGTCTGTCTGTCTGTCTGCCTGCCTGCCTGCCTGTCTGTCTGTTGCTGTCTGTCTATCTATCTGTCTGTCTGTCTGTCTGTCTGTCTGTCTGTCTGTCAATTGCGTTCGATTGATCTGTCTTTCTGTCTGTCTATCTGTCTGTCTGTCTGTCTGTCTGTCTGTCTGTCTGTCTATCTATCTATCTATCTGTCTGTCTGTCTGTCTGTCTGTCTGTCTGTCTGTCTGATATATCTATCTGTCTGTCTGTCTGTCTGTGTGTCTGTCTGTCAATTGGTTGATTGATCTGTCTTTCTGTCTGTCTATCTGTCTGTCTGTTGTCTATCTGTCTGTCTGTCTGTCTGTCTGTATGTTGTATGTCTGTCTGTCTGTCTGTCTGTCTGTCTTGTCTGTCTGTCTATCTATCTATCTATCTATCTATCTATCTATCTATCTATCTATCTATCTATTTATCTATCTATCTATCTATCTATTTATCTATCTATCTGTCTGTCTGTCTGTCTGTCTGTCTGTCTGTTCTGTCTGTCTGTCTGTCTGTCTGTCTGTCTGTCTGTCTGTCTTTCTGTCTGTCTGTCTGTCTGTCTGTCTGTCTGTCTGTCTGTCTATCTATCTATCTGTCTGTCTGTTGTGTCTGTCTGTCTGTTGTCTAGTATTACTGTCAGTCTGTCTGTCTGTCTTTCTATATTTTGATAGTATCTCTCTCTTCAAATTCACTGCTTAAATTTTGGACTCAAACTAAAATTGTTTTGATTTGTATTTTTTTTTCCAGGTGAAATGTGTCATTTTCATAATGATATCGCCAATAAAAACAAATGTGATATATACGTTTTGTCAATGTTGTGCTACTTTACGTTTGATATGACTGTTCTTAAATGCATATATTAAGCATTGTCCCTCATGTAATTTCTCTCTTATTCTCTTTTCCTCTCTCTATCTCTCTCTGGGTTTATTTCACTACTCAAACAGCTAAGAGCACTTTTAAGACAGTGAGCAGCCCTTCATTAACAGAATTTGAATTAACGCTAAGTATTTTTTGATATTATTTTAATTGCTGAGTTGTTTCAATAGTTGTAATCTTTGAAGTGTTAACAGAGTCCCATTCAAGCCTGAAGGCTTTCAAACTCCCTGTTCTATCCTCTGATCTCCTCTACCTCCATAACAAACACTTCCCCTAGTCTTTACGCTTTGTTGTTTAGCCTCTGGTCCTGTCATGATCTGCATGTGAGGAAGGGGAAAAATGTAAATCTGTTTTGTTCTCCACCTCATTTCCACATCCTTCATGTCCCTTTCCCGTCACCTACATTTTTAAAAATTATTTCTCATTTTTTGGGGTCTCTTTTCTCTGTTTCTCTGAACTACTTTATCAGCACTCTTCGCACTTTTAAGCTTCTATCGTATTTATTTTTTCCTCTAATGGTGTTTTTCAGAGCTCAGCAAGTACAGAGGATACACGATTGTCATGACAGCGTTTAATGTTGTTGGAGAAAGCCCTTCAAGTGCACCTGTAGAGGTTTTTGTTGGAGAAGCAGGTATGTGTTTATGCCTTATTAGGATCAATCCTATGACTCAGTTCTCAAACCTGAACCACAAACTTGCAAAAAGTCCATGGTAAACACAAAGTGCTTTTTGAAATGTAATTGTTGTTTGCTGATGTGCATCTGATATCTCATTATCTGACCTGCAATTAAACACTATATTCGATGTTTGGTCTGGTCTGAGCACTTCCAGCGCTCAGGTAATGTTAATAAGGAGTACATTCACATATGAGTGAGATGAAAATTATATGCAATCATTCCTCAGTCACACAACCTGCTTTATCTGGTTCAGCATCTGTATGGGAAAGAAAAGAGGGACTTGAATCGCCTAGTGTGGACCAATTATCTGCACAAACTATTAGACATCACAGAGAGGATCCATTTGCGTGACCTATTGATACACGATATAGACCAGTTCCCACTGTGCAGCGCAAATCAATTTAGCCAGTGATGTACTGCCTGGTGGGGTACTTATATAAAACAGTCAGTAATGTCTTCACTGAAGCGTAAACCGACATCAGATATTTGTACAATATCAGATCTGTGTAAATGCAGGCAGAAACTGCTCTATTTCTATACTCCCCATGTACAAGATCTTTCTCATGAATGCTGTAATTAAGTGAAATAGAGTAGATATGACCTTCTTTCAGTCTATAGGATGTGTTTGTGTGTTAACATGTATCACTGCACATGTCAAAGCTAATTTAACTGTAAACTCATCTATGTAGAGCGTTGTGAAAGCCCATTACCTTAGCTAATTTAAAAAATGAGCCATGTGCACAAATCAGATTAGTGTGCACATCTGACCTCTGAAAAATCCGAATGAGAGGGATGGCACATCATTAAATACAACATTCCTCTGGCGTGACTTTAACACACAAAGACAACAAGGCCATCTTAATTACATATCTCTCTTTATAGGAGAGTAGAATGAGCTGAAATGGGGATTTGACACATACAGCTCAAAGTCACACACAGACTAGATCTATGAAATATACAGTATTTCTGTATGGACTGGGGAAAATGTGCTTTTTAAAATATACTACTACCGGTTGAAAGGTTTAAGATCGGTAAGATTTTTTTATGTTTTTAAAAGAAGTCTCTTCTGCTCACCAAGGCTGCAATTTTTTGATAAAAAATACACAAAAAACACAGTAATATTGTGAAATATTATGACAATTTAAAATGACTTTTTTTATGTTAATATATATTAAAATGTAATTTATTCCTCTGAAAAAAGCTGAATTTTCAGCATCATTACTCCAATTCTTCAGTGTCACATGATCCTTCACAAATCACTCTAATATGATGATTTTATGCTCCAAAAACATGTATGATTATTATACATGTTGAAAACAGTTTTTTACATTTTTATTTCAGGATTCTTTGATGAATAGAAAGTTCAAAAGAACAGCATTTATTTAATTTGAATATTTTCTAACATTATAAATGTCTTTACTGTAACTTTTCATCAATGTAACTCATCCTTGATGAATAGAAGTATTGATTTCTTATTTATTTTCCCCCCAAAATAAAATACAAATTCTTACTGACCCCAAACTTTTTAAAGGGTAGTGTTTAATGTAACAAAAGCTTTCCATTTCAGATAAATGCTGTTCTTTTGAACTTTCTATTCATCAAAGAATCCTGAAATAAAAATGTAAAAAACTGTTTTCAACATGGATAATAATCATACATGTTTTTGGAGCATAAAATCATCATATTAGAGTGATTTGTGAAGGATAATTTGACACTGAAGACTGAAGTAATGATGCTGAAAATTCAGCATTTTTTCAGAGGAATAAATTACATTTTAATATATATTAACATAAAAAAAGTCATTTTAAATTGACATAATATTTCACAATATTACTGTGTTTTTTGTGTATATTTCTTGGTGAGCAGAAGAGCATTTACTTTTAAAAACATAAAAAATCTTACCGATCTTAAACTTTTGACCAGTAGTGTATATTAAGTCTTCAGTCTTCAGTGTCATATGATTATTTCAGAAAACATTCTAATATGCTGATTTGTTTTTTAAAGGAGTAGATTCACTTTAATTGTTACTCAAATGTCCAAATAATTTACTCACCCAAATGTCAGTCAAGATGTCCATGTCTTTCTTTGAAATTTCTTTAGTCAAAAGAAAATTAAGGTTTTTGATGAAAACATTCCAGGGTTTTTCTCCATATAATGGACTTTACTGGTGAACCAAACGGTTCAGAGGTCCAAAAGACAGTTTCAGTGCAAACTGCAAACTGTTCAAAGGGCTTTAATTGAATTTCAGACGATGAATAAGGGTCTTATAAGGCGAAAAGATCGGTCATTTAAAAAAATAAAAAACTAAGTTTAAGTTTTATAAGCTCAGATGCTCGCCTTCTGTTCTATGTGACTCTCCTGTTCGAACTCGTTCTTCAAATGAACGAATCTTTTTCCGAGTCAATTCGTTCATTTTTTTCGTTGAACGAACCAAATGACTCAAAAAAAAGATTCGTTCATTTTGATGAACGGTTCGAACAGGAGAGTCACAAACCGTTAGACCTTGAACCGTTTGGTTCCCATTGAAGTCCATTATATGGAGAAAAATCCTGGAATGTTTTCATCAAAAACCTTAATTTCTTTTCCACTGACATGGATATCTTGGATGACATGGGGTGAGTAAATTATAGCAAAAGTTTTTTTTAAAAGTGAACTACTCCTTTAAGATCATTATCAATGTTGAAAACAGATGTGACAGCTGGTCTGTTTACAGAGACGTTACATTTACAGATTTTAGTGTGTCAATAAATCTCTAAACCTCTGTTTTAGTCACTGTCCATTATGCCACAGAGAAATGTCATCTGACATTTGGCCTTTATATGAGACAGATAGTCTATGAAGTAAATGGTTATCCAACTGTGGAAGTCTAGACACATGCACGTTTGATTTGTTTGTTGCTCAATTAGAAATTATAATTGTGTGCATGTGTTCACAGCTCCTTCAGTGGCTCCTCAGAACATTCAGGTGAAACCCGTGTCCTCCAGTCAACTGGACGTAGAGTGGCAGCCTCCACCCGTCGAGACACAAAATGGAAAAATTCAGGGATACAAGGTGACGATTTTTTTTACTCACATGCATGCACAAAACATTATCCATATGATTCGTAATTATGCTGTTATTATCCTGTGAATGACCCATGAGACATTCAGTATCATTAAGTACTGTATAATTGGTTATTATTCTATATTCAATGTTTTTAATTGTCAAATGCATATTTTCACCCTAGAAATTACCTATAATTTCCATGCACATTATGTGTTTGCCACATTGCACACTATGTGCCAAAAACTTCAATGCATGAATACATAATGCACAATTGTTTAGTCTGATGTGAGAGCCTGGCTTTTATAAAAAGTATTTCCAAAATCAGTCAGGCAGTCCATCTGTTTACAGGCATAAATGAACCCTCGTTCATCTGCAGTCTGTCTTCCCTTATCTCACTGTCATCTGTTGATTTCACCGCATTAGCTTCCACCGTTGTTTCCTATTTACGCCATCTGTACATCTGTCTCTCATAGACATTTGAACAGGAATTGGTTATGAATCCTTCTGTTCTGTCCACAAACAAAGTATCAATTCACATTTCTTATTTCATTCTTGTTTCTGTGTGTTTGTTTATTTAAAGAATTAGTTCACCCAAAAATGAAACATTTGTCATCATTTTCTTGCCCTGGAATCATTCAAAATCCACATGACTTTCTTTTTTACCTTTGGAAGACAAAATGAGAGCATTCTTAAAAATGTGTGCTACGTTGCTCAATTAATGATAAATGTAGCATTTAGGCTTCCAGAACAGCACATATATTATAAAAATATCATAAATGTAAGAATATACACTTCTGTATTGCCCTCATATCATTCAAAACCCATATGACTTTCTTTTTACCTTGGAAAATGTACTTTGTACCAAAACAGCACACATTATCATAAATTTAAGACTATACGGTAACACTTTACTTGAAGGGGTGTTCATAAGACTAACATGACACCTTCATAATCATGACATGACATATGTTATGAATATGAAGGAAGTTTTATGCATGTTTGTGACAACTGTCGCTCAGTTATGACATTTTTTATGCAAATATGACATTGTTTGAGATGTCTTTGTTATGACACCTTGACATAAACCAAAACATCATAACCTGTCAGTGTCTTTGTCATGGCAACTTGACATTACTAAGACAACACAACCTGTGCATAAACATGACAACATTGCAGATTAATGATCAAACTTAACCCTCAGATCGGGGTACATGAGGTATATATGACCCCAATCGACTTTACTTAACAAAAAAATAAGGTTCCCTTACATCTCAGTGGAATAAGATTTTGCTGACTTTTCAAACATTATCTGATCTATACACACACAAAAAAACTGGGCTTGATTACGGTTTTTCTGAAGGTATGTTAATTTTTTCTTCTGGTCTTCGAGGTCAATATGAGCCCCACATTGAAATGAATGGGAAATGTGGAAGAAATAAAAAAAACTAAAATATATTTTCTAGAAAAAAAAAATCTGGCATAAATCTGAAGATTTTTACACAGAAATTAAGGCCTAGTACCAGGGCATAAATGCAATGTATCATAAAAAATAACATTTCATATGCTAATGCTAAAGCTAATGGTGTAGTGGAGGAATTGTGTGGTATATGGATACAAAAGTACTTTATATCTCCAAAAACACAGCATTAATCAATAGATGAGAAGTAAATAAAAAAATATATATTTATTATTTGTATGATTAAAAATGTATATTTTTTGCACAATTACTCAATCAATTGTTGGGGTCATATAGACCCCGAAGCCCAGAAGTGTAAACTGGAAATGAAGACCATTTGAAGGTTAAGAAACCACCTAGCTTTATTGGTTAACATTACATTAAACTGTCAGGTGGTTGGTTTTGACATTGGCTGTCATGAAGCCATTATAACTTTTTAATGACAAATTCAATTAGTACCACTGTAGTTGAGGTCACAAATTGTTTTGTCAGAGTTGTCATGACAAAGACACTGACAGGTTATGATGTTTTGGTTTATGTCAAGATGTCATAACAAAGACCATATTGCATCAAAAATGTCATTATTGAGAGACATATGTCATGTCATGGTTATGAAGGTGTCATATCAGTCTTATGCACACCCCCTTCAAGTAAAGCATTACCGAATGGTACTCTTTCGTAATTTGGCGTAAGTTTTTTAAAGGTACACTATGTAACTTTAGAGCAGTTAGAAAACAGAATTACATGCATTTTGCAGAAGAACGTTGTTTTGGTTGTGCTTCGACTCTTCACAATAGATAATGCTTTACAATAAACTCCATTAGAGAGCTACATATGGCAGTTTATCTGTTCAGTAAAATACTTCAGTCTCTATTCATTGTAAATGCATGGAAAGGAGCGACAAGCACAGTATTCAAAATATACTGGACATTTCAGTTTTTGGATGAATATCTTTTTAAGTTTGTATATGTGTCATTCTTTTCTTCCCACAGATCCATTACTGGGAAAAGGACAGGCAGAATGAGACAGAGAAGGAGCTAGTTTTGTTTGTCCCAGATACATCCGTGCACCTGAAGAACCTGACATCCTACACCACTTACCATGTACAACTGTCTGCATTTAACACGGCGGGTGACGGGCCACTCAGTGCAGCTCGTAAAGGACGCACCCTGCAGGCTGGTGAGTCCCACTGAGATCCCGTTACGCTTAGTCCGGATGCATTCGCGCCAGACAACCAACCGACACGTCCAAAACATTGTAGACATGTCATTCCTCTGGTATCACTGCTTCTGTTAAGATAGTAAATGTGCCGCTTGTTTCTATAACCCTATTACAAGCGATCTTTTAGCAAAATGTGGCCAATGAAAACAAGTTTGACTGAACCTTTAAATTACCATTTGCTGTAATGCAGATTGAACACTATTAGGCATACTGTGACAGTTTTATTAAAGGAATGTTCTGGGCTCAAGTTCTATTGACTCTAGACAGTTAAAAATCATGTCTTACTCTAATGCACTTACATGGGAAAGTCTAAAGAGCTGGACATTGTGGTTTAAAAGCAGAAATGTACAGCTCAGTATTTTTGTAAAAACACTTAAAGTGCCCCATTATACTCCTGCAATATATTTATATGCATTAAGTCAAAAACCACTTACATTTTCTCATAAATATAGATTGCAAATCACCTCTCTTTTTCAAAGTGTCTGAAACGTTTAGTTCAGAAGATTGAGTTCTATCTGTAAACCCCCTTTCTGTGAGCTCTAATCTGCTCTGATTGGTCAGACAGGCCAGTCTGTCGTGATTGGTCTACCACTTACTGCGTGTGTTGCAAAACACTGAATCAATTCTTTCTATAACACTATAACTTTATTTGTTGTGCACTGTAATCATTAGAATATCAACACAGTACATATTTATTATTATTTCGAAATTTTTCCAAAAAATTAACAAACAGCTTCACACGGTTTGTTTACAACGTTTTGTCCCTTTCCGCAGAAATAATTAAACATGCATACGAATATGAATATAACAATAATAGGTATGATAATAATAAATTAATAAAATAGGTAAATAAACTTTAACAATGATGTAGATGTTTAGAAATTAACATAATATCCTTGTAGGAAAAATACATAAATACATGCATATAATAACTATAATTAATAAAAAAAATACATGACTAATAATAATAATAATGGGTGAGATTTGTAATGGTTTTGAAAAATGTCTTATGCTCACCAAGTCTGCATTTATTTGATTAAAATGCATTAAAAACAGTAACAAAGTGAATTATTATTACAACAACAAAATAACTGTTCTATTTTTGTAATATATTTCAAAATGTCATATTTTTCGAATATTTTGTGGTACAGAATGTTTGAACAGAAATTTTAATAGTAGTGTATTTGTGTTACTTCTATATTATTTTTGTTTGTTTTTATGGAAATGGGATTTATTTAGCAGAGATGTTTTTAGATGTGTCTTTTCTCTCTCAGCTCCCGGAGCGCCCAGTCACGTGTTGTTTTCGGAGGTGAC
Source organism: Hybognathus amarus (assembly GCA_030378365.1). NCBI lineage: Eukaryota > Metazoa > Chordata > Actinopteri > Cypriniformes > Leuciscidae > Hybognathus > Hybognathus amarus. The sequence goes on from JAQIUQ010004554.1 coordinate 53,688, forward strand.
GGGAAGCTCAGTGAATGTGTCATGGGGAGCTCCTCTGCTGCCCAATGGAGTGGTGGAAGGATACAGAGTGGTCTATGAGCCCACCGCACCAGTTCATGGTGAGCAGGATGAAGAGATATAATCATTCAAATTGTAATAATAGAAAAGAGTCTTCGAGTACCTAAAGGATTATTAGGAACACCTGTTCAATTTCACATTAATGCAATTATCTAAACAACCAATCACATGGCAGTTGCTTCAATGCATTTAGGGGTGTGGTCCTGTCAAAGACAATCTCCTGAACTCCAAACTGAATGTCAGAATGGGAAAGAAAGGTGATTTAAGCAATTTTGAGCGCGGCATGGTTGTTGGTGCCAGACGGGCCGGTCTGAGTATTTCACAATCTGCTCAGTTACTGGGATTTTCACACACAACCATTTCTAGGGAAAAACATCCAGTATGCGGCAGTCCTGTGGGCGAAAATGCCTTGTTGATACTAGAGGTCAGAGGAGAATGGGCCGACAGGTTCAAGCTAATAGAAGAGCAACTTTGACTGAAATAACCACTCGTTACAATGGAGGTATGGAGCAAAGCATTTGTGAAGTCACAACACACACAACCCTTGAGGTGGATGGGCTACAACAGCAGAAGACCCCACCGGGTACCACTCATCTCCACTACAAATAGGAAAAAGAGGCTACAATTTGCAAGAGCTCACAAAAATTGGACAGTTGAAGACTGGAAATATGTTGCCTGGTCTGATGAGTCTGAATTTCTGTTGAGACATTCAGATGGTAGAGTCAGAATTTGGTGTAAACAGAATGAGAACATGGATCCATCATGCCTTGTTACCACTGTGCAGGCTGGTGGTGGTGGTGTAATAGTGTGGGGAATGTTTTCTTGGCACACTTTAGGCCCCTTAGTGCCAATTGGGCATCGTTTAAATGCCACGGTCTATCTGAGCATTGTTTCTGACCATGTCCATCCCTTATGGACACCATGTACCCATCCACTGATGGCTACTTCCAGCAGGATTATGCACCATGTCACAACGCGTGAATCATTTCAAAATTGGTTCTCTTGAACATGACGAAAGAGTTCACTGTACTAAAATGGCCCCCACAGTCACCAGATCATCTTTGGGATGTGGTGGAACGGGAGCTTCGTGCCTGGATGTGTATGCCACAAATCTCCATCAACTGCAAGATGCTATCCTATCAATATGGGCCGACATTCTCTAAGAATGCTTTCAGCACCTTGTTGAATCAATGCCACGTAGAATTAAGGCAGTTCTGAAGGCGAAAGAGGGTCAAACAGAGTATTAAGTATGGTGTTCATAATAATCCTTTAGGTGAGTGTATGTTATACAATATTCATAAACCCTTCTTCATTTGACAGGTGTCAGTAAGACAGTTACGAGTGGAGATGCAAGGGGAACTGGCAGCGCTGGCTGAAAGTTCGTGACCTGAAGAGGGCCGTGACATATTGACCTTAGAGGTTCAGGCCAGAGACCATTGCTTACGGACCTGAAACTGGAAGCCAATGTCACTGCAGGACCAGTGGAAGGTACGAGTATGAAACGTGAGTAATAACTCATAATAAATTAAAGCAACATTCGCCTGCAGTTACAGACACAAGAGCTGGAGGCTTTCTTTGGATTGAATTAATTGTTGAATATGAAATGACTGCATTTTCTATTAAAAAAAACACCTTTCTTAAACCCTGGGACCCACTAGAGAGTATGGCATTTCATTATTTTAATTCTTTAAATTAGTTAGAGATGGAAATTAAAATAAGGCTGTGTTGACAGTCATTGGTTCCATTAGGTGCTCTGTAATGTAGAATGTGATTTTATGTAGCCTTTGAGCACTTGCACATTCTCATGACAGTGTCTTCATTGTGGAGGGATGATGAGCCTCACACAGTCAGCTTTCACTTTACAATGTTCCTCAGATGAGACGAAGCTGACTCATGTAGCGGTGGACTCTGATTGGTCAGTAAGGATTATGATGTAAGCACTTATGTAAACGGACAGAATTTTAAGCAAAAGAATGTAAATAATGGGGTGCTTGTATGTATCCTATATGGTACTGAAATATTAATTCATACCACATTGACATTTTACTCCAAGGAACACTTGCAGTCTAAAGTGTAAATACACTGGAGTGAATGTGTTTCTGATCATCTGATCATCATAAAGGCCTTAAATGGTTGAAAGTAGTTTTGTAGATGAATACAGATAATTTTCTACTTATGAATTCACAAAACGTATTTCTTTCCCTCCCTCCCTCCCTCCCTTCCTCCCTTCCTTCCTTTCTTCCTTTCTTCCTTTCTCTTCTTTCCTTCCTTCCTTCCTTTCTTTCTTTCTTTCTTTCTTTCTTTCTTTCTTTCTTTCTTTCTTTCTTTCTTCTTTCTTTTCTTTCTTTTCTTTCTTTCTTTCTTTCTTTCTTTCTTTCTTTCTTTTCTTTCTTTCTCTTCTTTCTTTCTTTCTTCTTCTTTCTTTCTTTCTTTCTTTCTTTCTTTCTTTCTTTCTTTCTTTCTTTCTTTCTTTCTTTCTTTCTTTCTTTCTTTTCTTCTTTCTTTCTTTCCTTCCTTTTCCTTCCTTCCTTCCTTCCTTCCTTCCTTCCTTCCTTCCTTCCTTCCTTCCTTCCTTCCTTCTTTCTTTCTTTCTTTCTTTCTTTCTTTCTTTCTTTCTTTCTTTCTTTCTTTCTTTCTTTGTAGATAGATGGCAAACAAATTCAACCAACAAATTTCCAGTATAAAAAATATAAGCTGATTTTAGCACAGCAAATGCAGCCAACAAGTTATATATATATATATATATATATATATATATATATATATATATATATATATATATATATATATATATATATATATATGTGGATTTTAGTCACTATGAAATTCCCATATTTCCATTTGTGTTACTGTATTTCATAGTATTGATGATTTATTGTTCTAAGCTACCATTCTTAAAAAATGGAAAATACTAAGGATTGAGTAAGACAAGTAAACAAAAAAATACAATGGTACATGTCTATAGAAAAATGTCCAAATACTATGGTAACAGCATAGTTTCTTAGCGTTGTTACTACTTTAGTTGGTGATTGGTCATTGGCACAGACACACACACACACACACAGAGAGAGCAGAGACATTCTATATCTGTGTTAACAGGGAATGAGTAAATTGAATCATGACATTTGGGATCAGCAAGTTTATTTAAAAGGTGAAAGGATTTGTGGGAAATGAAGTGTGATAACAGTAAACTGAATGTGTTGTCAGGTCACAGTAACCAATAAAGAGCATGTTTTGATGAAGATGTATCCCTACAGCTTCAATGTGACCTTTATGAAATCTAAACCACTGCAGAATGGCAGAGCTGCCTGTTTTACACTCCTTAGTTGTAAGTTGCTGAGAATATGTTTAATAACTATTCAGTTATTTTAAAAAAATACATAATTTTCATTCCGTCACCTCTGATATTTGAAGCCCATATGTCAGTCTGAACTGTTCTTATTGATAAAAATGACCAGATCCATTAGGATCTTTGTACGTTACATTTACATTTAGTCATTTAGCAGACGCTTTTATCCAAAGCGACTTACATCTGAGGACTAAAAAATGATTCTTTTTGTGGTGTTATTGATCGTTCAGATAGGAATAAAATACCTTCTATTTTATAGGCTCCCCTGGTTCGCCCTTGCACACCTCAGTCACAAAATCCGCTTCAGCTTTGACGCTTCATTGGTCAGAGGGCGTAGAAGGGGCGGGACCCGATCACGGGATATGTCATTGAGGCTCGTCCATCAGGTAAGCAGCAATTCATTGTCCATCTGCTTACTTCAGATCCTCCCTTGACTTTTCGATATCAGTTCTTTATGGTCTTGTAAAACCAGGCTTATTCTCGATTAACCTTCCTCTTCTCACTTCCACCTCTTCTATCTTTCTTCTCCTTACTCTCCTTTTGAAATCTTACCTTTTCAGATGAAGGATTATGGGATACATTTGTCAAGCATCTCCCACCTGGAAGCTTCTCATACACCATCAGTCTGGACCGCCTACGTTCAGGTGTGACCTATGAATTCCGTGTCATCGCGGTCAATCGCTTGGGCTACGGCGACCCCAGTCAGCCTTCCACCGCCATGTCTGGTAATCTTCCTCATTATATATCACATCACCGCGATTTACTGGCCAATTCTTGCAAACCACAACCCATTCAACAGACTGTGCATCTGTTTCACAGCTTTGTTTTTGTTTACAGCAAATTTGAGATGGCATATACCCTGACTCATATTAATTGCAAACTATATTGTATACTTTATCAATTCATGTTAAAGGTAATTTTAGAGTTTAAAGTATTAGTATGGACATTAGTACACCATTTTAGTGTAAAGTGTCTATTTACTTGATGATGTTTGGACTTTAGTGCGCTGTACACTCACTCTGTGGCCTCTGCTGCCATCTAGTGTCACACTGCACATTCACACCCATAAGGAACAAGGTTGAAATGTACAGTAAAAACAGTAATATTGTGAAATATTATTATTAGACTGATTTACATTTTCTATTTGTATATATTTTTAAAATGTAATTTATTCCTGGGATGATAAAGCTACATTTTCAGTATCATTAATCCAGTCGCCAGTGTCACATCATTCTAATATGCTGATTTGCGTATTATATCAATGTTGAAAAGAGTTGCTTTGCTTAATATTTTCGTGGAAACCACATTTTTTTTAATTCTTTGATGAATAGAAAGATAAAAACAACATTTATTTAAAATGTAAATGTTTTTTTATATATACGTTTCAACATTATAAATGTATTTACTGTCACTTTTGATACATTTAATGCATCCTTGCTGAAAAATAAAAAAAAGAAAATACAGTAGTGGCCAAAAGTCATGCCTGACCTTGGGAAATTGGCTTCTTCAACCTTTATCCAAATTTGCTATTAAATATTTTGTATTAATATTGTGAAGTTGCACCTGGAGTGTAAAACTAATGTACGCATTTAACGTTTTAATTGCATCACTTGTCATGATGCAATAAAATACAGAAATGTACAGTAAAAACAGTAATATTGTGAAATATTATTATAAGGCTGATTTAAACTTTCTATTTGTATATATTTTTAAAATGTAATTTATTCCTGGGATGATAAAGCTACATTTTCTAGTATCATTACTCCAGTCTTCAGTGTCACATGATGCTTAGAAATCATTCTAATATGCTGATTTGCGTATTATTATCAATGTTTAAAAGAGTTGTTTTGCTTAATATTTTTGTGGAAACCACAATTTTTTTTAATTCTTTGGTGAATAGAAAGATAAAAACAACATTTATTTAAAATTTAAATGTTTTTTTATATATACATTTCAACATTATAAATGTCTTTAGTATGTCTTTACTTTTGATCAATTTAATGCATCCTTGCTGAAAAAAAAGAGAAAATACAGTAGTGGCCAAAAGTCATGTCTGACCTAGGAAAATTGGCTTCTTCACACTTTATTCAAACTTGTTATAAAATATTTTGTATTTATATTGTGAAAGTTGCACCTGGAGTGTAAAACTAATATATGCATTCAACGTTTTAATTGCATCACTTGTCATGATGCAATGAAACAAACCAAATTGTGTGGCCGTCGTTTTTGGCCAAGTGGTCTTCCCAATCTTTCATTGCCTATAATTCAATAAATCATTAGTGTTAGCTATATTACTAGATGCTATATTGTGAGTTTCAGTGAAAATGGCCAGAAGCAGCTGTGATAAGTCATGCAGGTCTTCCAATGAAGCTCAACTTTGGGAAGAACTTGAGGAGGATTGGAAAGAAGTTAAGCACGACACATGCGTAGTTTAGTGAGTCAGGGCCCAGAGGAATGTCTGCTGAAAAACAAGGGAGAACCAACAATAGTATATTAATAACGGATTACATTGAGTCAGTGTATGCTTTATTTCCTGTGGGCTTTTTGTTTTTGCCTTTTTTGCATAACACAATAAAACCATATTGAAATATATGCTGGAGTTTCTCTTTCTTGACAAATGGTTTTGTCATTTTAATACCAAATTTAATGTATTTTTCCTCCCAATTTAACATACTCCTCACATTTTGAATGATTAATAAAACCTGAAGTGTCATTAAAAACAAATATTGTTCACTGTTCCTAGCATCACTGCTAGCTACTATAGTACTATTTTATTCCCTCATATATGTACAGTAATATGAACAATAATGCAGTATTTTTGTCTGTTGTTGTAGCTCTGTCTGAAACGCCTTTCTATGAGGAGTGGTGGTTCCTGATCGTCATGGCGTTGATCAGTCTCATTCTCATCCTGATGGTTGTGTTTGGTTTGCTCCTGCTCGGACAGAACAAGAAGTACAGGAGCTGTGGAACAGGTGAGACTTATTCGATATATATTAGAATAGGTATAGAATATTAAAAACAGAATTGATCATATTCTTGTGTTTCGCTTATATAGATGGATCTCGTTCTAAACCTGTACAATCACTGTAACTTATAGTATTATTACTCTTCTTTTGCTTCCTAGACACTTTCTGAAGTCTTTGAAAATCTAGTGTTTGTAGTTGATCCAATTCAGTCATTTGTGTCATTTTAGGGGAACACTGTAAAATGAAGAGAATATAGTTAAAGGAGTAGTTCACTTTTTAAAAAAAACTTTTGCTGATAATTTATTCACCCCATGACATCCAAGATGTCCATGTCATTCTTTCTTCAGTCGAAAAGAAATTAAGGTTTTTGATGAAAACATTCCAGGATTTTTCTCCTTGTAATGCACTTTACTGGTAACCAAACGGTTCAAGGTCCAAAAGATAGTTTCAGTGCAAACTGCAAACTGTTCAAAGGGCTTTAAACGATTCCAGACGATGAATAAGGGTCTTAACAAGCGAAACGATCGCTCATTTAAAAAATATATAATAAAAAACGTTGTTTTATTAGCACAAATGTCTCTTGTTCTGTGATGCGCGTTCATGACTCTCCTGTTCGAACTCATTCATCAAAATGAACAAATCTTTTTCGAGTCATTTGGCTAATTCAACGAACAATATGAACGAAATGTTCATTTTTTTAAATTAAATTTATGGATTTTTGTTATTAAATGTGCGATCGTTTCACTAGATAAGACCCTTATTCATCGTCTGGTGTCGTTTAAAGCCCTGTGAAGCTGCACTGAAACTCTAATTTGGACCTTGAACCGTTTGGTTCCCATTGAAGTCCATTATATGGAGAAAAATCCTGGAATGTTTTCATCAAAAACCTTAATTTCTTTTCGACTGAAGAAAGAAACACATGGACAACTGGATAACATGGTAGTAGAATATCGCAAAAGTTTTTAATCTACACATCCCAGTGTTTGTTGGCTTAACATGGATGTGATTCTTCCCACAGGAAAGCACATCACTACGGTAGAAGAGTCCGTAACCCTTGACAATGGTGGCTTCACGGCCCTAGAGCTGAACAGCAGACATTTGAACGTGAAGAGCTCTTTCTTAAAGAAGAATGGATCAAGGTGTGGTTTCATCTAAACTGCCGTTTATAATAATCACATTATGGTCATATAAAGGCTAATATTACAGTAGTTGATGGAAATAGACACCATGCATCGACTAAAAATCACTTTGACACTAGTTGCTGTAAAGTGGTTCAGAAGAGGAGTTAGCTCTGAGAAAAGTCATGAAATCTACTATAAAAATGTATTTATCATCTCATTTCTTCTTTAAATAGCATACATCTTCAGTTTAATTTTAATATGACTCCTTATATCAAGTTATATTCAGTTTCTCAGATTATATTCAGTGTTTAGTCGCACAAACTGAAAATTTAATGTTAAAGTGTCCATAATAAGAGAAGTCTTGCTTTGTTTTTAGTGTCTATAGGTTTATAGGTGTTCAAAAAAATTCGATGTGCAAGCACCTCTTTTCCTAGTCTGTCAGTAATGCTCTGTTTACAGTAGTTCCTGTCTCTATGAAGCCCCACCTTTGGAAAAGCTCATTGTGCTCTGATTGGTCAGCTGGACCAGTGTGTTGTGATTGGTCAACTGATTTAAGTGAGTAACCGCGATAACCACGAGTTTTAACACACTATAGCAACTCAACCAGGCCTCGCCCCCTTTTTTCCATATGATTCAGCGGAAATTATTAATATTATGGATAGTGGGAGTGTGACGTGTTTGTTCCCGGAAGAAAACTCAAGACTACAATTGAGCTGTTTCAGTTCAGAATCTCCCTTTGGAGTGGATTTTTTTACTTTGTAACTTAACATGACCTTTTTCATGACCAAAATGCAATAGTACAAAATAAATAAAAAAAATGTGAAAATATAATCTTGAACTGCGGTGTTTGGTCCACAGGTCTCCTCCACGGCCCAGTCCAGGTGGGCTCCACTATTCTGATGAAGACATCTGCAACAACTACAATGGGGCTGTTTTAACAGAGAGCACCACCCTCACAGAGAAACCCACTGAGCTGTCTGAGTCAGAGGTAAACACATGACAACACACACAGACACACTGCTATGGGGGTACGAAGGAGTTTTACAGACATATTTTGTTTTAATAATCATTATCATCACGTTGTTCCAAACCTGTATGAATTTAATGATGATTTAAATACAAAATGATAAATAGCATCATCTAATAATTTTTTAAAAAACACTCCGCTTATAAGTATGGTTGGGTATCGTTCGAATTTGAATGATTCTGATTCCGATTCCTTGTTTTCGATTCCGGTTCCTAACGATTCTCGATTCCGATTTCTTTAAGAGGCAGGGTCAAAAAAGTTTAGCTAACCTTGCTAACCAACGGTCTTTCTGAAGGAAATACTCCTTTCGGAAGGAAATACTCCTTCTGTCACAAATACTCCTTTTGTCACAAATGTTGCATTTTGCCGAGATTTCGGGGTTTTTTTTAGAAAAGTGAAGCCACACTTTGGACCGCCGACGTAAGCTACTCATGTTCGACTCGCGTGGTTATGCCAACACTTCCGGTAGACGCTTCTTAGTTGGTGTTGTTCAGCGGTTTCTTTTTCCGGTCGCGGACTGTGAATATCGAAACTAGGAATCGAAATTTTAATTTTTGAACGATTTCGGGAAAAACTAAAAGTTAGTCCCGGTTCCAATCGATACTCTTGATACCCAACCCTACTTATAAGTGACTACCAGTATGGGTATGGTGTGCGAGTAGTATAACAAAGTGTCACCATTGTTTGATGCAGTGATGGCTTTGACATGAGTTGCATGCCCATTTCGGTTTCTTCTTCCATGAGTGCGACCAAAGGAGAAACCACAATGACAACTGGGTTTTCATTGCGTCCTATCTTCTTAACGACCATCGGGGCCAGCTGATGAATTCAACTTTTGCCGAATCCTATAGGAAGGACGGCAAACACATCTTGACGATCGACAAATGCCTTTATTGCTAGTTCTCTGTTCATCTTTTTAAATTAATGCGCTGTCGATTTCTTCTAAAACAGACGTGATAGTGGAATCTATACATCTCAATTCTCCAGCTGCAGTCATCTTTATTGTAACCAGTTCAAACCAAGTGCTCATTGATGACGTGATGATTACGTAACTGCAGATCATCCGTCCATCATCGTATGGTCATTCGATTGGCCCGAACCATTTTTTACTGATCATAATTTCTCCTCAATGGATTCGAGTCCAGACGAACTTTCACGACCAAAAAATGTTGTGGGCGGGGTTCGGACTGGCATCATGTATGGGACTACTTTGTATTGCTACAGTGGCATCGGTCACTTAAAACAAAATGAGGTTATGCTTCATCCATGTCACTAGTAAGTGTCACTATAAGCCCAAGACCACCATCATGCCAGTCAGATAAAGAAAAACTTTCTTTGTACATCTGTAAACACTCAGGCAACAATTACGTTCATGCTGTAACTTTACTGTCTGCTCTTTTTCTCTCTGGTTTGGACCCGTGCCGTCCTGTCCCCCCTCACGTAAAGGTGAGCGACAGCGACTACGAAGATGATACAGCCCAAGCACTCGTTTGTAAATCACTACATGAGCGACCCCACCTATTACAACTCGTGGAAGCGGCAGCCCAAAAGCGTGAAGAGCGGAGGAGGGTCACGAGGAATGTGCCATGACGGATGCAGAGGGGGTATTATCAGACTGTGGTGACCCAGCACAGCGTCAGGGGCGTCTACACCCCCACAGGGCAGCCCGCACCAGGAACGCGCACTCCAGTTACCGGCTTCTCCTCGTTTGTCTAATGAACCGATGACTTGACACAAACGGGGAGTCGATGACGGAAAGTCCCGGAACTGTCGGGAGTAAGCGACAAAGAATGCTTTTTCACAAGTCTCTCGTTTCCCCGAAGCGTGAATTTTAGGCCTCCTCTCTTCAAGGAAGGAAGGGAGGGGGTATTGAAGTATCTTATTGTTAACGTGTTAAAGATTTTCGGGTGGATTTCCGCAGATTAACCATGACCCAGAAGAAGCGGAGACTTTGCACTGTGAGACTCTTTAGTAAGAGGTGGTATTAATTTTAAAGACTCAAAAACCCTCAAAAACGAGGATGGGAATTCCTTTGTTATGAATTCCCATCCATAGCAAGCCTTCCGGGATTAGTCGTAGCGTGTGGGCAAACACACGCTTGAGTGATTCATTGAATCCCGCTCTGATCTCCAAAACTCGAACTGAAACCGAAAACTTGTACAGTGAGTGGTAGACTGGAACAAAAATGTGTTTTGTGTGTGGTTTATTCTCAGTGTACTGGGACGGGCGGCTTCATTCTGGACAAAAAGCAGCACTGAAAATACTGCCTTTGCACACGTATCAGCGCTCTCTTAAACCAAAAGCGGGAAAATGTGTGCTCACAGCGGACCGTTTTCTTAGGTTAGCAATACTGTATGTAAAATATTCTGTATGTGTGTATATTTTCAGGATCAATTTTGTACAAAAACACGAAGCGTTTTTACTGTAGAGTAGATTTGTGCCAAGTCGATGTAGTTCTTTAGTGATACCCACAGCGGATCATTTCAGCAAGTCACAATCCACACTGTTTGTTTGACTGGCTTGCAGTGTATGTACAATCCAGTCACCCAGAGAGAGGATAAGAAATGTGGGAATTCGTCCTTACAGTCCAAATATACACAGATTTCTCATCTCAAATATTAGCAAATATTTATTGCAGTCTGAAAGAGCATCAGAGCTAAACGGAATACGGTGCACGTGATGGTAAAACGGTGTGTGGAGGTTTTGTTGGTTGGAGTACATCAATGGTTAAAGATATAGACTGGTAACCAAAAGGTTATTATGAGATAATGAGACCATACAATAACTATGTCATGTGTGTTCAAGTCAATATATGACATATAAAGTCGAAACTATGATATTAAAATGTCAAAACTATGATATTAAAAAGTCAAAACTATGACAGTAATAATTATGAGATAGTCAAAATTATGAGATTAAAAGGTAAAATTATGTCGACCAATTATGACAGTCAAAATTATTGAGTTGAAAACAATTATAATCACGAAAGTCATAAAATGTCACGACATCTAAATTATGAGATAAAAAGTCAATATGAGATAAAATGTTGAAATTATGTGATTCGTAATGTGAGATTGTAATATAGGCTGGGAACCAAAATATTATTATGAGATAATGTTGATGCATTCAAGTCCTGCAGAGACAATATAATAACTGTCATGTGTTCAAGTCAATATATATAAAGTTGAAATTATGATATTAAAAAGTCAAAACTATGACAGTAATAATTATGAGACAAAGCCAAAATTATGTCAACCAATTATGACAGTCAAAATTGAGTTGAAAACAATTATAACATGGAAGTCAAAACAAGAGATAAAAAGTCACTGACATCAAGTCATTATAACATCAAAAAGTCAGCATCAAAATTATGATATGAAAGTCGATATGAGATAAAATGTTGAAATTATGAGATCTTAATGTAAGATCGTAATATAGGCTGGGAACCAAAATATTATTATGAGATAATGTTGATGCATTGAAGTCCTGCAGAGACCATATAATAACTGTCATGTGTTCAAGTCAATATATATAAAGTTGAAATTATGATATTAAAAAGTCAAAACTATGACAGTAATAATTATGAGATAAAGACAAAATTGTACAACCAATTATGACAGTCAAAATTGAGTTGAAAACAATTATAACATGAAAGTCAAAACAGAGATAAAAAGTCATGACATCAAGTCATTATAACATCAAAAAGTCAACATCAAAATATGAGATAAAAAGTCGATATGAGATAAAATGTTGAAATTATGAGATCGTAATGTGAGATCGTAATATAGGCTGGTAACCAAAAGGTTATGAGATTAAGTCCTGCTGAGACCATACAATCATAACTATGTCATGTGTGTTCAAGTCAATATGACATATAAAGTCGAAACTATGACCATAATAATTATGAGGTAAAGTCAAAATTATGAGATTGAAAGGCAAAATTATGTCGACCAGATTATTGAGTTGAAAACAATTATAACATGAAAATCAAACAGAGAAAAAGTCACGACACCAAGTCATTATAACATCAAAATTATGAGATAAAAAGTCAATATGAGATAAAATTTTGCAATTATGAGATAAAAAAGTCACTTTTTATAATTATATTATAATTATGATTTCGAACGCTGACTTTTTATCTATGGAGCTTGAATACAACAAGTTTCCCTGTATTTTCGACTTTAAGGTCGCATTCATGTGAAACTCATAAGTGTGATCTGACATGACTTGAACGCAACATATGGCTTGAAACATACTCTACGCAAGTAAATGAACATGTGTCCAGTTATGCAGTATCGATTTCACACATTTCGTCCAGAACAGTTTTATAAAGTATCACTGTGTGTAGACACTACATTTGAATTTACTTTGCAACCATTAAAAAAGAACTATGGGTAGAATGAATGAAATTGGGACGTACTACATCTGCCATGTTGTTTCTGTCAGGTGACCTACCAGCTTCAGTTGTGTCCATTCACAAATCCTCTATTCACAAATAATAAAGTGTCCATTGAATGCACACTTCAAAATCTCAATGGAAATAATAGGTCATCCATGGACTTTTCGTCTACTGTTTTTTCAATTCCAAATATTTTTTCGGACATTTGCCGTACTGTTTTTCTCATACTATAAGGTAGTATGGGAAGTATTTGAGCGGCTGCATCCGAAATCGCGTACTCCCTACTATATAGTAGAGCGAAAAACTGTATGTGACAAAGGAAGTATGTCCGAATTCACAGTATTCATAAAAGAGTCGGCAAAAAGTATCCGAAAGACATATTACTTTCTACAAAATTCTGAAGTGTGCATACAATGGACACTTTACTGTCCCATGAGGCCACGGGAGAAGATTTGTGAATGTCAGTGAAGCGGGACTGACATTAGAAGGTCACTAATGACAACATGGCAGATGCACTGTAGTACGTCCAGATTACATTCATACTACATAGAATGCACTTTTTTAGCATTCGTAAAGTATACTTATTTAAAATAAGTACCTACTCAAGAGAGTATGCGATTTCGGACGGAGCCAGCACATGTGTCATGGCGGAGTAACACTTTGAAGAGATTGTAACTGCATAAACATCTACTTGTGTAGAGTATGGTTTAATGCCTGAAGAATCTAATTCTATTCTATGCATTAATTGTCATTTAAATAGAGAACAGACGAGGACAGATTTCTTGCTGTGTTGAACATCCAGATGGGAGATACCTAATGTTACATCCAAAGACAGATAGAGCTATGCAAGGTGGTATTGATCGGAATGAGTCAGAGAGAATAATATGCACTTCAGAGTAGGAAAGTTGTTACTGGAATGTTATGCCTCCTACAGCTGTATTACCCACAATGCATGTTATACAATATGCACCTGAAGGCATCATAATGGATTTAACTGGATTACTCACAATTAAAACGAGTAAGGTTCAAAAAAGGATGCATTGACTTAACACTCTTCGAAAGTAAAGAAAAACGTTATGTTGGCCTTTAAAAACTCTATTATTATAGTAAAATGTCACTTTGGATCTTTTATATTTTGCACTGGAAAGTACCACTCACATTCAACAAAAAATCCCCAAATACTGTAGGCCACACTCTACAAATGTGACTCCTATTTATTTTCAACAAATGACATGAGTAATGTTGTGTTCATATTTTTGCTGCCATTATCCCCCTGGCTGGTATTTTTATTTATAACTTATTGGTGACTAAATGCCCAAAATAGTGTGCTGTGTGCACATGATGCAGACAGCAGAAATATCATCTCTTGTACTCTTATGACACATTCACTGATGAGATACGCAGTGGCCCCAAACATATTTGGATACTTAATGATGTGTGAAGGTTTTGCATTACATTACAGATTTTTAAATAATATAATGCATTGACATTCATACATTTTTAAGTGTGGTTTAAGTGTCCAACCCCTGGTTTCACAGACCGCCAGTCCCATGCATGTTTGAGCTGTTTCAGCTGAAAGCATATGGCAGTGCCATTGTTTCGTCTCAAGATGTGCATCAGTAATGTTTTTATTTTCTAAGGCACATTTAAATGTCCTTATTGAACTAAGGCCTAATCCTGGCTTAATCTAAGCCCCGTCAGTAAAACCAGGCCAACATGTTTTTTGTCTTACTGTAAGATCACTGTATTCCTGATATTGAGACTTCATCATTGTAGTGCACTTGTTTTATTATGATTAAATGGATTTTACAGAAAATGTTCTTTCTTGTCTCAAACACAGTCCATTAAATCATTCTCATGCCCTTCAGCAGTTCTGGTCTTTCAGATCTGATCACTAGAACACATCTGAAACTTTTTTTCGGAAGTGATCGCTCATTTAAAAAAAAAAAGAACAAATCTTTTTCCGAGTCAATTCGTTAATTTCATTTGTTGAATGAACCAAATGACACGAAAAAAGATTTTTGAAAGAAACTTAATTTTTTTTTTAAACGGGCAGATCGTTTCAGCTTCATAAGACCCTTATTCATCGTCTGGAATCGTTTAAAGCCCTTTGAATAGTTTGTAGTTTGCACTGAAACTGTCTTTTGGACCTTGAACCGTTTGGTTCCCATTGAAGTCCATTGGAGAAAATCCTGGAATGTTTTCATCAAAAACCTTCATTTTTTCGACTGAAGAAAGAAAGACATGGACATCTTGGATGACATGGGGGTGAGTAAATAACAGCACAAAACTTTGTAAAGTATTTATTCATGTTTACTCCCGATCATATTTTGAACAGATAATTCAAATGAAAATAGCACAGTCAGCATCATTCAGGAAGTGCTTTGCAATTTTTAGAGGAACATGGAAAAAGTTTATATAAATATCTCAACTTGTCAGCAGACAAACACAAAGCATTTAGGTCATATTTAAAAAAAAAAATACTTAGGAAACGGTGAGTGGTGGATGTTCTTTTAAATGCAACAATGTCACATTTTCATCCAAATGCTTTTTTTCAGCCAGTTCTCATTCTCAGACTGACAGATCTCAGAAAACACCATATGGCATTGCAATATTTATGGCCAGTGAAAGAGTTTCTCTCATTTAATCCATCAAAAGTCTCTCTGCTTCTCCCAAAGCTCTCTCCATTTCCTCCACATCCAAAGTGAACCGTGTCCTCTCCTGCTGGAGCTTTTCATGCACTTCCGTCAGGTCCCTCATGGTGTTCTCCACTTCCTGGAAGCAACAGAGATTGACAATATCCTCACTGAACCCATTCTAGGTAATGCCATATTCAAGAAGTTTTGAGGAGGTGCACTCAATAACATTTAGAAGAATTAGAACATTTCAAATGAATATTTCATCAGCAGTGTACCTGGCATAATGATTAATTATACAGCCTCTAGCCCAGCAGAGCAAAATGTGTGTAATTTCATCCTCATGTAAATCAGTCTTCGTCAAACATTTGTATTAATGTCTGGTCAGTGCCGCAGGACATTCAAATCAGGATAAATAACCTACATTTTTTGCATATTAAAGGAGAAGTTCACTTTTAAAAAAACTTTTGCTGATAATTTACGCTCAAATGCTCACCTTGCTCTGTTCTGTGTGATTCTCCTGTTCGAACTCGTTCAGAAATTCGTTCATTTTGAACAGGAGAATCACACAGAACAGAGCAAGGTGAGCATTTGAGCGTATAATACTTAAACCGTTTTTTTTTGTTTTTTTTTTTTGAGTGATCGTTTTACTTGATAAGACCCTTATTCATCGTCTGGAATTGTTTAAAGCCCTTTGAACAGTTTGTAGTTTGCACTGAAACTGTCTTTTGGACCTTGAACTGTTTGGTTCCCATTGAAATCCATTATATGGAGAAAAATCCTGGAATGTTTTCATCAAAAACCTTAATTTCTTTTCGACTGAAGAAAGAATGACATGGATATCTTGAATGACATGGGGGTGAGTAAATTATCAGCAAAAGTTTTTTTTTTTTTTTTTAAAGTGAACTACTCCTTTAAAAAACAAAGAATACTGATACTCACCAGTAAATTTGCTGCATGCTCTTGTGTTCGTCTCACTGAACAGTTTCAGCTCAGCCAGGAGATTTTGAGAAACGGTCTGCCATTAGAAAAAAAAAACACGGACAACTGTTATTTAACTGAGGGCCAATGTATGTGACTCTGGTTTAACACTAGCCTTGCACTGTCAGGACTGATTCTCTAAGGAAAACATGCTATAGACTAGAATTAGACTTCATCTGTATTCAAGAATGGAGTCTTATATGTCTGCTTTTAAATTTGAAAAGTAATCAGACCCCAAAAAAGCAAATAATCTGGTGTGACAGCATAATAGATGTACATGTATAATCAATCCCTGTATGTGCCTGCAGTGACCATTAGTCCATGTATCATATCTCATGTTGCCAAAAGGCAAAGAATCGAAGAAAAATGATTTTTTTTGTCATGTATTGTTCATGCATATGAACAAGCATTGTTGTAATTCATGTATAACTTTGATGAAAGGTTTTAATCCACTACTGTATATAGGATACCAAAATAAATATTTATACATTGAAAAATAGCATTTATATAAATAAATCAAAAAATATACAAATACAGAAATCAAAATGAGTTTACCATAACTTCTTGTCTTTGCTCTTCCTTCTGTTGTGCTGTCTGACCCAACTTTTCCCCTGAAACTGAATTTGAGGCTGTTTTGATTACAACAGAACACACTTCTCTTCTTCATGTGTCAATACAACAGTAATCACTTAAATCATCACCTGGGTCAAGCTTTTCTGCAACGAGGAGGATGTGGCAGTCTCGCAGCTGTTTCTGGATTTCTCGATTTTCTCCTTGGAGGTCTGTGCATCGCAGCTCCAGGTCAGTCACCGTTTCCTTCAGAAACATAATTGTTGTGAGTATTAAATGTATTTGACTCGACTGCCTTCAGCAAATATTTTAATATAGCACTGTACACTCTTTGATTAACTTGTTTTTAATCCATTTGGGCAAAACACTAAATCAATAATTAGTGTAATCACCTTCATTTCTTCAAGCTGTCTCTGCAGGTCTTCATTTGTTGTAGTCAATGCTCGATTCTGCTCCCTTATGTCATTCTGTTGCCCATATCTAGTGGTTGGCCTAAGAAAATCAGAATAGTATACATTTCCTTTTTTTTATACAGACTGGACAGTATTATCTTACTAGCAGACTATCATTTCACACCATGGTAGTACTTACACTTTCAGAGTCCTGTGCTGGCTTTTCCTGAAAAGATATTAAATAAAATAATTTAAATAAAACTAGGCATTGAGGTAAAGGAAATATTTACTGAACGTTTGAACAAAGATGCCCACTTATTGTCCATGTCGTTCTTGACCTGTGCGGCTCTGGGCTGTGCAGAAATCGCAGAGTCTTTCATCTGAACTCTCTTCATGTCTGAATGCAGCTTTCTGGGAGAAACAGAGAATGTTTGATATTTAAGAAGAATATTGATAGAGGCGATTAGATAAAATTACACTAAAACAACGACTGTCCAAATTACATTAACACCGTGTAACTTTATACACATAAGTTACGTAATGTCAAGAAATTAAGTTTGGTTGATATGTCGATATATATATATATATATATATATATATATATATATATATATATATATATATATATATATATATATTCGAAACTATGCATGTACTAGGCTTACATGTCACACTTCGCTTCTGTCTCTCTTGTCATGTCAACATTTTCTAACCGTAAATGCAGTGCGATTTCTTACTAAAATACTCTCACATAGTTAATCCACAACTATAAAAAATATTTTAAAGTTTGTATGAATGTGTAATAAACTTACCAAACTTAGCTAATATCGATCTGCAAATATTGTTTTAAAAGCGCCTTCAATTTTTCAAAATAAACCACGTCACTTCCGCTTCCTTTACAAACCCGTTTTGACTGAGATTAATTTATAACGTTAAAACTAAATGTATGTATATACAAATATATAATGTTGTAAGATTCTTACAGAGGAAATTAATCTAAATAAATAGAATATCACGGGAAACTGTTTTTATTTTATTTGAATAGTTAATAAAATTATCATCCGCTCCACTAGAGGTCGCGAGAGCGGCGTGTCTGGTTTCACGCCTCAAGTCACCAAGCGTGAGGGAAGAGACGCGGCGGTTGATTTCAAATTTTGTGAAGTAAAAAAGACAAGCAGCGAATGGAGGGAACTTACTTTTAGGTATTGCGCTTTAATTATATTTTTTTCAACTGCTAATCTGTCGTGGGATGGCATTTATGAGAGTAAAACATGTTTTAAACTTGTTGAAATATCGAGGGCGGTTTGTTTTCTTTGGTGTAGTGTTGCTGTTGTTATGTATGAGCGAATGTCTCGTCTGACAGACGAAATACACACAGACACTGTCACTGGATTTAACTAAACTTGAGGAAATACACAACTGTTACTGTAATTTAGATACTATTTAGTCTAGGGTAATTAAAGCAAATTACCCAAATATGTTTTTTATGTTTAATTTCAGGTTACTTTATAGTGTCTCTTACTAATACAGTGCGCTGTGACTGTACTAAGCACATGCATTGAAGATGGAGCCGCTGAATTCAGGGTAAGTTGATGTTGTGTGTGTGTTTTGGCATGCTTTGAATGAATAATGCATTTCTTATTCTTTCACTTATTGATTCTGTAATATGATTGATTCTCTCTGCGCATGTTCAAAGGTTATTTGATGCGTTTTGCTGTTGGGAGCTTCAGTTCAAACTGAATACAGAGTTTAGTTAACGTTTTGATACACCAATAATACATTTCTGTTTGCATTGCTCTCATGCAAATGACACAATTATTGTATTTGTATTTATGAGCTCACACCTATTAAAACAACTCTAATATTTTAGCATATCAAGCATTCAGAATTCAAAGTTACTCCCATTCTTTGAAAAGGCAAAACCATCTTCTTAAACTTAAATCTAACTCACATTTTATCGTGGTGTTGTGCACTATGAATATGACAAATTGCTTTCAGTGTTCTCTATTTGTATGCCATATTGGATAAAAGCATCTTCTTAATATATGTAACTGTGCATGTTTATTAGGTAAATTCCAGGTAAATTTCATAATAATTTGTTATCCTAAAAAACAAACAAACAAAAAAAACTTATGTATTAATGTGCAACTAATCCTGATACGTTTTCCAGCAGTGAGGTGGTGAAATCCTCAAGAAGGAGACTTTCTTCGGTAAGTATCCAGTATGTTGTGAAAATGTGACACTTTCTGATGATTTATCCTTTCTGTTGTTTGTATAATCCAAAAATTGCTTCACAATTGTCACATACTAGTTTAGGATGAACTTAATGCTGATTTTTTTATTAAGATAAGAATATAGACCGTAATGACGGGTGATTAAGCTTAAGTGTGCCAATTTACCTGTATTCACTCATTTCCTCTTGATTGTCCTCTGACAGATTTTAAAAGCTTCTCGGACATCTATGAAAGTACTTGGATCTGAGCAAGAGGAGCAAAAGGTGATAAAGGTACAAACATTTTAATACATTTTTGGTTTTAATTCTTTTAATTATTATATATATATATATATATATATTTATATTTATATATATTTATATATATTACTATTTGTGTATGTTTATGAAGGAGGAAATTGCCAAACCTGTAGAGAAGAAGAGAAATTCGCGAAGAGTGAGTTTTGCCTCTACAAATAATGTTCGAAGTCTTTACAAAGTAAGTGCAATAATGTTGACCCAAAATAACGTTGAAACTAAATATAGTTAGTTCATTTACGATGTTTAAATTTTCACAGTGATGCAAAAAGTGAATCTCCTGTTCTGGCATCCATACAAAACACACTTGTTGGTGAGCACTGAGCATTTTTCTTATTTAAATGTTTCTTGTTTTTAACAAATGTTCTAATTTTTATGTGATGTATTTGGTGGGTCATGGTGAAGGATTATGTGTACCAGTTCTGTCAAATGAAAAGTATAAAATATTTCTGTTGCAACTTGCATATAAAACAACTGACACACTGTTATTTGCTTTATTGTGTTCTGTTAAATTTATCAGGAGATAGACCAGATGAAAAGTAAGTAATAGATTATACTATTTTGTTTTTTAACTGACATGTTGTTCAAGTTTAAACATGTTTGATGGTTTTGTGTATCCTTGTGAAAATATATGAAAATCTGTAACTTTCTTTTTTCCTCTGACAGGATTCTACGTTTTGTTGAGGGAAATCATCAAATCAAAGGTAGTTAGCAAATATTGCTTATCAATTGGAACCATTCTTCTCCAATCTTGTTTGCATTGCATGCGTTGCTATTCAAAATTAGAGTGTGTTCACTTATGCATAATTGCATAAATGTTGTTCACTGTAAAATAATCTATTGATCTCATGCTTGAATTTACATACTTTTATTATTCTTATTAAAATAATAAAAGAAGAATGACTTAGTTTATTATTATTATTATTATTATTATTACAATTATTCTCATAGTCAGAAAGTGAACCACTAAATCTTTCCATTTCTTTCAGGCCTGGAAACTTTGTTGAACACTCCTCTTTATCTATCCCAGCATAAGGTAAGTACTAATCATATTATGAAAAAATATTACTTCAGACTTCTGCAATTTATGACAACCCTGATTAAACTAAGGATATGCTGCCACAGACATGTAATTTGGAGTGTGTGGGCGTACAATATTTGATGATTATCAGTAACACCAGTGTTTTTTGCATTAATGTCTCAATGAAACCCATCTTGTCTTGACACTTGCTGATTATTTTTACCTTTCTCTCAAATTGTAGGAGAATTTCTTCTGTGATCCAATCTTACAAGATGACTATATGGATAGAACAATGCTGCTCGGAGAGAATACTGGATACATGGATATTACTCAAAGTCACACAGTCATAATTGATAAGGATTATGAAATTGAAGAAGAACCAAACTCGGATTGTAGCTTCAAAGTGGCTCAGACGGTCTGTGGTGATCTAAATGTTGCAAGTCAGAAGGGTTTGCCACGTGAAGCAAAAGCAGAGAGTAAAAAAGCTGCAACAGACCCAGACTTTAGTGCTTTTCTCTCTGGTATGTGCTTACCCACTGTAAGCACCATTAAGGCCCCAAATTCAGAAAATAAGCTGGAAAGTGTCCTCTGTTCAGCCAATACAAGCACAATGGAAATTGATAAGGAGAATCACTTACCATCTTTTTTAATGAAGCAAAATCCAGGTGGCATGGGTAACCCAAAACAACCACAGGGCCTTCAACGTAGACGATCCCGTGTTACATTTGTTGAAGATGATGATATAGAGACAACCATGAGTCACACTGTTGTGATTGAAACCAGAAATGAATCTCAGCCTCTTGCACCCTCCATTTCTGAAAATCAAGGAAGTGTTAAAGTTACAGGAAATATCACTCGCAATGTCCAGGCTGCTCTGGATCGCAATAGATCCCATTATTTATCCGAGGATGACAATGCGATGGAGATGACAGGGTGCATTGATTTAGCTGTTCGAGAAAAAGACCACACAATGAATATGAAGGAGCAGTCTCAGTCTCCAATTCCCAAAGTAAGAAGGATGTCATCCTTCAATGTGATTGGAAATGGGGAGACAACAGATCAAAACATTACTGGTTGTTTTCAGAGCAATCTCTCAATAGTCAAAACTGCTAATTCTGATGATATGGAGATTACTGGGGTTTTAGATGTATCTATTCGAGAAAAAGAGGACATTCTGTTTCCCAAACTAAGCCGTAGGTCCACTCTTGATGCTTTTGGAAATGGAAAAATAGTGGATCAAAACAAATCTGGCTACAACTTGATAGCTCCAACTGCTAATAATAATGTTACAGAGAAGACACAGTCACAGGTTGTTGCTTTCGAGGCCAAACCATCAAGTGGCAACAAGTTTAGCAACTCAAGGAAGAGTTTCTCTCTTGCGTCTGTATCCAGAACTGTTCAAGAAGATGGCCATGCAGCCATTGTCGAGGAGGAAGCTCTGCATCCAATATCCAGAGGAAGCAAGATGTCCTGTTTTAATTTGGTTGGAAATGAAGAGATATTGCATCACAACAAATCAGGCCATCTCTCCATTGCCCAAACTGAAAGTTCTGATGATATGGAGATGACACAGTGTCAAACTATTTTTCTCGAGGCTAAACAGGTCAGTGGAGACAAACCATTAAGCAACTCAAGGAAGGATTGGGCTCATACATCAGTATCCAGAACTGAAGACGGTGATGGGATGGACATTACTCAAGGGTTCACAGGGCGTATAATACTAAATGCTCCTTCAGCCACCAAGAATGAAAGAGGTGAAAGCATTCTGATACCTCCTACATCACCTAAACATAATGAGAGTGACTGTATGGACTTGACATGCCAACCAAGTACTCTTGTTGGGATTTCACCCCCAAGCCCTGATGAAATGGATTTGACTGTAAGCAACACTATGAACATTGACTCAAACCGGGCCTGTTTAGGAAGTGCTGATACAGGTACAGTACCATTCTCCGCTAATCAAACCATCACTGTTGTTGTACCTATGGAGATGACTGAAGTACATATGGCACCAGTCAGTGAGCAAAAGCGTAAAGCTTTAATGACTCGAAGAAAGTCAGGAGCAAGGATGGTGTCCTTGATGTCTTATCCTGAAAATACTGAAGCTGATAACTGTCAGACCAATTTCTCCAACCCTGATGACATGGACATGACACAATGTCAGACTGTTGTGCTTGAGGCTGAATACAGCAGACCATTCAGTAAATCAAGGAAAAGTTTGAACCTTGCATCTACATCCTCCAGTCATGATGTTGACAGTATGGAGATAACCCAGGCACTCACCGGGAATATCATGTTAAAGAGCTTTGTATCCAATAAGGAAAGAAAGCATGAGAGTAATCTGTTACCTACAGCACAAAGCTGTCAAAAGCAGGATGAGTCTGACTGCATGGAACTGACTTGCTCAAGCCAGTGCATCAAATCTAGCTATCCCATGTGTTGATGATGAAATGGAATTAACTAGATGCAACACAATTGTAGTTGACTTAAAAAGCACATTGGCAGCAAATGCTTCAGAGATCAAAGCAAATGAAAGTGCACTTTGGGGATCAACATCTGTTTATAGATGCACAGTGTCAAGTGAAGAACAAAATGAGGTGATTGAAGCTGCCAAGTGTGCTATTAACCCTGTCTTCCCCTCAAAACATGTTTTTGATCTTGATGGCAAAAACCTTAAATGCAACAACACAGAAACAATGTCGACTAACCCAGCTGTCATGCAAGTGAACAAATACTGCGAAACGGCACATCCAAGCAATGTGATGACGATTGATGACGAAAATGACATGCAGATTACAAAGATGCTAACAATACCTATTGAAATGGAGAAAAGTGTTTTGTTTGACCAGAGAGAAGCCAATGTAAACACTTCCAATTGTTCTAAAAATGAAGAGGAGAGTCAAGTTCTTTGGTCTAACAAGGAACAAAGTACAAGCTCAGTCCAACATGAAGGTTCCTCCTCAAATGAGTCCGTAGCTGATTCCTTCAGTCAAGAAGAACTAAAACCTGCAAAAGCAAGACGGAGAAGTCTAGCAGATTTTCAAATGGAGCTTCACAATATTTCACGACGTATCGAAGAAGAGCACAAAGTCTCTGAAAGTCTCAAAGAAACTGGGCCTCTACCGCCTTGTTCCTTCCCAGAGATTTCCCTTGAAGAGCAGTGTAAAACTGAAATTTCTATTGAGCCAGCTTCAAACGCCACACCTAATGTCAAGCAGAAAAATAATTCGGTTCAAAATGAGAAGACCACACCGTTTAGTCTAAAAAAGCCATTCTCATCAAGGTTGTCATTGTGTGGTATCGTGCCAAAACTACCGAAACGAGCTACAACTGTAACTCCAAGCAAAACTGGGACCATTGTTACTAATGATTTAAGTCTACAACTAGAGAAACATTTTGATGTTGTTGAACAAAATAGCAAATGCAAAACAGTCAATATTAATGACGAAGAGTTACCTGAAATGAGCAGCGAAGAAGATATATCAGGGAGTCTTGAAAATTGGCCAATTAACAAGCAAGATGACCTGGATGGCTCTTTGGCTGTACCTATTGAGGATGAGGTCTTTGAGTCAGACATCGAGCATCGAGTCCATGCTTTAAAAGGCCTTATCCAGAGGAGGATCCTAATACATCAGAACAAACCAAGAAAGCCAACATTTCTGACATGGTATGAACAAAATATACATTTTTTAGTTTAATACTTTGATTGCTTGGTATTTCCTGCTACATGCTTGGAGGTTGTTCTGTAATTAAGTGTTAAGCGTGGGTTCTATTGTGCATTATTATGCTAATGCCTGAGACTCTGTCTCCTCAGGGGCCTGACTGTCATGAAGCTGCTGTACAGTGGGAAGGTAATTTTACACGGCATGCTGCTCAAAATCCCAAGACAAAGAAAATTGAAGATACGGGAGTCTCTGAGTCCAGTGAGTTGCTTTTGACACGGTGAACTGTTTATGCTGTTAATGAACTGTTAAAACTAAGTTTTTTTATGCAAGAAGTTTTCAATGTGGTTTATTTTTTTAAAGCAAATGTGATGTGCTTTACAGCTCTCAGATACTCGCAGTTTGACTCTCATATGGATGGGACGCTGGATAATGAATTTGATTTCAACAAGGTAGCAGTATTCACCCACACTTTCATTATCTGTATATTATGTTTATTGTGTATGTGCACTATAGTTGTTGTTCAGGATCTGAACAAACCTCTAACCCTAGGTATTACACTTTTGCTGTGTAACTTGTCCCAGGCTGTAAATGCGTCAGACATGAATAATACATTAAATTGTGTGCTTTTGTTTAGGGAAGGTGTGCTTGTGCACCACTTACATTTTTCTTCTGAAAATATGAATATCTGGGTGATTATCTCCTACTTGTATTTCCAGAAACTTGAGGACGGAAGCATCACAGTGAATGAGTTCCTAAGCCACTTTGGTATCAACTTTGTCATCCACAGATCTAGAGCAAGTGCTCTTCCTGACAATGTAAGTGGTCTGGCTCTCTTTGTTAACTATAATATGTGTCAATTTTTAACACATCTTTCCTTTTTCAGTGTAGGGCTGGTGAAGCATGCACAATGGAAGATTTGCTCAAAGAGAAATACATATACCATCCCAAGCAGAGAGTGTATGAGCAAGACTGTAAGAACCTCACAGAGATAGTGGACAGGTACGTACTATTGTGGTTTTAATAATGCTGTAAGACACTGTGGGAACTATTTTGGGGAATTATTTAGTGAAACTAATTTCTCCATAGACTTAAAGAACAAATGCCTGAACAAGAGAAATCCCTGGGATGCATCAATGGAGCCCTTCAGCAACAGATGTGTACTCTGTCTAAAGAACAAGTATGTTGTTTTTATAGCCAATCTTGGGTCATTTTATGTTAAATCATAACATGTAGCATTCATCTTTGAGAAGTCTTCATGCTTGTTTGTTTTCCTCAGTTAAAAAGCTTTGGATCCAAGTTGAAAGAGCGAAGACTTTACTTTGGAAAAAGAAGCAAGGCACATTCTCATGAAATGAAAGGAGTCTTGTACTTGGAGCTCATTAAAACTACACAGGTAAAGGCATTTTTTATTTTTTTGAAATATTAAAAAGTCAAACTATTCTTTAATCTAAGAATTCCTCTTTGAACATCCAGATTAGAGAAATTCTGATACATAGACCATAAAAAAATTCTTGATGAGCGCAATTCCACATTTCCAATGAAAACAGTACTGGTAATTGTAAAGGGCAAAATGAAGGACTTAACCTTTTTTTGAATAAAAAACAAAAAATCACAGCTGTAAACTTGATTTACTGCTGCTAGTATTTTATTGGACATAATTAGTAAGTGCAAGATCATCAGTCATCAGTATTTTCTGTCTGTTTTCCTAGAAGAAAGGATTGTTGGGATGCACAGAATATTCGGCCACTGAACATTTTCTGGCCGAAAATGGCCCAAAAGTGGATTTTCGTTTTTGACCGAAATACTTATCACTGTGACTGAAACAATTCGGCCGAAATGTTGTGATGACGCAAACAGAAACCGCAACCTGCAAGTGCTTGTCTGAAGCAACATGTCTGCGGTGTGGACTTATTTCAGTATGTTTGATGGTGCGTTCACATCAAATGAGAATAGACCGTTTAGCGCGAATGATTTTAATTTAATTAGTAAAGCAGAGAAGCTACTCTTCATCAAGAAAAACCTGCCACTTTACCTCAAGAAGTAGAATGGGCTTGTCTAGTATTTAAAAATGTATGATCCACTTTGGACATCTGCAATTATTGGTGCATTTGTTGATGTTAAAGTTCTACAGATAACATATGGGCTTTGGCAGTCTTTGTTTTGCTACACTGTTTTGTTGAAGGCTTACAGAGAAAATATTGTTGTATCTTTAAGCAGTTGGACTTATTCAGAACTTGTAGTAGACCTACAGAGAAAAATTTCAAATGCATTTTGTTTTTATGAGACAACATTTAATTTTAAAACATTTCTGCAGGGCAGTAGGCCTGTACATTGTTATTTAATGTACACATGAGTGGGGTCAAGTTAAACATTTTAGTTTGAATTTTATTTTATACTGTGCAGTGTTGCAATGTGCTAAATAAATATTTGAAGAATTTGTAATTGATTTATTCTTTAAAACTTTAATATGAATGTATGCAGTTGCAATTCCTTGCAATGCCTTTTTGTAAAGTTCCATGAACAATAAAAGAGTTGTTCATGTATCTGCTAAATGTTATTTTTGCACATAACTTTTATTAGCTTTTTATGTAGTGCTAGCCGACATGAACTAAAAGCCTTAACTGCTGTGTATCTGAATTTCCTTACAATTAGGATGCAAAGCAAAGCCTGCTGTCTAAAATCAAAGAGACAGACGGTATTATTGAAGACTTGGATGGATGCATTAAAGATTTAGAAACTGGTATGGATCTTTTTCTCTGATCTGTTTCATGTTTGAATGTATGTAATATAAATGTCTACATAATCATCGTGAAATAACACACTGCTTCTTCTACACTAGAACTTGCAACTGTAGAGTCCATGATTATGGGAGATCATCTGGATGCTCCTCAAACCAGACCAGCCTTAAAAGCTAAGGAAGAGGGTAAGTTTACCTCTATACTATTGATTTTTGCAGCTTTGTGAAGCTAAGAAAGATTTAATGGTTTGTCTGTGTTTTCCCCTCTCTACTGACAGATTTGAAAAGGCTTAATTCAGATATCACTGTGAAGGAGAGGTATGTTCTTCTGTCAACACCATAAGGAATGTTTAAGATCCAGGTTTTTGCTGAATGCTGAAAATGCGAATAATTTCAGGGAAATTGGTGAGCTGGAGATTGAGATTAGGACTTTGGAGGGCCAACAGGAAAAGCTGCGAGGAGAATCAAGTAGCCTTAAGAGTCATCTTGCAACCTTGAACAGGTTTTTTTTTCCCCCCCTTTTGTTTAAAATCCATTGTAGTGGCACTTTGGCATCCTGTGACGATGACAAATGCTATACTAGAAATTACTAGATGTTTGGTTCAGTAGGTTAAATGTTTATTTATTTTTACCACTATACCTATCCCATATATTTTGCTTTGTAAATAGATATTGTGCTGAAGCCAGGTTTCATGGTTTGTCTTTCAGTTTGAACGAGTGGCATCTTGATGCGACAGATGAAAAGGGGGCTTTGTTTACCTTCCTTCACAACACTGTGCATCTGCAGGTGAACCTGCAAATACCTGCTGGTGAGTTAATTATCATTTATAATTACTCCTAATGGTTTTCATCATTATTATCACATTTAACAGTAGCTTAAAATATTCTTGTGTCTATTAGGAACGGAATGGATGACTGAGGATGTGGAGCGAAGTGTAGATGTATGCTTACAGTTGCAGCTGGATGGTGAGTGAACAATAAATCAGTTTATCTTTTCATTTCATTAAATATTTGAAATCCACGTTGTATATTTTTTTCTTAATGATCCTAATTTTTTTTTTTTTTTTAAGTGGAAAAGTCTGAGTGTCATGCAAGCATGGTTCACAAGTTACTCGCACTATACTGTCAGTCTCAAACTCAATGGACACAAAGGTACCCGACTACCCGACATATACCAGAGGTAAGCATGTACATTGTACATTAATATTTAAATGAATGTATCTAAAATATTTATAGACATTGTTTTGCTACAAATGTATATGAGAAATTATAAGTGTATGAGTATAAATCTCAGTGTTGAATGGTCATTTCTCAACAGCTGCTTCATGACATTAGTTTGGTGGTGGGTCGTCTCAGGCTGTTAGGTGAAGAGATTCACAAGCTGAAGAAGTGGGGAGGATTGAAGCTTCGCATCCTGAAGATCACCTGTATAGACACACAGTAGGTTACACTTATCAGTGCACATTTACTAGCTTGCTACTCATGCACTTTTCCTTGGACTGTTGAGCCGTGGTGCTTATGTGGATGAGAGATTCCAGTTGTGACATTTCCCTTACCCCTAATTCCCTAAATAATTTGAAACATGTGTCAACTTAAAGACTCCTGCTTTTAAGAAAGATTGAATTCATGATGACAAATTAATTGTAAGCATCTCTCTCGCTCTCTCTTGTTTGTTGTTGTTTTTACTTTTTCAGAGTTCATATTGTCTTCTCAAGCCTGAAAGCGTTTGAAAAGTTTGAGTTAAGTCTGATGGTCACTCCAGACTATCCCTTTGGACCACTTCACATACAGGACTTCAAAAAACACATGGGGAATACGAGGTTTGAAAGCAATTAACATTTTTAGATCACAATGCGTTTAAACGTTATCTGGCTTCGTGAGTGGAGATAACATCACCGTTAAAAGACAGGATTGTTATTAGAAAGAAATATTGTGAAGTCCCTAGGCAGCGTTTAGTGAAACACAACAGTTTCCTGCATCTAATCGTTCAAAGAAAATGTGTCAAGTACAAAATATTAATCTGTAATATAAATTGTAACTTTGACAGAAAAGTTATGACTAGAATACTTCATATCAGAAAGTTTCCTCTTTACCACAAACCAATTTATACTTTTGTCCAATTTGGTGCTCATTGGTGCTGAGTGTCAACATTTTGAATAAATTTGAATGAACCATATATTTTAAAAACAGGGTTTCTGCGGGGTCTTAAAGTCTAAAATTTCAAAATCACAATTTAAGACCTTAAAAAGTCTTAAATTTGCTGAAGTATTGTGTTCTAGGTCTTAAATCTTTTTAAACGGGTCTTAATTTTCCTATGTCCATGTAAATCTCATTGAAATGATCCCACAGCACTTTGGAATGTTTTTTTTAATTTATATTACGTAGTTGTAGTTCTTAATTCGCTGTATTACAACTACAAAATAGACCAACATGCAACAGCCAATCAGTTTTGAGGTTTTGTGTTATTGGCGGGTATCTCAGATACCACAGACGATGTTTCGTCTGTGTTTCAAAACGATGTTTCCTTCAGGTGCGGGAAAGATAAAATGGCCTACATTACGCGCTTTGGAAAAGGGGATTTTATAAAAACAGAAACGGAACAAATTGCCAAAATCACGGGACCGTTTGTACTGATTTTCGCTGAATGTTCAGTTTGAATAAATTAAATTACTTTGCGAATAATTTTGAGACTCGTTACACGTTTCCTTTGTTTTTTTTTATTATTTATTTATTTTGTCATAATATAGGCCTTAAATTTTATTCATAATGGTCTTAAAAGGTCTTAAAAGTCTTAAATTTGACTTTGTGAAACCTGCTGAAACCCTGTAAAAAGCATTTCTCTCAAGATCATTAATTGACAAGTATTCCTTGGCTCATGGAACTGTAAATATTACCAACAGCTACAATAATGTTCACTTTATAGAAGTAGTCACATAAAATGTTCCTCTTGTGTCAGTGTTTTGTGCTTTCTATCTTCTGTAGGTTGAGTCAAATTGAAGACATCCTATTGTCAGTCAAACCAGCCAAGAACTATCTGACAAAAATCCTCAAGAAGATCCACGATGATCTCCTGTGCTGAAATCTCAAGTCTTGTTTACTCTTTTCTTTTCAGTCTTTTTAATGTTTGTATATATTGACTTTCGTATAATCAAAACATAATAATTAAAAATGTAGCCACAAACCACACTAAGTTTGCTCGCATTCCTTGGGACATTAGTATGCCTGGATCCTTGTCCGTTGTTGTTATAAATACAACTATTATAATATATTTAAAAAAAAAATCAGCCCTGTATACTACTAAATATAATCCCATATGAAGAATGCTGGTAATCTTGGTGATTGGAGTGAATGATGGCAGTGATGCTCCATGGCCCCTATTTTTTTCCTGCCCTACTTGATATGGATGTTCGTTATGGTTTTAGTTTGAAAGTGTTTGAATAATATTTCCAGAAATTAAATGTTCCACATAGAAAATCAGCCTTTTAACCAATAATAAAGCCAGAAACTAATCTGTTAGACGAATTTAAGATGAATAATTAGATTGCAATAACATGCCATTCCAAGAAAGGGTGGTTAAAAACGTGATTGTTCATTGTAAATCATGTTTCAAAAGGCTAGTTTGGCCTCAAGGCCAACCAGTACACGTGAACAGACGAATGATTTTTGTTGTGTAGAGCTAACCATTTGTTACTGTCAACTAGCTGTCAGGTAATCAAGATTTAATGCCGTGACACCACAGGAGAAGGTTTTAGGAATGATGCTGACCTTTGACAAGACTTGTACTGCATGGAGAAAAATGGAGAGAAAGTTTTGCACAGCACAGAATGCACAAAAACTGACAGTGAAGAAATGTTCCTGTACACAGGCATTACTGCAATGCAGCCAGGTAACAATGAAAAACATCAGAGTGCAATAAAACTTGTAGAGTACATTGAATGTGCACAATGTTGGTACCGACCATGTTTGCAGGATCTGACTTCTGTAGCAGGACTTGGTAGCACTGAAAACCAACATACAGACTTTGAGTGGCAGTTGTCCCACTTCATTTGCTTGGATATGCATGGAATGATGGATCCCTGACTCGTTGTCAAGGTAACTTTATATAACACCTTATGTTCACTATATGATGCAACCAAGGTCAACCCAAAGTAGAGTGCCATGAAATCACATAGAAGTTGAGAACAAAAGATTGAAGCAAAGATGCCTGCTAGCTTAGCATGTTTAGCCTCCAAAGCAATGGGTGAGTTTTAAAAAACTCAATGCCACTGACAGCCCTGCTTCAGTGATCTTTAATTACTCTGTCCATGTCGTTTCTCACATTTTATAGCACTGAAACTCTCTGATCATGATACTATCTGGACACACTCCAGGAAATTGGGAATGAAGAGGAATCTAGTTGGCTATGGTTGACAGACAGAGCTTATTACCACGTCACAGCTGACATCATACTGTGATTTACATCATAAAAGAATGTCCTCCACAATTACAGAGAGATGTTAATGAAAGTAATTGACCTCCCAGGGCACAGAACAGTGTATTTAAAGGCTTGGATTTAGATTCAGCATGAAATGCCATTAGCAAACAGCTTTGCTTTTGTAATGTGACTCATTTCTAATTGAAACGAGTTGTGTGCACTACTGTTATTGTGCTTTGGGTATTTTAGAAAGCTTGAAAGTCTGCCAAACTTGGATTCACCCCAAAATGCATCTTATAATCAGCAGGGGTTTTTTTGGGTAATGAACATATTTTAGATTGTTTGCAAACAAAGCAATGAATTCTAATATTAAAAAAAACTTAAGTATTAGGCATTTCTATGCATGCACTCAACTTGTTTGGCCGTTTTTGAACCCAAATATTAATATTGGGATTGCAATTTGGAGGCGTATCTTCCTGTAAGATACAGGTATCCTGCTTATTAAACCAATTTTAAGCAGATATTTTTGTTTTGCTCTTCTCATCAATTTGATCGGGCTGCTTAAAACATCCTGTGGACGTCAAAACATGTTTACTGAGTTAAAGCTAGATTGCTCTTATGTCAATGATCATCTTTCCTGTTTTTTTATGTGGCCTCTTTTGTGAGAAGGCAACAGATTGTTTTTGTTTATTTCATTTATTCTTACTCTGAAAAGACCTTCAGAAGGCAAACAATCCCAAAGACATAAGTGCCAGACAGGCTTTTTTTTTTTTAAATTCCAGTAAATGAATTACAAAGTACACTGGTATAAGCCTTATTCCCCCTTGATCAAATATTTTACTGATATCATGCCAGCGAATTCTGTTTACTTGTTTATGCTCCCCATGCCATTACAATAATCAAGCAGAATTGAATTTTATTTACATTTCTGAAATGTGTTCATGGCGAGTCAAATCCAATATGCACATACTAATGAGTCTAGTCTGCACCATATATATTGAAAAATACCTCCCAAAGTGTTTCTATGCAGGTTCCTATTTCTATTATGCATAATTTATCAGTGTATGCTATTTCAAAGTAAAAAGGTCGTCTTTGCAATATTTCATGAAAATTAAATAAATTGCTCACCACCTAGGCAACATGGACAGGAAAGAAAATGTAAGCTGAAGGTTTGTTATCAACTTGTAGTGTATTGAGTCAGTGAGGTATTTTTGAAAGAAACTGTTGAAGTCAATTGGGTCCAACAACTGTTTGAGTTACCCACATTCTTCAAAACATTTTCATTTGTGTTCAGCAGAAAACATAAATTCATACAGGTTTGGAAGAACTTGAGGGTGAGTAAATGATGGCGTAATTTTCATGTTTGGTTGAACTGTCCTTTTAAGCACCAAATCAGAATAGTTAAAATGATTTCTAAATTATCATGTGACTGAAAACTGGAGTAATTGATGCAGAAAATTCAGCTTTCGTTCATGTTCAGAACACAAATGAAGATCTCTGAAGAAATCTGAGAGCTTTCTGTCCCTCCAATGACAACTCTTTCTTTGACGCTTCAAAAAGTTCATAAAGTGATTGTAAGACTAATCCATATAAATTAAGTTGTTTAGTCCAAATTTTCTAAAGAGACTTGATCACTTCATTTGATAAGCCGTTTTAATTTAGGCTTTTATTCACATGTAAACATTCGATAACGCTTTAAATTACAGCCTGGAATGTACTGTGCAATTAAGAGGAATTATTACAGTGTAACTTTCTGTAATTGTAGTAGCCTACCTATAGACCTACCTGTAGCCCCGCCCCTTTCAGTGCTGCGCTTGTTGTCTTTTGACTTCCGGTCTGTATTTTGACAGCGATCTTGCATAGGTATGAATGAACTGCTCGTAAAAAAAATTCCTGGTCGACATTTGTTAAGACATCTGCTTTACAATCCTTATGATAAACATTACAATGCTCATGATAACTTTTGTTAACTCTACAATAAGTAAATCCACTTCACCAGCTAATTATTCCTCGACAGCAATGTCATAGAAATATACAGAGGGAGCAGCGAAACCGGAAGTTCAAAGACAATATTCTAAAGATGACTGCGCCCACGTTTCTCTGGTACATAAGGTCTATAACATACTTACGTGTAAGTTTAAGGGAACAATGTGTAAAGTTTGGGGAATAAACGGGTAACAACCAGGAGAATTAGAAAAAATATTTGTACTGTAAGTATTATAGAACTAAGGGGTACTTATTCTACTATTATGATACAACAATCTTACATTTGGGAGCAATTTAGCGAGAACATACACTGCGTACATTTTTGTGATAATTTGTACCGATACACACTGTATAGGCTTTTTAAAAATTATATACATATCTATGCATTTATAATTTATTTTATTATTATTTATTATTAGCAAAAGTGCAGATGTTTGTTTGGCCTAACATGTTTCAAGGCAAGAAAAGCTACAACTATTGCATTTTTTTAAATATGCTGGGAAATATATCTGGATTCATGTGGTTACAGGATAAGTGGTGCTAATAATAAATAATGGTTTCCGAAGTCAGTGATATAAGATTGTGTATGCATTTTTATTGTACTTCCCTGTAACTACATGAGACAAGAGGGTAACAAGCACCACTACATGAAACAAGAGTATCTTTCCCCAATATTTAAGCAACAGTTGCAATAGTTTTCGTTTTCAGTGCACTTTTGTTCAAAAAAACAAACAAACTATAAATGCATAGATATGTACCCTATAATTTTTAAAAAGCCAAAACAGTATGCACTGGTTCAACATTATTTCAAAAAGGTATGTTCTTGCTAAATTGCTCCCAAATGTAAGATTGTTATTTCATAATAGAATAAGTTCCCCTTAGTTCTATAATACTTACAATATAAATATATATATTTTTTAATTCTACTGGTTGTTACCCAAACTTAAAATATTGTTCCATTATACTTATATCACAAGTCAACAAATTCTCATTCCCAAGACGTCAGCTAACTGACGCTTTTGACCATACGTCAACATCCAGCGTTTTAGGGTACCCTTTAACGTCGGTTAGATGACTCTATCCTCAGGGCGTCATCTAACTGACGCTTCACCTTTAGCCAATGAGGTTCATTCTCATGTTACACAGCGCGTTGAGCGTCCGCAGGTTGGTTACTAAAGATTTGGAGATTCGAATCCCAAAGGGAGTTGGCTATAACCATTGAGTCTTTGTGCGAGACACTTAACCCCAGATTGCTCCTTAGGGACTGCCGCTGTAATTAAGTGTAGGAAGTCACACTTGATAAAACTGTAAAGTTTAGTTTTTTTGCAAGAGCATTTATTAGTCATTTGTTGTCAAGTGGCATGGTGACTGATCCTTTACTGTTTGCAAAATCTGTGTGTAAGAGTGAAATGAAGCAGGCCTTCATACCAACTCTCTATTTTAAGGCGAGTAGAGTTTGCCACCTGTCTCTTCTTCTCTGGAAGCCTTGACAGCTCGTTCCCCTATCATAACAGTCCACAGACAGTCTCGTCCCTGTGTCATTCACAAAAATTTTGGTTTGTTCAGAGGGCAGTGATTCCAGTCATTGATAGGGTCTTGGTGTCTCTCGTTTTTCTGTTTATAAATCTACAGGATTGAAGGATTCAGCGGCAGTTTGGATCTTATGTCATGGCTGAAGCAGTGAGCCTACAGGACCAATTGGAGGAAGGTTTTGAGGATGAATTCGGAGAAATCATAAAAACTCGATCAGGTTGGAGAAATTACAATTTATTTATTTATTTAAATGGAAGTCTTATTTCCTGAACATGCATTTGAAGGGTTAATTAATGTTAAAATATGGCTTATTTGTTGTGCTTCAGTTTCAGATATACAATGGTAACACTTTTTTGATTGTCCCCTTAAGACATTTGACTGACTATAAGTAACTACATGTCAACTTATTCTACACTAACCTGAACCCTAACACCTAATGTTAAACTAACAGTCTACTAATACTATGAGAGTTAGCTGACATGTTGTTGCAAAGTTACTTATAGTTAGTAAAATGTCTAAAGGGAACCATCGTAATAAAGTGTAACCAAGATATTTCTTAATAATAATAATCACTACGATTTGTATTTGCACTCTTAGCCACATTCTAAATGAAATAAATATATAAATGGACATTTACAGCAACACAGTTGTCGGTGAAAATATTACGGCATCGTATTTTCATATTTCTTTATCTCTGTTCATCATTTTGTAACGCAGATCAGACATACTATGAACCATTTTGAACGGGCCTCTTTAAAATCTAATTTCTGGCCTGTGCTCCGCCCTGAGTGAGTTCATATCTATTTTTTTTTTCATCACTGTCATCCGGTATTCAGTAGGGATCATGAGTGATCTATAAATGCTCTCTGGTGGAAATAGGACAGGTCTTAAAGAGCTTGAAATAGTTGCAGCTGCCTGGTGTTGGGTTTCAGTGTTTGAGATTTAGCCATGTTGTTGTTGGCATTTTTTGTTGTTTTATTGGCAAGAATCTCTCTCTGTGTTTTCATGTGAGCATGTTTAATTTCAGCAGTGAAAGTTAGGAGAAAGTAGCAAAATGAGTCAACAGCTTGACGATGAGCCAGAGGACACAAACAGCACTGTAAACCTCTGAGAACTGAGCTTTAATAGAGGACATCTGCAGTCAGGGCTAAATCTCGCTATACACTGGTTATTTAATGGTTGTTGATACCTTTGGCTACTCTTTATTTTAAGCTGCCCTTGTTACAGTTTAATTATACAACTAAGTACTGAGTAATGTTGATTAATAACATGCACTTTAAGGGTTAGGGTTTGGTTTAGGGTTAGTTGCATGTAACTAATGCACAAGTACTGTTATTTCTATAGTAAATACATGTAAAATGTGTAACTGGGCCACTGTTAGATAAAGTATCACCTAACCTTTTATCAAGAAACAATTTTCACTGTCTGGGGTTCTTTGGTATATATATATATATATGGTCAAACCAAAATATATTCAGACACCTTGATATGCTAACTTACATTAAACTTTTTTTGACTGTGTATATATAATTGTATTGTATGTGTATATACATATACATGCGTAAAATACATTAGTTGGACCTCCCATTTCACAGGTCGCTGTGTATGTATGTATATATATATATATATATATATATATATGTGTATATATATATATATGTATATGTATATATATATATATATATATATATATATATATATGTGTGTGTATATGTATATATATATATATATATATATATATATATATATAAAAATGCCTGTAAAAAATATTTTCAAGATTTCTTATCACAACATTTTTTCTTTTGTCAAATCAACTTAAATTATTTATTTAGTTGAGATAACTTATTATTTTGAGTTTCTGATGAATAAATTAACCTCCTTCATTCATATTAACTCACTTTTTCCAGTTCAATCAACTTAAAATTAAGTCAACCAGGTTACTTACTTTTTTAAGTCAAACCAACAACATTTTTTTACAGTGCCATTATGTATTTGTGTATATATACTGTATATGTACACAACACAATACATAATGTATTGTATTGTGTATATACATACAGCGACCAGTGAAATGGAGGTCCAACTAATGGAGCCCAAGAAAATCTGGGCAAAACAGATTAAAACTGACCCTAAAAAAACCATAGGCTCAGCCTTCCTGATGCCAAATGCAAAGCTCTCAACCGCCAAGCCTGGAAGACAGTTGTACAAAACTTTGGTGAGCCAGTGGCGTCCACAGCAATGTATTGCTCTGGGACAAATCTCATCCAATTGTTTGTGGAGGGGCTGAGTGAGAGTGAGAGTGAGATTGTCCAGTTGGGGGAGATAATAAACATGTCATAAAAAATGTCATAGTAAAAAAAACATATAGGCTTCATTTGTTGGATCTAAAATCTAGATTCTTATTTGTGAAATTAGTTTTTATTATTTGTTTTGTCCTTTTGATATTGGGGTGAAAAATGTCCTGAATGTTTATTTGGAAGATTCTGCCGAAAACGTTCTTTTGTGGTTCTTAAGTTCTTCTGGCTATAAACCCATTTTTGTCTTGATTGAAACCTTTATTTATTTTTAAATGTGCAAGCATTTAGCATTGCTGATGCCTTCTGAGGCTCCTGGTGTTCAGTGGCATTTTACAGTTGGGGCGAGACAGTTCGACTCCTGGGAGAATTTGAGGTTGCAACTCTATCTTCTGCTCATGGTATCCAATCTAGGGCTCTGTTTTGTGTTAAATACCACTGCAGAAGGCCTGCAGGAGTGACTGACATGTTGACATCTGCTGTAGAATCTTCTAACTCAGAAGATTTAAGAAATTCTCTTAAAGTAACGTATGGGACCGTCTCTGCTTCGCGTACTCCAGAGAGCACATTTTTCAAAGAGCATAAAATGTTTTTATGCTAGCTGTCAAAATATTGATATTGTAACCTTTGATATATATGTTAAAATATTACTGGGAAATTATAATAATAAAAAGCTGGGGGGTGGGGTGTTAGCCTTTCTGCTTGGGCCTCTCCCAGGGACGTTCAATTGTATACTGGTGTTTCTATTTTTGGCTTTAATGGGAATATATATATGTATATAAGATATAACTCATGTTTTGAACAGCCACTGTAAGGCAGTGTTGAGCAAGTTCTACAGAAAACAGCATTCAGATCTCCTTAAAATCTCACTCCTCTCCTCTCTTGCAATCTCAGTCACTGGAGACCTCTGATCATTTTTTCATTACATAATCAGAAGCATACACTGTTAAAACTAAAGGAGCCTGCTCAGGATGTCCAAAGCAAATGCAATTTGGTCCGCAAGTGCAAAACGCACAGCAGAGACACGAAAGTGAAAATGCACCAGCAAGAGATGTCAGAGAGACCTAGGCTACATATGGTGCTGGAATGGATAATTAGACTTTAGAAAGCTGTGACCGGGTCTTGTTCTGTGTCCATGCAACTGTGTAGCGTGGGTTTTGTCGGCAACTTTGTGTGTGATACCCCAATGTTAATAGATTTGTAGGCCTTATATTATCCCTGCTGTGTTATTAAATTGTCAGTTTTCATGAGCTTGAAATATTATGTATTATTATTACTAAGCGCCTGAGCATGTATTCTGTTTTTTTAGCAATTTTTTCCCCAATAGAAATGGATTAAATTCCCCTATTTAAATATTTAAATTCGTTTTTTTGTCATTCTCCAATACAAACATCTCAGCCGATATGTATCACCTATACAACTTTCCAGTTATACACTTAGCAGTATTCTGAAGATATTTTCAAAAGGATTTGTTAATAAATCATTCCTGGTTTTAAAGCTATGGACAGTATACTTAGAAAATATATGCAAAATCCTAATTATAATGCCTAATTTGCATAGTTAAACATACAAAATCTTTAAATTATTATTATTTATTTATTTATCTTTTTTGTCAT
This sequence comes from Hybognathus amarus, assembly GCA_030378365.1. Lineage (NCBI taxonomy): Eukaryota > Metazoa > Chordata > Actinopteri > Cypriniformes > Leuciscidae > Hybognathus > Hybognathus amarus. Next base: position 92,982 of record JAQIUQ010004554.1, read on the forward strand.
TCCATCACACCCTATGCATCCCCTATACACACCAAACTTTCCAGTTTAGACACTTAGCAGTATTCTGAAGATATTTTCAAAAGGATTTGTTAATAAATCATTCCTGGTTTTAAAGCTATGGACAGTATACTGAAAATATATGCAAAATCCTAATTATAATGCCTAATTTGCATGAGTTAAACATGCAAAATCTTTAAATTATTATTATTTATTTATTTATTTTTTTGTCATTCCATCTCAGCCTATGCATCACCTATACACACTCAAACTTTCCAGTTAGACCCTTAGCAGTATTCTGAAGATATTTTCAAAAGGATTTGTTAATAAATCAGTTCCTGGTTTTAAGGCTATGGACAGTATACCGAAAATATATGCATAATCATAACGCATAATGAATGAGATAATGTATCATTTGCATAATTAAACATACAAATTTTCAAACACTTGAAATATATTATTTGTATACTTGTGCAGTAATCAACTGAGGAAGTTTCATGGTGAATATCTATTATTTAAAAAATTTACTCTATCCACCTGTAGTGTCTCGCCTTAAGAAACGTCTATTTCAAGCACCTCAAAAGCTTTTTTATGACTGCTACTGGAGAAAATATTGACCATCTATAGAGTTCTTGCACGAACAAACTTTAAAATAAGCAAACCTTTCCTCAGAAAACTCATGTCTTCACACATTTTATTTGTGAATTTCAGTGACATTAATGTACAGTACTTCAACAGATTAAAATCAACAGATATTTTTTTGTGCATAAAGACATCCTCACAAAGCAAAAAAATAATAAACAAAGTGAGGCACAACTAGTAAACAGTGAAATCATGCAACTTTTTATATTTTGCATGGTAGAGTAAATATTTATTCACCAATATATTTAATTATTAGTTTGTATGATACTGGTAATGTTTATATCTTTTGAACCTCGAAATTAACTTGAGGATTCATTTACCAAACAAGTAGCCTATTATTTATGAATCGGTTACTTTACTTTCTACATGCTTGAATGCCACCGTGGATCTGAGTTCTCCAGTATCATCTTCTCCTCACGTTACAGCGTGGAATGAACGGATAAGTTTTGGATTAAAAATACTTTTCTACACTTTAGAAACATCAGGTGTTTACTGCACTCCATCAGGGTGTGTTTAAAGCCCTGGGGGCTTTTATGACATTTTCCTGTTCACTCTTTTCTGCAGTTATTCATCAAATACATAAGCAAATGGTTGGCTTGGGTGAGAGAAAAATGACATTGAAAATGAGATCTATACCCCTGGTTGGCATTTAATAAAATTCAAATGACAACTTGCAGGCTACTTAAAATGGAAATACTGCACATAGAGTCCCTGAATGAAAACCAGAAGCAAAGCATGTCTGTATTTATGTAGGCTATGCATAAATGTTTGACTGTTTGAATGCACAGCCCTGTTCTCAAAGACACTGGCCTGTGTTTTGAATGTTTTGATTGTTCTCCGAGTCTGATTGAACTGGTGCTTCAATTTTATACTTCCACCTGCTTCTGTTGAACATTTGGCGGCAGCACTGTTGTGCAAAAATACAAAACCATTTCGTTTCCAACATGTTGATTACAATTGGAGAAAGGACTACTGGTGAGATGATAATATAGATATTTTTTGAGCAAGTATGATCATGTTCTGCAAGATATTCATTTTCAGTACCACCACACAATGCTCTTCCAAGAGACATAAAACAACAGAAATGCAATTCTCTCATTTCAGAGTTGAAAAATCCCACAGGAATGGATCAAAAGCACAGACTGTTACTTATTTCGGATTTCTCGTGCAGATGTACAGATGGCATTTTTTTTTTCAGTTTTGAGTCCTGTGATTTTATGTCACTTGTGCCCACCAGCTGCACAAAAACTCAACGTCAACATGAAATTGCCCATTGCAGACTGTTGTATTGAGTTCATTCATTTTTAATCAGACCACAGCATATACGAAAAGGACATCAGTAAGTTTAAGAGAGGTTTAAAGAGGCTTTCATGGTTATTTTATTTATTTTATTTTCAATGTATCTCCAGTAAACCAAATTGTATTTAGGCATCCCTTGTTAAAGGGTTAGTTCCACCCAAAAGGTTAAATTATCCCATAATTTACTCACCCTCAAGCCATCCTAGGTGTATGACTTTCTTTTTCAGACAAACACAATCAGTTATATTAAAAAGATATCATGGCAGACTCTAGTACTGTAAAACAATATTTTCATGATTTGTAATCACAACATTTTTTCTTTTGTCAAATCAACTTAGATAATTGATGTAGTTCAGATAACTTAATATTTTGAGTTTTCTGGTGATTAAATCAATCTCCTTCATTGTATAAACTCAATTTTTCCATTTCAATGAACTTAAAATTAAGGCAATGAGGTTACTTTTTTTAAGTTAAACCAACAATATGTTTTACAGGGCCCATCAACTGTTTGATTACAAACATTCTTCCTCCAAATCTTCTTTTGTGTTCAGTAGTCTCATATTACATTATCTCATATTACATATATATTACAAAACATTTGGGTGTTAAAAAAAAAAGAATTAAAGGGATTCCCCCCCCCAAAAAAAAGATGTAGTCTGAACACTCTAGTTTGTTCCAAACATATGAATTTCTAAAAAAAAAAAAAAAACACCCAAATGTTTTGTGATATATTTGTAATATGAGATAATGACCGTGGGTTTTATGTTTGTGGTATTCGTCCCTGACCAAAATTGCTCGTGCACCCATAGTGTTGCTATGGTTACCACGATTTCTGTTCTCGTGCGTCTATTTTACTGCTAGGTGACAATATGCGCCCTGAGTGACTAACTTGTGATCTAACTTTCCTGCTTACGAAAATATAAGGAACTCAAATTGAAACGTGGTTATTATTGGCACCCTGTAATCGGCCTACCTTTTACCATAAACAAGTTAAATAAAGTTGTATCCATGTGGAATCGATCCCCCGTGGCGAACTATCGTTCCCCGTCCGTTAGATAGAGCTGTTAGTCAATCAGCCCGCATGCCAGAACAGAGCACCGCTACACCTGCCGGTATCAACGGATCACAGCAGGGCTACAACTGCACTCAAGTGAGGGAGTACGGCAAAATAAAGCGGCAAAGTGTCCACAGTTCCTTCTTCAAATCATCTACGGCTATAGGCTTGGATGAGTCTGTTTAACAGCAAGGGAACCGGATAATCAAACTGAGCTCGCGGTGTTTATACACAGGTAACGGATACCACAAACCCGACTGCCCGCGACCCTAAAAGCCATTACGGAGGAAATAGTTGCGTTTGTTATGGTGTGAAAGCCTCATTTAGGTAAGACTGAATCATCATACTGAAATACTCTTCCAGTGTGAGGTGATTGTTTGGCTGTTGACGGCTTTTATTACGGCATGTCACGTAAGATTTAACAATAGATCCTCTATCCGTGTGCGTCTTATCTATAAATGGATCTGTGCTGATGCACGGACAGTTTTGTTATAGTGTTAATTAAGCGTGCACGGGTGTCTTTCATTGTTGTTTCTTTCTGCTGTTGAATCGTTGAACGTGCGCACTTTGTATTTAGTCGTGATTTTATAGACGAATGTGAGAGAAAGTTTGCTGGTAGTCTGCTGTTAAACTACACGCAGTTTAATCACATGCGCTGTTGTCATAAAGACACGCTGAGTATTTCCAGTCTCATCGAAACGTTTGAGCTCGCGCTTGTAAATTGTCTGGGGAAAATGAAGCTGTGGTGGAAAACGTATGGCTAATCTGTCAATACAGTCTTCCCTCGGATGTGTGTGCTGAGATTAGGTGGTTAAAAGCAGGTGTGTGCGTCCAGCGTCTTTGTATTTGCCCGTTAGCTTCGGCTCAAGCCCGTCACCCCATCATCCTATTTGCACAAGGGCGGATATAATCCAGCAGCAGCTGCCACCTGCCTGGAGTCACGCCTCCGATCAATGGCAAGCAATGCTTTCATTCTCCTGTCTGTCTGCTCACATTATTCTGTCTGCCAGATCGGGCTCTATAGGTTTATTTCATAATTTTTTTACTTTATTAATGTCTTCCATTCCAATCTTCCAGTCATTTCTTTAGATGTAGTCATTGGATTATCTTTTAATCCCCCAACATTCATATTTAAAATTAAGTCTATATACACCGTAACTAATAATATTAAATTCTAAATGCATGCATATATACATTATTCTAGTCCTCTAATTGAATTGATTGATTTGCATTCCAAGAGTGCTACCTGGGACGTTTTAAAGGGTTTGTTCACCCAATGAAAAGTCTATAATTAATTACTTGCACTCATGTCTTTCGATTCGATACCATTTAGACGTTTGTTCATCTTCAGAACACATAAAGATCATTTTGATGAATTCTGAGAGCTTTCTTTACTCTCCATTGACAGCTACGAAACTACCACTTTGGCGCTTCAAAAAGTCCATAAGAGATAGTAAAACTAATCCATATACACTCACCTAAAGGATTATTAGGAGGAGCACCATACTAATACTGTGTTTGACCCCCTTTCGCCTTCAGAACTGCCTTAATTCTAAGTGGCATTGATTCAACAAGGTGCTGAAAGCATCCTTTAGAAATGTTGGCCCATATTGATAGGATATTATCTTGCAGTTGATGGAGATTTGTGGGATGCACGAAGATCCCGTTCCACCACATCCCAAAGATGCTCTATTGGGTTGAGATCTGGTTACTTTGGGGGCCATTTTAGTACAGTGAACTCATTGTCAGGTTCAAGAAACCAATTTGAAATGATTCGAGCTTTGTGACATGGTGCATTATCCTGCTGGAAGTAGCCATCAGAGGATGGGTACATGGTGGCCATAAAGGGATGGACGTGGTCAGAAACAATGCTCAGGTAGACCGTGGCATTTAAACGATGCCCAATTGGCACTAAGGGGCCTAAAGTGTGCCAAGAAAACATCCCCCACACAATTATACCACCACCACCAGCCTGCACAGTGGTAACAAGGCATGGTGGATTCGTGTTCTCATTCTGTTTACGCCAAATTCTGACTCTACCATCTGAATGTCTCAGAGCACAGTCAGCTCGTGGAAAGGAGGGGTTTGGGAATCGTTTCAGACTCTGAGAAATTAGGTGATGTGCAATATATATTATGAGAAAATTTAAGGGTAAATCTATTGTAGGAGACCTTGAAAACTAAATTTGAAACTTTTAAAATAGCATAGGGCACTTTAATAATAGGCTACTTTTTTCCATAAACAGTTATTGTTAATACAATTATTTAAAATTATATCATCAGTTTTCCAAATACGCAACTCCAGTTCAAAATGCAGTTGTTGACATGGATCATGTGTGTGTGTGTGTGTGTGTATATATATGTATATATATATATATAAACATAAAAAAATATATATATATATAAACATTCCAGAATCCAGATCCTTGTTTATATATTCTATCTCCCACTTTTCTTTGATTTTATGTAAATTTACACCAATAATTTCCTCCACTTTTATATATTTGTTCAATTACATCTTCAAATTCATGATTTTTATTTACGTTTGTTTTGGTTTGAATATTGCTTAAAACATTTGGGTTCACTTTATTTAAACATTGCTATTATCACCTGCTGAGCCAAGGCTAGATTCCTTTTTCGTTTCAGAGTATTATTATCCGGCTGTTTAAGAAATGATAATTGTCAGAACCAGGGAAAAACAACTATTATGGGCTTTTGATTGCACATTATGACAGGAGGACGTCAAGCAAGGAGTTTAACACCATTTGTTGACAGACGTTTGTTCGCACTCTTTTGCATAAAACTAATTCATTGAGAACGCTCTATGAAAGATGATATGTCAGGTAACTAAACATGCTCTTAAATTGGTGACATCTAAATGAACCTAAATATTCTGCCATTGTTTACTCACCCTCAAGTCTTTAGAAACCCATTTCTTTTTTCCCAGAACACAAAATGAGTTATTTATAGCAAAATGTCCTTCTGCTTTCTCCCATATAATGAAAGTAAACGTTGGCCACAGCTGTTTCTAAAATAAAGTTATTGTATGGCTTCAGAAGACTTGAAATATTGCATGCCATAATTTTAATGCTATTTTAAAGGTTCATAATCCTATTTTGTTTTGGAGGTCTCCTAAAATCAGTTTATATGCATCAAAGGTAAAAAAAATAAAAAAAACACTTACATTTTCTTATGATATACATTGATCCTCATTTCTCAGACCTTACTGCGTTTTCATATAAATGGAGAATTAAAACGAATACAATCTCCGTCCACACCAGCGTTTTATCTGCGTATTAGAATTGATCTCCGTCCACATTAAAACGACTGAAAACATGGATCACATGACCATTGACCATTGATTATCTGAATTTCAGCTCTGGAAGCTTCCTCAGTGCTTGTTACACAGTGAAATGAATGATGGCTTTGTTTTTTGTTTTTATCCCATTTAAATTCAAGCACGATTCGTAATTCTTTGAAAGTGCATGCAAAGTGGATTTGGAGCTCGCTTCACAAGCAGCAAATGAAGACCATAGGCGTTGATTTTGCAAATTTGTTACGTTTCATAGGTATTTTACAGGAAGTGGGACTAAACTCATTTCAGCAGTTCAGAATCAGTTCTTTTCTTTAGGAGACAATAACTTTATTTGTTGTGCTCTTTTATCTTTAAAACTTTGCTGACCCTTTACCTTCACAAACAGTCGTATAACACCGTGTCCTGAACTACACGTGACGCTGCGACTCAATAAATGGTATCTTTTCCATGTTAATCAGAGTTTTTGACCTAACCAGATCGCGACGGTGACACGCAAAGTTTCTGCTACGTCGCGGGTGACAGATTCGTGCACTGTAAAAAATATTTTTGGTTTAACTTATAAAAATTAAGTAACCTGGTTGCGTTAAAAATTTAAGTTCATTGAAACGGAAAAAGTGAGTTAATACAATGAAGGAGATTGATTTAATCATCAGAAACTCAAAATAATATGTTATCTGAACTAAATAAATTATTTAAGTTGATTTGACAAAAGAAAAAATGTTGTGATTACTCGGATATTACACTGGTTATGAGTACACATAACTCACTTTGCCACAAGCGATAACGGATAATTTACCTCAGATTTTGAAAGCATGTAATGTAGCATTCAAAATGAATTCTATGCAAACATACTGTACCTCATAACAAAATTAGTCAATGAGTATATTTTGTTAATGTTTTTATTTTTAATAGCCTAATGTTTTCTTGATTTGAATGTCCAATGCGACTGCTGGCCAGCAGTGCGCTTTCACAGAGAGATTCGCCACACGCTGTTCTGAATGGCTGTGATTTTTGACTGACGTGTGGCGTCTCAGTCGCCCCGCGTCTAGTGTGGACAGACACACTCGCTGTCTCTGGAATTTTATCGCGTTGCGTGTAGTTAGGACACGGTGTTACACACTGAATGAAAAGTCATATTCGGAAAAAAGCATAATAGAGGCCTTTTAATTTTGGCGGGAATTAACACATTAATGTAACAACTGCACATTTTCACTTTTTTACAGTGCAGTTTAGTTTTTGTTTAGCAAATGAGTCATCCGACCAACTAAAATGCTTTCTTTCAAAGCGTCAAAATGAATCGTGTCTTAAAGTTTAGGCAGTTTGTGAATGGACACTGCGGGAAGTCGTCTACCCTGTTGTGTTTCTGAACCTGAAGAAGGCTGAAATATAATTTCCCTGTCAAATCCTGAGCTTTTAAAAGCAGCTCATATAGAGCTTTCTAGATCAATAGCAGTAATCCTGTAAGATAATGTGAAGGTTCCCTCAGCAACAAAATACTTACAATAATCAGCTTTCCCTTTGTGTGGTGCTGCTGTATTCTGTGCATTTTGTCAAGGGGTTGACAGTATAATTGAAGCGGATTGTGTTAATCAAGTAAAAGAATGACTTTTGCCATGATGGTACGTTAAGAGATATCTGATTTGCTGCAGAAATTATTGATCTGTGATAAGAATAGTTCTTGATTGCTGCTGTTAAGATGACTTATACTGCAAAGTACTCAAATTAGCCTTGGTAAATGGCAGTGCTTTCAAGAACCTAAGTTTGTGGTCTAACTTATGCTTTTATATAGTTCACTCTTAGAAAAAAGGTTCTATATATGTAGCATAGGGTTCTTTACTCAACTCCAAAGCACATTTTATGCTAAAAAAGGTTTAATAATGACAAGAAAGAACACTTTTGGCACAAAGGTCCTTTAAAGGCTATTATTTATTAATATATTACATTATTCTGCAACATTTTGCAGTTGTAATTACAGTATTGTTTATTAAACTGTTGTAGTAACTTAATATCACATTTTAATCATGCATATTTTTGGAGGATAAAAACTGAAATGGCACTCTTCGTGTGATATTGATTAATTACATTTTTTAACCCCCATATCTTGAATTTTGTGATCATTCACATGCATTGCATTTTAGGGGTTCCAAATAGGTAGCGCTTTAGAACCTTTTAAGGTTCTATATAGAACCTTTTCTTCTAAGAGTGTAGTGTTTGTGTGGGTGCTATTTTTAGTAGCTGATTAGATTATAAAATGTTGTTTTAATAAAAATGTATGATATTCTATTTTAGCAAAGTTGTAGAAAGAGAATGTAAATGTGTAAAACATATTTTATATTTATAGTCTTTTTAATTTATTTGAGTTCTTTACAACTGATTTAATCTTATTCAGTGTTTGATCATTACCATTGCCTTTAGTCTTCTGTCATATTACAGCAAAACCGTGTGAATGTGTGTGTGTTATTGCGATTATAAGCATGACATGGTGCAGTCAGGCTTGAAACGAATCTGAGCCATGCTACTGTGATTATACCTTCAGCTGAAGTGTAGGCTGACCAATGGGAACAATGAACTGAAACTACCCATTTCATGATGATTACTGCGATGGTGGGAAAAACAACTGGAAGCTTAAAATCAATTATGCATGAAAATGCTGTCATCCACCCAGACTCTGGGAAGCTTGTGATTCACCACCTAGTGCTTTATAAGGAAACATCCAAACAATTTTTAATCAACCCTATCGATTCTGAAAGGTTTTGTAGATGACATGATAATTCTGGCATACCTCTTTCTTGCATGGAGCACAAAAGGAGATATTTAGCAGAATGTCAAAGCTGCACTTTTCCAATAAAAGTAGATGCAGAACAGGGGCCGCCTTGGCTAGATAATTCCTTTTGTGTGCCATATGCGAGGTAGAGGAAAGATGGCAGGATTTTCATTATAGTAGTGAACTCTAGCTTTAATATGATCTGGGCCCCTGAGATAAGAATTACGCCGTTGTAATCAATCTCAAACCAAAGCAAGCCGAGAGGGTAGAGCACAGAGATCTGAATCAAAGCAATTGGAGAATATTAGAGCAGGGAACAACACAAGCTTTTAATGTGATATGAAAGCTAAATGTTCTTTGCACTGATTGATTTTTAATGTTCCCAACACCCAACATTTTCTTCACTTTCTTTACAAATGCAAGTGACTTTCTGGCATTTTATGAACCGTTTTTATTCCCACAAAGACTTTTTGTCAATCTATCCCAATATTGTCAATTGCTTGTTTGAAATTTCATATCGCCGATGTGTGTATTAAATGTTTTAGAAGTGAATAGGAATAATGGAGGAATTACTAAGCAGGTTTTTTGGCTTTTCTTCTCAATCTTTCACTTTACTCAGTCATCGTGTTTGTAAGGGTTGCCCAACTACACCCTCAGTCTCTCAGAACTAATCTTCTTTTGAATGCCAGCTGGCCATTGATCTGTATATACCCTCAAACCTATATCTCAGGTCTTTCGGGGGCTTTTTTTCTCAGTCTCTTTTGTATTTAACCTGCTTCATTTCAAATGCCACAACAAAGTGAATATTGCTTATTGACCACATAGGGCTTTTTTTATTTTAATGAAGATCTATGCTGTTATGTAGTTGCACAGCTTTACATTTTCTTTGCATTTCACATTAAATTAGTAAGATTTGTTTGAATTTAAGCTTTTTTGTGTGCTAACTTGTAAGAAATTAAATTGCAAGAGTTGAACCTTAACTGGACTGTATTGACAGTGATCTCTCTCATTTTCAGATGAAAGAGAAGATGTTCAAAAGAAAACCTTCACGAAATGGATAAACTCACAGTTTGCTAAGGTAATGTGACTTGAGGCTTGTTTTTATCATGTGTTGAAATAACATTGAATCACATTTAACGGCAAGTAAAAAAACCCCTCTATCTTTATATTGTGATTTTCCGAGAAATCTTAATTGTTTTCTGTTGTTGCAGTCTGGAAAAGTGTAGAACTGAAATGCTGCTATTCATCCACCTACTACATAGTGGGTGGATGAGGAGACATACGGTTGACAAGCTTGATATCAAGGTTGAAAGTTAAGATTCACACTTGCACATAGTCTTGATCTTAAGGTTAAATATTAAGATTCATATGCGCATAAAGTCTTGTCACTAACCTTCATCTGTCAGGATGCGAGTGTGAATGCTTTAGAATTGTTTGTTTGACGTTTCACGCTTCCAGAAAGACATTTCAAAACAGAGGTTTTTGCATTCTCTCTGTAACTCTGCTTAGCATCGTTTTACAGTATGTTAACAGAGGAAGGACATCAGTTCTTTGTCCTTCAAACTAAGAGAGAAGTGTTTGCTTCAAGGCAGAGCTGTGGGGCGGGGGAAAACTCAGAAAATGTCTATTTTTTCCACTCAAATAACCAAAACTAAAGGTCTTATCTTGTCATTCTCCTTTATTTTGGAGAATATACACTCTCAAATACTTTTAGATAAATGTGAAACATATCCCTATGCCTTATACGGCATATTTGACTTATACATTGCCAATGTCAAGGCTAAGCGGACCAGGACTAAATGTTTTTTTGTTGTTGTTTTTTTTTGTTTCGGTTCCTAACAAACCAAAGTATAAGCACATCCTAAAGGCTTAAATACATGTTCCCAAAGACCTTAATTTTCTATACATTCTGTTTATTCTCTAGACAAGACGACCCCCTGTTGATGACCTCTTTACCGATCTGTGTGATGGCCGACGTCTACTTGAACTCCTGGAGGTTCTGGTTGGCCATGAACTAGTAGGTCCAAGATACATTCTCCTTACAGGAATAGTTCACGCCAAAAGAACACTTTTCTGTCATAATTTACAAAATTTTGAGGATCATTATGGTATGCAATTGCAATGAATGGGCGATGTACTGTAGTGTTGACTAAAAGGTAATTTACCAAATTTTTGTGTAATATAGAACATTTTGGGGATAGTTGAAGTTGGCATGACACAACAGTTGTGATAGTCTTTTCTTCCCGATTGCGACGTAACTATATCCGAAGTGAAAAAGCTTCTTGAACAAGGAAAAATGTAGGGCAGGACTTGATTTCGTCTGTCAGGAATTGATTGGATTGGTGTGGTGTGGTTTGCTATTGATGTGATGTCATGTGAGTGACAGGTCAGTAAACACATCATCAGAGAAGAGATTCGAGAGAGGGGAAGTTATTTTGTTTAAAGATTACACAGGGCACATTAATTAAAAAAAAACTATAAATACTGCAGTATTCCCTATAAAATAAGAAAATAAGAATTGTCCGTTTTGATTGCATGGTATCTTTAAGCAAAAACTATAGATTTAGAATGACGGTTCACTCCTATTGGTTATGAATGGGAGAAACAGCAATGCGCAACATGGCAGAGTATGTCCCGCCCTCTAAGTAAAAGAGCCAATCGCTGATTGGTGAAGTCATTGCATCACTGCAGCTGTCAAGCTCCGGTTCTCATAGAAACCTGATACTCGCACTTAGGACTGCACATGTACATTGGCTAGCATATAAAATAAGCTTTTTTAACACTATTTGAGCATTAGGGCCCTTTCACACCTACCTTGTTTGGTCCGGACTCTCAGACTTTTCAGTTTGGTCCAAATCAAAATTATAGGTGTGAAACCTTCCCCAGACCAAACAGATGAAATTTGGTCCAACGAAAAGAGGTAGTCTTGGTCCGGATTAAACTGAACAAAGGTTTGGTTCGTTTCTGGTGTGAAAGCATTTCTGTATGGTTCGAACTTTCAGACCTTTTACAGGAAGTTCTGGTGGTTCTCAAAAAGCCGAAAAAACAGATGGTGGCAGGAGAAATGAGCCGTGGTAGCACATAGGGAGATGAGAAGATGAGGTTTTTAATTGAAGTATGGTCTGATGACATAATGAGAAGTCAACTTGCAATCTTCTCTTCCTTTCCTGCCGACGACGATAAAATGTTCGCACGACGAGGACATTTATTTGGTGAATTTGAACTAGCCTTGTGTATAGTTGGTGCTGCAGGTAATTATGCCATAAAAATAACAATATAGTTGCAACGATATGCGTCTGTTCGTTCATGTTGTTAAAGTTACCTGGCGAATTGACAACACGCTGATGTCAGACGCACGTCCATTTACTAAACCAATCAATGTCAAGATAGATAACGACGACAGGACGTAAATATGTCATGTAAAGTTCTTTAGTGCACTCGCATTATTGCAGTGTGAATCCAAACCAAAACTTTCTGAAAGTAGAAAATGTACAGGGCTGCCAACTCTCACGCATTGAGCATGAGACGCAATTGAGCCAATTCTCACGCTCTCACGCCACACCCCTGATTGCTCACATGTTAAGCCAGTCGGCAAAATACCTGAAAGATAAGTTTATCTATAAATCCACCAGTTTAGCCACTCGTGATCGACTGAGTTTTACCGCAAATTAGTTAAAATATCCTCTAATCTAGTCTAGAGCGATCGTGCATACGAGACAGATGTTGAGCTCCTAACGGTGCGGACGCAAAACCAGGACTGGAGTCAAAGCCAATTCCTCTCTTGACTCTAAGCGTTCTGTTATCATTCCAATTACATCCACTATGGGTTTTCCAGTCTCACTCACAGGAAAAACTGGTCTGTGTTCGCGTGAGCAAAGTGCGCACGTCTCTCTAAAACACCCAGCACAAACAGAATGCCTATTCTTAAAGTCTTGTGCTGTTTTATGAAAAAAAAAGCAATATCATGGTTTCGTTTTTTAGCTCATTGGCAAAATATAACGCTAGAGACCTCCATGTTAGTTCATACATTTTACATCTCATATGTTCGGCAAAAGGCGGATTCGAACTCGGGTCTGAGCGCATCAAAAGCTCTATCTTGAACTACACGCTCCACAATCTACGCCTCTGTAGCTGTACTTTGACGGGCGTGTTTTTTTGTTATAAAGACAGGCACTAAAGGTGGCTTTAGAGCAAAAATATGCTATGCTCCATTTAGACCCCCACCCCCCTGGAGAAATCTCAAATCTCGCGCCAAGCAAAACTCAAAAGTTGGCAGCTCTGAATGTATCAAAACATGAACTCTGGTGCGGAATTTTAGGTGTCAAAACGCCCTAAGACACAACTTTTATAGGACCGTTCATTTCAGGTTTTGTTGTTAATTTTAAATATGTTATTTAATTGTGAGTTCGGCAAGCAGTTTTTCAGATTTATAGATAATAGACAGGAATTGGTCGTAGCCAATATGGTCGCATAGTGAACAGATATTCCTTGAAAGGGACTTTGCTTTAAGAACAATTTTTTTTTGTGAGTTATGTGTGATTGTGTTAAATACAATTACCGTTACATTTACTGTTCTGGGCATAACGACCACCCCTTCATTAGGGAGAAAATGATGACAGAACTTTCATATTTGGGTGAGCTATCTATCCCTTTAATTGTCTCTACTGGGTTATATTCTGAGACACGTTTCATTGTTCTATTTTTATCAAGGAAAAATTCTCCTGGTTTCAAAGCATTTGGACAAGGATGAGTGCGTAACTGGTTGAATTCATTTGCAATGGATGCTCTAAGTTCAGTTCTGATATATTCCCCATTTGCAGGTTAAAGAACGTGGTTTCACTCGAGTGCACTCCCTCAACAATGTTAACAGGGCCCTGCAGATCCTTCAGAAGAACAATGTGAGTTAATTGGTTCAACTGGCTGTTTTACCATTCACAGCTCTTGGAATTGTTTCGGTTAAGCTTTTTCAATAAATGCGAAGACAAAATTATGCAGAAGCACAATTTACAGTTGCATAAGTTAATGGCAATTATCCATTTCACTGATACAAAAGCTGCTTTGCTTGATAAAATGGTAGTGTAGCATCCAGGCAGCTTGAAAATGAGCTTGAAGAACCAAATAAAAGCCAAGATTGCAAATTGTAAGGTCTGGTTGAAGTATTTACCAGCAAATATCAAACTGTTGATATATAAAACAGCTAAATATATGATCCTTATCTTGTTTAAAATTGACATAAAATCAAAAATGACCCTGTTTACTTTCCTAATACATGCTCCTGGTCGAATTATGTGCAGTTAAGGTTCTTGAATTCATATTTTTCCATTTCTAGGTTGAGCTTGTGAACATCGGAGGAGCTGACATTGTAGATGGGAATCATAAACTGACCCTGGGACTCATCTGGAGCATCATTCTCCACTGGCAGGTATGAGAGTTCAATACAGTGAAATCAGACCCACAATCTTTCTGGTTAGCCTTCAAGGGCAGTAGCAAAGACCTTTATCATCCGTTATGTTGGTCTATCGAAGATTTCATACGTAGCACATTTGCAGTGGACTGTCATGTGGCTTATCTGTACAGGAACTCGTTTCCTCTGTGTTTTTTCTGTCCATCTGATAAGGTGGCACTACTGTGGTTTATGTTCAGAGCTATTGATGTCCTCTTCCCTAGGCTTATTTTGGCAGTGGTTATTGCAATAAAGGCCTTTAAGACGTTTCAGCATTGATATTGATTTAAATGGCAGTATCGCAGTACAGTGATTAAAATTACAGTGCTGAATGATTACTATATATATATATATATATATATATATATATATATGAATGAAGAGTTCAGATGCAAAAGCCTCTAAGTGCCATTTGAAATTTTCTTCTAAAATTATCAGTAATTTCACTTAAATGGCAATGAAGATTACCTATTAATTGTCATTTAAGTGAAATTACTGAACTTAAATATACAAGCTTGATAAAAATGGTCATCTTAGAAGAAAATTTCAAATGGCCTTTAGAGGCTTTTGCATCTGAACTCTATATATATATATATATATATATATATATATATATATTAGGGGTGTAACGATACACAAAACTGACGGTTCGGTTTTCCCACGGTTTTGACGTCTCGGTTCGGTTCATATTCGGTTTAGAAAGCTAAAATGGCTTTTTTTTAAACAGTGGTTTAATGAAAAAAAAGGTATTTGTCATTAAATTAATTCAGTTACAATTAAACATTTCACAAGGATTAAAAAAAATCTGCTAATGCTGTGAACTATATTGAAGGCTGCACATTACTATAACATTAAATGTTAGACTTTTAACCTAAATTCAGATGCCATTTATTTTTTAGATATAATAATCAACACACAACACATTGTATGAAAACATGTAAACTGGACATAAGGCAGTTTTTACATTAACTTGTGTTTTTACTCTAATAATTTACACAGTTGTCATCTTCATGAAAGATATTTTAAACATAAATTAAATAATCAAGATATCATTAACAGGTTAAGTAAAATATAATATACAGGCTAACATAGTGCATTTATTTAGTGCAAAAGTTAATTCATAGGAAGTTGTGGACACTGAATCACTTGCCTGCTGAGGTAAATATAATGCTGGTGACAAGCTAAAGCTTTGCAGTTTTATTGACGTCTTTCCGCGGCTGAAACACTGATTGAGCGATTACACGAGTTATGATGCCTTTCAGTAAGTATACTGTATCTTTCAACATACCTTCAGGTGTCTTTTCTGTAACTGAGGAAGAGATGATCGCGTTTACTCGCGCGCCACGCTGCCGCTTGAAATGAAGAGCCTAGTAAGCGATCTGTCACGTCACATCAAAGAGCACCAAAACGCCATTTATTGTTTTGAATTTCGTGATCAAATAGACAGAATCTGAAAGATTACACCTTGCTTATTATCGAAAGTAACAAAACACAGAGCTTGTTATTTGGTGTTAATGGTGGTTAGGCTACAAAACTGAATTCATTGTGTACTGTTTACATAAGACACGAGGTCCATCGAGCCGGGCTGGGCGGGGCCGGGGTAGCAGGGGGCGGGGCGGGGCGTGTTCGGTACGCAATGACAGTATCGCGATTCGAATCGTGAGTTCAGTATCGCGGTTTTTCGGTTCGGTTCGAAAATCGTTACACCCCTATATATATATATATATATATATATATATATTATGGGGTTGACTGATTACCATATTCATGTACCTTCAAATTTACATCATATTCCCTGGTATTTCAAAGATTACCATGGTGTTATAATAGTACATATCCAAAAACAATGCTAATCTTAGATATACAAGTCTGTTCAAAATGTTGCAGCCATTAAGATTTTTTTGTTGTTGAAAGGATGTATTACATTGATCAAAAGTGACAGTAAAGTAGTAAAAAATAGGGCTGTCAAAAGATTAATCACGATGAATTGCATCCAAAATAAAAGTTTGTGTTTACATAATATATATGGGTGCACTGTGTATAATTATTTTATATATAAAAATACACACACATGCCTGTATATATTTAAGAAATATTTCATGTATATACTGTTTATAGAGTTCTATATAATTTATATTATATATAAAAATAAATATTTTATATATAAATAATATTTTTTTTCTTAAATATGCATGCATGTGTGTATTTATATATATATTCAAAATAGTTATGCACGGTGCACCCACATATATTATGTAAACACAAACTTTTATTTTGGATGCAATTAATCGCGATTAATCGTTTGAGTAGTAAAAAATCATTTATTTTCCACATTATATTTCATCAAATCAGCATATTAGCATGATTTCTGGGTGATCATCTGATGTGACACTGTAAAATTCAGCTTTGCCATCACAGGAATAAATTACATTTGAAAAAATAGTGTAAAGTAGAAAAAGTTTATTTTAAAATTGACGGAATTTACCATTTCATAATATTACTGTTTTGACTATTTTTGATCAAGTAAATTCCGCCTTGCCCAGCGAGAGACTTTTAAAAAATTCGTACAGACCGCAAACTTTTAAAATCGTAGTTTATTCCATGGTATTATTGACTGATTGCCATTTTCTTGTACTTAGTTTTACTCCTAGGCATTTCAAAGTATCACATGATATTATCGTGGGACACATCCAACCATGATATTACAATCATTCTTTGATATGAATCATGATACTGACTGATATATACCATATTCATACCATCTACTACTGTTAGGTGTTTGGAAAAGTAATGAAATGTACATGTCCAAAGTCCATGGTTTTCTAAACATCACCATGTTGCTATGCCCAAATACCATACCGCATTGGTTATTTTTTCAGTGTTATCACATCCTGTTAATAAAATTGTAATCATAAAGTCTGTTTCTAAATATTTGCTTTATCATGTCATGTGTGCTATATTTGTCACTGTCCTGATAAATATGTATACATGCTCTCCTTTTATCGCTCAGGTTAAGGATGTGATGAAAGATGTCATGGCAGACTTACAGCAGACCAACAGTGAAAAGATTCTGTTAAGTTGGGTCAGGCAGTCCACTAAAAACTACAGAGACATCAATGTGGTCAACTTCTCCAGCAGCTGGACGGATGGCTTTGCCTTCAATGCTCTCATCCACAGCCACAGGTACTGTTATATTTTGAAAATCACAGAAATCACTGCTTTCATGTCTAATGAAAATGAAAATTAATGTTTTATATTCATTGGTCATAAACTGCATGGTTGAATACTAGCTTGGCCTGAAGCCATTTTTGAAGCTTATTGTTTTTCTATTTTTCCGTATAGTTCATTTGGGTAATGAGCCAGCTGTTTTGATCTGCTTTAAGCTATTTCAAGCATGTGCACAGAAAAGTAAGTTATTAACTATCTTTTTGTCAGGCCGGAGCTGTTTAACTGGAGTAAGGTGGAGCAACAGGATAATGCCATTGAGAGACTGGATCACGCATTCAACATTGCGGAGAAGAGTTTGGGCATCGACCGACTGCTGGACCCTGAGGGTATGACCTCCTCCTTTCTTCTTCTTGTTCACATTAGCCTTTGAAGTTGTTCTGAGTAATACAGACAGGGCTTTTTTTTAGATGAGAGGAAATGTCTTGTTACATCAACATCTAAAACAGAATTTCATCACATAATTTATGCCATGGGGGTTTAACCCACTAAGACCGACGGGAGCGCCGGCGCTCCGGGTTGCGTGTGTCTTTTTAAGGGCCAATAGAAACTGAAACCAAATGGCTAGCTCAATCATTCTTTTTGCATACAAACCAGAGATGTAACATGTTCAGATCAAGTCTCCAACAGGCTCATGTTGCATTGTTTTCACCCTCTAGTGAGTCTGTACAAATTGCATAATATGCGTTTACAAAAAAAAAAACACAAATGCAATGCACGTGTTCTGTAGATCTGCAATTGATAGTTACGTCTTTCTATGGTTCATTGACGGATCCATGTACGGATGACGTTCTGTGAACTATGACCCCAGCTTGTGTAACATATTGTGATGTCAAAAGCTGCGTCATTTGACCATGTGTTTGACACCCATTTGACTCCCATCTCCCATTTCTTTCTGGTTAATACACTCGCAAGACAAGGCAGTTTTATTTACATAGCACGTTTCAGAAGTGGTGCAATTCAAGGTGCTTTACAAGGTACAAACATAAAAACACAAAAGCAACATTAAAAATACAAGAATAAAAGAAAAGATATACAATACAGTACAATGTACAGTACAAATTTAAATTTAAGAATACGCAACATTAAATAAATAGGTCTTCAACCTTGATTTAAAAGAACTAAGCGTTGTTGCGAACTTACAATCGTCAGGAATTTTATTCCAGATATGCGACGCATAAAATACAAATACAAGCACATTCACACACACACACACACACACATGCATGCACGCAACGTTATGTCTAAACAAAAGTACACGGACGCGGAGGTTTTGGAAATACTAATTGCGTCCAATAACGCTGAACTCTTCGTCGGCTCATCGACTTTATTTATTATTTTATATTTATTTTATTATTAATTGTTCTGACAGGGTCTATTAATTTTATATTTTAACCAATTCAATGTTAAATCAATATTCAAATTCAAATTCAATGTTATCGGTTTGACCACAAATGTAATTGAATATTTTACATGGCATTTTTACCCCTTTTTTTTTGTGTAAAAATTAGTGTATCTTAAACTACTTTATGTAAACAGTACAAATCAATTCTGTATAGTTTTAAACTGTTATATGCAAGTTTTTCACATTGACAAGTTTGAGGATGAAATTTAAAAATTTTTTGTATTAAATACAATATGTAGAATTTTTTTTGTTTAATCTTTTCTTTTTGCATTTTTGAGATATTTATCCAGTTACTTTTGATTTATTACAAACATAGCCTTCAAATTAGGAGAGTAAGGATTATTTTGATGTATGGCATATGAAAATGCTCAAAAGAATGACAACACAGCAGGTAAAAATAGAAAGATATACTCTGGTGGAATTGTTCTATGGCAGGTCATAAAGGGTTAACTCATAGTTGAGGTTGTACCACTTATATCTTGTTCTCTTAACACATACTATATATTAGATCTCTGCCATTTTTCATTTGCTTTAGAAGTTTGGATATGTATGATGGTTTTTTTATATGGCATATGTATATAATTTAATTTCATTTTAGTGCCAGCAAGTTGTTGTTCTTAAAAATATTTTTTGTCAGGAAAAAAACATAAATGTTTCAAAAATATTAAGCAGCACAATTGTTTTCGGCATTGATAATAATAAGAAATGTTTTTTGAGCAGCAAATCAGCATATTAGAAAGATTTCTGAAGGATCATGTGACCCTTTGAAAATTGTTGAAAATTCAGATTTGCATCACAGGAATATATTACATTTTTTTAAATATATTAAAAATAAGTTATTTAAAATGGTACCAATATTTCACAATCTTATTGTTTTACTGTACATTTGATCAAATAAATGCAAACTTGGTGAGCCTGAGATTTTACATGAACATTTAAAATTGTATCAACCCAAAACTTACAATTTATTTACACACATTTTTTTAATTGGAAAGCAAATGCACAGGTCTTCAACTTCTCACATTTATCAATTTTTTTCTAAGAAATTTCCATGGGAAACTCAAATTTCTTTTCTCCTTCACAGATGTTGCTACAACTCATCCTGATAAGAAATCCATCATTATGTATGTCACCTCCCTGTTCCAAGTGCTGCCCCATGGCGTGAGTATGGAGGCTATAAAAGAGGTGGAGACCCTCCCTCGAGCTACAGTATCCAAAGAGGAGCACATTCACTTTCAGACCCAACAGCGTTACTCCCAGCAGGTCAGAGGAACACACACATACACAGAGTTTAGAACGGTATGTTGTAATCATAATGCATGGACCCATTATCTCTGGCGCCACATACGTCTAATATGAAAGCATTAGACTCTGGTTTCAAAAAGGTTTTTAGACGTTCTCAGGATGTGGAATGCACATTTAGCTTGTCAACACACTTTGCCAGCTGACATTGAATTATGTTTTGCAATTTGTGATCTAATTTTGCCGCTCTGCATTCCAACATCCTCCTCGTCCTTCTCACTGCCATATCCAGCTCATCGCTCCATCACTCAACTCTCAACTCTGTTTCCATCCGTCTCTGTGGCTTTTGTTTTGCTTTTTTCAGTCGTTCTTGTCTTCTCTACCTCTCTTAGATCACAGTCAGTGTGGCTCAGAGTCATGTCCGCAGCCCGTCTCCCTCATATAAGCCTCGATTCAAAAGCTATGCCTTCACTCAAGCTGCCTATGTCAAGACGCCTGAACAGCAGAGGAAGTTTCTTACCGCACAGGTTTGTTTATGTTGCCTGCTGTCGTCTCCTTGTTGCCGGGCACTGCAGCTGTGTCTACAACAACCTCCGACTGATGTCAGTGGTGTCGCACTTCACTTCCTAAAGCTTGTCCCAAGTTATTGATTGAATTTATGATTTTTGCCTTCAAGCCAATAAAACTGGCAAAAAATTCCATAGATTTGCAATGAGGAAGGGAGCTGAGGGAGTCTTGTTGGTGGGCTCTTTTGACTAAGGAAAGGAACTAGCCAAACTCAATGGCATAGCATTATGAACACCACTCACATTTTCTTAGGAAAATGTACACATCTAGTTTATCATGCAGTATTTAAAAAATCCAAGCATTGTATGTGTGAATTTGTGTGTTCCTGAGACGCATCTACAAATGGAATCTCTGTTTGACTAACTTCCTGTTTCAACTCCCAGCTTTCAGATTTATCATAAATAATTGAACATGCACATGTATTTTAAGTTCCATTAAAGAGGGGTAAAGGTGGGGTCACATTTGAGCATTTAAAACTTACTTGAGCATTTAATTTTACTTGAAAGTAACGCAATGGTTACTTTCTTAAGTAACTAGTTACTTTTAAAATTTGTAACTGAGTAACTAATTTAGTTACTTTTTGGAATAAGTAACTCGAATTTTTGAAAAAACTGACAAACTGTTAAGGAAGAGTTAAAAAAGTAGGTTTTAAAAAATTGTGAACAGGAATTTATTCTGACTATGGAAAAATTGGTATCTATGTTCTCAGCATGACCCAATAAATCTTTACAATAGGCTAATTTAATCAAAAGTTATTAGCATTTTTGTAAAATTCATTATTACTTTGTCAAGTCACCTTTATTTATATAGCGCTTTTTAGAATACAGACCACTTTGGGCCACAAGATGGCGCTGTCTTGACTGAGTACCTTCAGGGCATGTTGCCAGTGACCGTTTCGTAACGATTTGCCGATGAGTTTGGTAAAACCATTCAGAAGTGTATAAGCATACATTTTTAACATCTCCCGACCACTAGGTGGCAGTAAAAATTCAAAATGCCGGGAAATTTTTCATGATGGAAAATGATGTCTGGAATCTGGATCAAATCATCAAGGAATTGCCAAGGAATCATTGGAATTACACACACACACACACACATACATACATATATATATATATATATATATATATATATATATATATATATATATATATATATATATATATATATATATATATATATATATATATATATATATATATAAATACTGGTGCAAAACTCTCAGGTATTATGGATGGCTTCCAAGGCATTGCTATGTGGTTGCTAATTTCTTCTTTAGTATATCGCTGTGGTGTTCTGGGTAGTTGCTAGGTAGTTAGTCACCCCAAAGATATTTTGGTCACTAAGATTTGACTCAAGTCTCTCCTTTACTGTCAGTCTATGAGTCTGTTTCATGGTCCATTAGGTGAAAACTGTAGGTTAAACGTTGTTTAGAAAAGTAATGGCTCACCTCTTCTCAACAAGCTGTGTGATTTGGGGTTTTCACTGTCCACAGCGCAAATTGTGCAAAATTATGCACCAAAACTGAATACCTATGTTTAGGAATATGTCTGAATATGAGCAACACAAGCACCCCCCCCCCCAAAAAAAAACAAGTTCTAACTCATTACTCAACACCATGAGCCCCTCACAATCTTCAAATTCAATCTGAAACCACCCTGATATTATCAGTCAGCTACTGCATTTCATTCGAATACACACCAGGGCAGAGGGTATTTCCCAAAAGCAGGAAAAGAAAATTAGAAGGCTAACTTTAAAGACCCAGCTTTTGGGGATGAAACAGCCAGAAGTTCTCTAGGGGCTTTAGCTACAAGCATGTACCGTGTACCCATGATTAGCCAACCACTCCTACAGCCTCATTGCCAATACGCTCTTTAGGCAAGTCTTTGATTTAAAGACGAAAAACTCAATATCTTTATTATTTTTAAATCCATTCCATCATCTAACCCATTTGTCTCCCGTCTATGTGCCTGCAGTCTCCAGACAAGCCAGATGAACTGCGACCGTCTCCCAGTCCCCTGCCACCGGGGCTAAATGAGCTGGAAAGCTACCAGAGTGCCCTGGAGGAGGTCCTGACCTGGCTGCTCTCCGTGAGGACGGCTTGCAAGCACAGCCACCCATCTCCTCTTTGTTGAAGAAGTCAAAGAGCAGTTTCACACCCATGAGGCAATTCACCGGCTTATTTTTAAAACTTTTGAGGTGAAAGTAGACAAGCATGTTGACGATTCTGCCGACCTCAGGTGAGATTTTTTATGGCTGGTGATGTATTGTTTGAGAAATTTAGCATAAAAAAATGTTACAGTTTGATTAGTGTACTTGAATATCTAATGGGATTTAGGTTGAAATGTCAATGTCGAACATTAAATTAAAGCTTTAAATTTGATAATAACTACACTTCCACTGAAATAACCAACGGTATCTGTACGACCAATTAGTACAAATTCATACGAGTGATTAAAAGGTGGCAAATTTGTCTAAATGCAAGTGATTTGTAGGTTTAGGGGGTGGGGTCATGGGTAGGTAATTCATACGAATTGGGCAACTCGTAAAAAATTTACGAATTCCCGTCAGATCTGTTTGAAATAAAACACTTTTCTAATAATTTAGCCCACTTAAACTGCACCCCTTAATTAAAATCAACTGAAAGCTCTATGCATTAAACAACTAATGTGGATAAAACCAAGTCCCTGTCCTACATTTTTATTTTTTTGGTAATCCATTTACCTCAGATGTTCATCAATACGAAAGATGTTCTTACTGATGTCCCTTTGGGTTGGTTTACACAGAATGCGTTTTTGCTGTTAAAACTGCAAGACGCAGGTTGGTGGAACGGAAAAAAGCGCACGGTCTAGACGATATGCAACGTTAAAAGTTTAACTACTTTTAACTTGAGCGCCACGTTTGTAAAATGCCGTGTCATGCGCGAGAGAGACGCTGCTAAAGACATGTTCACAGCTGTTAAAGATTTTAATATTGAAAAACTATTGAAAAGAAGTGCAGTGGAATGGAAAAAATACGTGGAATTCTGTTTGAACAACGTTTAGAATTGAAAGGATGATTTTGAAAGATATGGGTACATGGACAAACACAATGGTGGGAAACTGTTTGGGCTCTCTGAAGGCTTCCAAATTTCCAAGTGTAATTTAAAGGGGTGATGAACTGAGAAATCAAATCAAAGCCTACTTAACACAGCCGTTAGCCCCGCCCACCGATTCCGCATTACACGCATAGCTAAATAATATTGGCCTACCTCGTGATGACAAACCGAATCGAGCTACCGAGCAATAAGATACATTAGAAGTAGTATAAACCATTTACCACGCTATCACAGGCTGAAATATCCGTTGTATTTGAGGTGTTGTTGGTTCATTGTCCTGCGATTCGGGATCGGACTCTGCGTCGAACATGTATGGGCGAATCTTTCTGGTTGCCATTTTACAACATTGGAAGTTTTCAAAACACTTTCCCCCATGTGCATCGATGAGTGAGTTGAAACTCATTATAATATGCAAAACTGTTATCCACTCACTGCAGTGGGCGTTTACTTCCAAGTATTCAGTGCGAGAAGCCCATAATTCAGTGCGAGACGCTAGGTTTAAAACTAGGGTAGAAAATAGCTTACTTATAAGCTATTTTTTAATACAAATAAGAATACTTATTCATTTTGATGTTTTTTAATGTAACAACCAAGCTAACCTCATAAGTTGACCTCAGACAACAATATATAAAAAAACCCTAAAAAGCTAGTTCGTGACCCTTAAAGAAAACATAGCAGAAGTTATTGCCGTACTAGCTATAGTCGGTGGTAAATTGAAATAATTGCAAATGTTGATACTACAATTTAGTTTCGCATTTTAGTGTTTACCATTTTGTGTTATTGAAAACAAAGTGTCACATAATAACTCTTTCCACTGACCTAGTAAATAGATAAAGTAGTTTTGTTGCTGCTTTGTTGCTGCATTTTTTTTATATGCCCAATTTGATTTCCCCAGTCTTATGCCTGGTTTAGATTACATGATTTAAGCCCGATTTTGGCATGATTCGTTTGACGTAGGGTGTCGTTGGGATTCGTAAATGACAACGGGCGCCGGCACGCAAGATTCGATCGTATCATCTCGTATAGTGGGCAACAACCTATGTCGCGTCTGCGATGCTTCACGACAAAAAGACTAGCATGTTTAATTAATCTTATTGGTAGCTGAATAAGAGAAGCAAACCAATGCCAACTGCCAACCACTTGAATCCACATGTCTCAATTATGATGTCAAAGCGTATAAGTAGGACCTTTCCGTGTACAGCTACTATATTATGTTAGTCTACTATTTCAGAGCAAAAAAAATGGAGGACTACACACTAAAAAAGACAATGTTGTCATGCCCCAAGTGCCCCTTTTTTAGCATCAGCAGAGTATAGCGATTGCCTATAGAGGTGAAGATGTTCCAGGACAGGCTAAAGCTGTATTTTATTTGATGTGATTTCATAAGCTTTAGCTGTCATTTGGCAGTTTTGGATTCCTACATAAGCTCAGAGTCTTATGATACAACCTTTGCACAAGATTGAAGGGCATGGAGAGAAACACAAATCCAGACTCACCATTTACACCTCTTGTTGAGGTATTGGTGTCTTTAAACATTAGGATTATTCAACAATTAAACATTAGTTTTGTCTAATTTAAAAAGTAAACAGCATTTGGTAAGTTACTCCTAAACTTTAATTACTAGCTTCTAATTTCATCTTCCACAGTGTAATTAGATTACTGTACTAATTACTCTCTCTAAAAAGTATTGCATTCCTTATTACTTTCTAAATCCAATATCAATTGAACGATACAGGGATAGACATGAAACATATTTAAAGGGAGATGGTTAAATTTAAAAGCATTTTATCATTCAACATTAAGTTTTGATTTTAACTCCAGACATTTTAAAATTGTTCTATATTCTATACGCCATTTAATACAATTCCATCAGAAGTTACTGTAATAAAATAACAGAATATTCAGTATTCCTTTACTTTTTCAAGGGAAAAGTAATTAAATTACAGTTATTATTACTTAATAATACATTCCACCCAACACGGCAAATAAATACTAGTTTTGTCCAAAATATACTGTTGTTCTTCATGCATTTCTCATGTTTGCTCTAAAAACTACTTAAATATTGAACTTTATTTGTCTAACTTTATTTGTCCATCTAATTTTTTTTTAATCTACTGTAAGTTTATATTGTCCAAGAAATACACTTAACACTTCCATGGTACGTTTGTTCCATATCTGACATCTGGTCAATATAAGATACTTGTGTGTGACGTATAGAAATGGCTCTAAATTCGGACAGGTGATTAATTTCTTCAAACTAACTTTGAACCCAAGGGGTGAAGGAGACTGTCTGAAAGTTTTAAGACTATGATATATTATCCATGAAGTTGTGGGCTGTTTTTATTATCCAGATCTGCGTATGCCCCCTGTGTTTAGAGTCTCTGAATAAATCTGATTTCTCCATTCATGACAGATGGTATTATGAGTGTTTACCCTCAGGTTCATATTCCAACATCTTTTAGAATGGTTGGTCTGGGAGTCAAAGGATCAAACTGTGCCTTGCGTGGGTGTGAATTGAAAAGTTATCTGGAGACATTTAATGACTGAAAGAATGGCAGGATATAATGAGTGAAAAAAAAACCTCATTGCGGGAAGGTGTCAAAGCAGACACCCAAAGAGTTTTTTATCTAGTTGACAGTGCAAAGAAACAATGAGACGTTACAAGTTCTTAAAGCAATTTATTACTTTGAGCACATTTTGGTTTGTTGACAGTTCTGCTGTGAACGTTGTTGCCTGTTTGAAGTCATTTTAAAACAATAACTTGTGTAAAATTGTATTGCAATTTTTAAAAAAGTTTTTTATTCCTGTGATGGCAAAGCTAAATTTTCAGCATTATTACTCCAGTCTTCAGTGTCACATGATCCTTCATGAATGATTCTGATTTGCTGCTCAAGAAACATTTCTTCTTATTTTCAATGTTGAAATCTATTTATTTTACACATTTTTATTCTACAAATTTTAACTTAATATACATTATGTTGAATTTTACAATTTGCATATCAAAAAATTGTGACTGTACACTCTAAAAATGCTGGGTTGCTTTAACCAAACTTTGGGTCAAATATGGACAAACCCAAACGTTGGGTTAAAAATGTAATTAAAAAAAATTAACCCAATGGCTGGGTTTGTCCATATTTGACCCAAAGTTGGGTTAAAACAACCCAGCTATTTTTAGAGTGTAGTTTCATTTCTTGGAAAGCTAATAGGATCATTGCCTTTTTTTTTTTACATTATGCCTCCACATGGTCAAACTTGGACAAACCCAAATGTGGGGTCAAAAATGTCATTAAAAAATGTACCGTTGAAAATGAAAGTTGAAGTTGGGTTAACATTTTAAATTACATTTTTAACCCAACATTTGGGTTTGTCCATATTTGGGCCAAATTTGGGTTGAAACAACCCAGCATTTTTTTTTTTAAATGCACCGTTGAAAGTGAAAGTTGAAGTTAGGTTAACATTTAAAATGACAATTTTTTAACCCAACATTTGGGTTTGTCCATATTTGGGCCAAATTTGGGTTGAACAACCCAGCATGTTTGTTTTTTTTATGTACCATTGAAAATGAAAGTTGAAGTTAGGTTAACATTTTAAATTACATTTTTAACCCAACATTTGGGTTTGTCCATATTTGACCCAAATTTCGGTTGAAACAACCCAGCATTTTTTTTAATGTACCGCTGAAAGTGAAAGTTGAAGTTAGGTTAACATTTTAAATTACATTTTTAACCCAACATTTGGGTCTGTCCATATTTGACCCAAATTTGGGTTTGAAACAACCCAGCATGTTTTTTTTTTTTTTTTTTTTTTTTTTTTATGTACCGTTGAAATTGAAAGTTGAAGTTAGGTTAACATTTTAAATGTCATTTTTAACCCAACATTTGGGTTTGTCCATATTTGACCCAAATTTGGGTTGAAACAACCTAGCAATTTTTAGAGTGCAGTATAAGTCATCTTATTTTTCTTGCAATAAAATAATTACTTTAATTCTATACTTTGTCAATTAAAGATAAGAAATGTTTAAATGTAAATGTTACACCATTGCACTCTTCTTCACTGTACCATTGCCCTGTATTTGTCCAGGGCTACATGGTGGAGTTAACGTCTCATCAGGGCAGTGTGGGCCGGGTTCTGAAAGCAGGAAGTGTGTTATTGTCTGGAGGGCAGTTGACTGATGATGAAGAGAGGGAGGTACGGGAACAGATGAATCTGCTCAACTCTCGCTGGGAACATCTGCGTGTGGCCAGCATGGAGCGACAGAGCAGGTAGTCTCATGTTTGCATGATGAGCCTTTATTTAGCCAGAAACATTAACAGAGAGACTTAAACCCATGCTATTTAAAAATCCTTATATAACTGAGGTTTTGGAACATTTCTAGGCTTCATGAAGTTTTGATGGGCCTGCAGCACCAGCAGCTAAAGCAGCTCTCTGATTGGTTGGACACGACCGAAACTCGGATTAAAAGAATGGGAGCACAGCCTTTAGGGCCTGAACTTGATGACATAAAGCGTCAAATTGAAGAACAAAAAGTATGTCCTGGAATTTTTTTTGTGGTTCGTTTTAATGCAAAAAAAAACCCCAAAACAAGTAAAGACATAATTGTCCCTACAGCTCTTACAGGAAGATCTGGAGCTGGAGCAAGTAAGAGTGAACTCTTTGACTCATATGGTGGTGGTAGTAGATGAGAACAGTGGTGATGGTGCCACCGCAGCCTTGGAGGAAAAACTGCTGGTAAAAGTTTTTGATTACACTATATTTCACTTTAGACATTCTACTAATTATAAGTAACTTTTCAACTACATGTCAAATAACTCTCATTAGAATATTAGTATATTATAGTAGACTGTTAAGTTATGGTTCTGTGTTAAGCTTTGGGTTAATAGAATAGTCGCCAAGTTACTTAGTCAGTTGAATGTCTGTTGGGGGACCAACAAAATAAAGTGTTAGCAGATATTAAGCTGACATTCTACTAATACTCTAATGACAGTTAGCTGACATGTAGTTGAAAAGTTACTTATAGTTAGTAGAATGTCTAAAGTGGACTAAATAAAGTGTTACATAGTTTTTTTTTTTTTTATATGCCCAATTTGATTTCCCCAGTCTTATGCCTGGTTCAGATTACATGATTTTAGCCCGATTTTGGCACGATCCGTTTGACGTAGGATGTCGTTGGGATTCATAAACGACAACGGGTGTCGAGACGCAAGATTCGCACACATTTTGTATAGTGGGCCACAACCTACGTCGCGTCTGCGATGCTTCACGACAAAAAGACTAGCATGTTTAATTTTTTTAACGGTCGTCACGACAGTTCCGTCACATGTATGAGGTTGACCAATAGGAGCCCTGAAGCTTTTCCGTACACAACTTTCAAAAATGGCGAAACGAAAGAGAGACGATGGTGCTAATGTTAAAGCTAAAAGTAAAAATATATAAGAATACAATATTTTACCTCAAGTTCTCTTTAAAGGATTGACAGCCCATACTGTCCTCTTTAAGCAATCCATGAAGATGTTTATTGTCGGGTTTTCTTTCTTTTTTCTTTAACTTTTTTCTGAACACAAGACAGCCAATACAACACTCACCGCTTCATTCATTGTTTGTTTACGTTAATTTCCGGAAGTCACACGCTACTACAGTAGTTTCGCCTTCTCGATGACATTACGCGTGCCGTTAAAGACGTCATGCTGATGACTGATCAGGAAGCAACGTGTGCAGTCTGACGTGTCTTGTGCACGACACAGACAAGATTTTAACAGTCAAAATCGCGTTATCTGACATAGTGACTATCGTAACAGACCAAAAAAATCGTGTAATCTAAACCAGGCATTAGGATCAATATTCTATCAAACTATGAAAAACCAAACACTTTCTGAAACTGTAAATACAGCCCTAAAGTCTGCCTGGTTGATTGGACTCAATAACTGTGGTATCATGTTTTGTTTTACTTTATTCAGCCTCTTATAACACCCCTATGTTACCCACACAGAATCTTGGGGATCGCTGGGCAGCGATCTGTAAATGGACCGAAGAGCGTTGGATCCTCCTTCAAAAGATCCTACTGTGCTGGCAACATTTCTCTGAGGAGCAGGTAGTGAATCCTTCTGGAAAATCCTTGCTGGGAAGGCTTTTACGATGTATTTAGCAGCTCTGGAAACGCCTTTTGAATCCTGCCTGTTAAATGACTATAATGAGAGCATGTCTGGGGAAACATAAAGGCTTTGAAGACCTCTTTTCTAAGAGAATCAGCACGATAACATCACCAGTGCTCAAAAGAAACAGGAAAATAAGCAGTGCAGAACACATCTCACAATCTCCCTTTAATCCGCTGTCGTTGTTTTATAGCTGCTGTTTGATTCTTGGCTGACTCAAAAGGAGGATTTAGTTCAGTCTATCCAAAGAAGTGGCACAAATGACCCAAATGAAGTAGCCGCCAACCTAAGGAAGCTTGCTGTAAGTGGCCACACTCACTGAAACATTAAGGCAACCCTATTCTGCTTGATTTCATCCATGAGGACTTGATGTTTAATCATGCATTTTGATTTTTCATTATTTAAAATTATGCGACATGACATGCAAAAATCACATTACAATGTTAAATAGGGTTTCAAATGCCATTTCATGTTGAAATCCTTTTTTAAAGGGTTTGAAATCAGGCCTTTTTAATAATGCAACACTATTTCCAGCTAGCATTAAATGGCTGATTTCTCTTAGATTATTGTTGTGTTTTTCTTTTTAAGATTCTGACTTTAAAACGTAAAGATTGTTCGTTCCTCAGATTTTAAAAGCAGACCTGGAGTTGAAGAGGCAGACCATGGACAAGCTTTGCTCCCTCGTTCAAGATCTGCTGACCAACATTAAGAGCAAAGAGGCCGCTGGGAAACTAGAGGCGAAGCTGGAAAGATTTGCTCAGCGCTGGGACAAATTGGTACAGTCGCTTCAGCTCACCAGCACCAAGGTGGTTATGCTAATGCCATTCCATTTACTGTCTCATCTTTTCCGCAATACGGTTCCATCTATTTCTATTTCACTCAAAATTTGATATGGCTTCCCTGCATGTCCCTGCCATCACTCTGAATAAATAAACCGCTCTCACTGTATTTCACTCTCTCTCTTTCATGTGCACTCAAGAATCAAGACTTCTGTACACTTACACACGCATGTCTTACAACTTTTGTCTCTATTAGTTTTCAACTATTGTCACCACATCCCAGTCGGAGCACACGCACACAACCATGGCAACTGTCACCAAGGTGACCTCGACCCAGAAAAAGATGGTAAAGCATACTAAGGAGGGCATGTCGACCCTCTCCACCTCAGAAGAAGCGGATTGTCGTTGATTCAGAACTGAGGAAAAGGTGAGCTTGCATACCTTCATTTCATCACAGGTCACTAAATGTGAAGGACCCAATGGAAATAGGAGACTTAGGAGTGTATACGAGTGTTTTTCTTCTTAATCACACTGATTGTTAAAAAATATTTTTATCTTCATTATCACTATTTCAACATATTGAAGGCGTGTCCATTTTTTAAAAGAGCTCATAAGGATTGAATTACATCACAACTATGAACATGATTTGCTACTTGCTATCTGCCAGTGAGAATTAGGGGAGGGGCATTTGAGTATTCGTTTGGACAGAAATAAGTTCAGTGTGCGTGTGTGTGTTGTAAATTTTGTCAACATTTAGCAGTGCATTGTTAGGATATAGATGTGTGAATGCTAATACACAACAAATATGCATGCACAAAACTCAAATGTTCGTCATTCTAAAATGTATTTCTCCAAATCAAATTTTATCTATCCATTCGCTTGTCCCTTTGTAGGGTCGTGGAATAAACATCTGTTTAATTATAATTATATTTAAAGCTACACTGTGTGATTTTTACCCCATCTAGTGGTGAAAGGGTATATGACCATCCAGTGAATATTAGTTTCTGTTCCTCTCAATTCCGATTTCGTTTTAACTCCTACGGTGGCCAATGTAGTCCAAGATTAACATGGCTTCCAATTCGACCTCTTGCCATGAGTGTTAACTCAAACGTAAACGCGAAAGGCGAAGCTTGAATTAACGGGTATGTCCCTCTTTGGCTAATGTACTTTCAAGATGGAGGGGCAACATGGCGACCGACATTAGAGCCCCTTACCCGTATGTATTTTCAATGGCATATTATACACTCACGAGAATACTTTATTACTTGAACGAAGTAAATATACATTAATGAGCACATATATTTTTGAAAGAACGACTCTTCATCTTGGTCTCCACTTTTTGCATGATACAAACACTTGTATCTATCTAAATAAGATATTGCATGAAAATCAAGTGAAATTTAGCTTTAGGCTTTTCCATCTAAATAAGCACGCTTGCAGGCTGTAAGAGTTAAGAAATGATGCTGAAACACAAAGCCTGCAGTGTGGGGGGAAATGCTAATCGCTGCTAATCAATGCCAACAACATTCAAATGACTATCAAACAAACAAGAATAACTAATTTGTTTTGCTGTTCTCCCATCGATTTCCCTGCAGATTTGATGTGGACTTCACTGAAATTCACAGTTTTATGACTCGGTCAGAGGCTGTTTTGCAAAATCCAGAGTTCTCAGTTTCCCGTAAGGAGGGCAGTGTGGCAGACCTCTATGAGAAAGTGTTGGTAAGGGAACATTAACACGTTTTGTAGTGACTCACGAGAAATTAATATTAGACTGTAAAGTGTATTATATTACATTAGAATAGTTTTGAACTTAATTGTGATTGTACGCAAAGTATGTTCTTATGAAAATAATAATATAATTAACTATTCAAATCTATAATAGGTATATAAAACTGTCACGTCCCACAGGTGGGACGCTTGCCATTATATTTTTAAAACGATAATATCTTAGAAAAGACTAAGTAAAATTGACAAACTATATAAAATTTTAAAGCTTACACTCTCTAGTTTCTATATTTAGTGACTGATTTTCAAAATAAATTACACTAGAGCCGTAATTTATCAATTTGCAACAAGAATATTTTTATAGTCATAAAGCGTGTTCAGACCTTTATTTTGAAGTAGCAATGAACATGAAAAATCATGAGAAAAGGTAGAAACCTCAGTTTGTTTTCATGCCAAGAATTCTAAAGATTGCATCCATTCAATTATTTTAGAAAAAAGGTCTGAAAATGTTTTAAATTTTAAGAAAAAAAATAATAAATTCACCATTTGTGATGTGGCAGGAAGCTATAACACACACGCATGTCCTTTGTATGTGTTTCTTAGAGGTTGAATTCATATCAAAATCTGCCAAACTTTGCATACTACTTTTGAATAGGATGTCTATTTCATAAATTGTATGAAAATTGTGTCAATGATGGTTCAGATCACTCAAAACACTTATGGAAATTGAGGCCCCCTTATATGGACA
Organism: Hybognathus amarus; assembly: GCA_030378365.1. Taxonomy (NCBI): domain Eukaryota; kingdom Metazoa; phylum Chordata; class Actinopteri; order Cypriniformes; family Leuciscidae; genus Hybognathus; species Hybognathus amarus. The sequence continues at coordinate 126,433 of JAQIUQ010004554.1, forward strand.
GTAATGAAATCTGGTTGTACCCTAGTGAAAAAGTTTGGTACTGCGGCCAAACAAAATTTCACAGAAAGCTAATTTTTTAAAATATCAACCTAAACTTTTAAACACAACTGGTTCAGATTTTTGCCTTTGATTTTTCTGCAGTTTTAGAATAGCCCAGGTTTTGAAAATATATATTTTATATAAAATATGAATAATTATTTTTTTATACTCAAACTTCTGTAACTTTGTCTGTTTCACTTTTTTAATTTATTTCACTTGGACAAAAATCTGCCAAATGTCTTCTTTAAAACAAGACCAATTTTACGTCTATTCCAATGCGTTCTTGAATTACAACCATTTAAGTTCTAAATGTGCATTTGCTTGTCTATTCAAAAGAGGGAGAACCCTAGGTTAAAATGGTATAAATTAAGTGTAATAGTTATATTTTAAAAGGTGTATGAAAATGCAATTATTAAAACACTTAAAGCAATGCTTTTTAAAATGTTTAATTGGTGTTTATTGTGTGATTCTTTCTGCCATTTTTGAGGCAATCGACAGGGAAAAACCAGAAAAGTTCAGGAAGTTGCAAGAAGCCACTCGTTCAGCCCAGGCTTTGGTGGATCAGCTCACTAGCGGTAAAAGGGATTATTTTCATATGCACATTAATTCAGTTGATTTTCGCCCCTTGATTTTTAATCAGTCTTGTATAATTTCAAAACTTGCCCTTGTTTTCCTGTAAAAAAAAAAAATAATCATGAATATCTCCCATTTTATTTGGAAAGCATTTTGCTGCTAATTAAAGTAATAAAACCCTGCATAATGCCAGCTTTATTAATAATAGATGGAGATGTACATCAAGCTATTTTGAAAGTCTAAAGCCTTTGGCAGCTTAATTACCTCAGCAAATGCTGTTTCAATATGCATGAGTCTCATTTGTCCTAATGGATCTCTTTTCTAAAGATGGTCAGAATTCGGAGGACATCGAGCAAGCGGCTCAGCAGTTACGTGCTCGATGGGTTGATTTCTGCGCTCTCCTAGCCGAAAGGCTGGCGTGGTTGGCCTACCAGACCAAAGTCTTGGCTTTCTACAATCTCTTCCAGCAACTTGAGCAGGCTGTGGCGACCGCTGAGAACTGGCTCAAGGTCCAATCGCCCCCGTGCGAGCCGGAGCCTCTGAGGATTCAGCTTGAGCGTTGCAGGGTAACCACCAGTGTCTGTCCTCGTGCATGGGGTCTTGTTGCTCTGTAGATTTGTCTTTCAATGTGTGTCTGTTCTGTGTCCATATACGGGCACAGTCTGTCTTTTCCTGTGTCTGGCCAGGTAATGCCCTTTACCCGCTGCATGTGTTCATTTCATCTCGATGCAAAAAATCAGAGGGAAAAAACCCTGCAATGATGCAGTCATGCAGGATATTTTTTATAATGCCAGACAAGTTAAATGACCTTCAGATTTTGCTTGATGTTTTGAGATAAAAGAGCTTGGTAAACATGCTGTAACTTTCGGAACTTCCTTCACAATCCTATCAGTATGTCCTTCTGAAGATTCCCAAAATTAGAAACAAGCAGATGTTTGTTTTTTACTTTATTTTTAGCCAGATCCAGTAGCGGAGTGGCAATTGGGAGAGTCGGGAGTTTTCTCGGTGGCCGGTAGTGTTTCGAGGCCGCGAGGCCGGTCCGATAAAATGTATTTATTGGAAGTTCGCCATGTGCACTTGGGGCCCAAGCTAGGGGAAGAAAACATTTATTTTTTATTTTTTTGCATCTTCTATAACGGAGCATATATTTGCACTAAGTGTCTGTCTTTACAGCAAAAAGACGCTCGTCCTAAAACAGTTTCAGTGGCGTAGGTGTAGGGCGTAAGTGTTTGAAAGCAGCTTTTGATCCGCTGAATGCGAGTTCGAATCCGCTTCAGCCGAACTCTTTCTTCTCCATTTTCCCAAAAGAAGAGTTCGGCAAAGGCGGATTCGAACTCGCGTTCAACACATATGTAAAGATGTAAAATGTAAAACCTAACATTAAGGTCTCTAGCGTTATATTTTGCCAACGAACTAAAATTGAAACCATGATATGGCGTTGTGCCATTATAATAACTGATATTAGAATAGCATCCTGTTTTGCTGCGTGATTACTTTGCTCACGTGATCATGGTCATCTGGTGTTTTCTCCTATAAATAAAAGCTCAAGGGTTTATTTCTTGCAAGTGAAGAAATTAGGACAAAAGTATTTAATTTTCCTATATTATAGTGTAATGTAGGTTAAAATATACTTTTGAAATACTCATTTTCATTTACATAGTACATTTATAGGCTAAATGGATTTTACAGAACGTCATAGGAATAATTATAAATCATTATTACATTATTATAATAATTGTTTGGCATCCTAAAACACCATTGATAATGCAATGCAGACTGAGACTCTCATAACTAAAAAGATGTTTGAGCCCTCTTTATTGTCCTGGTACAAATTAATGCTTTTTTTTTGTTCAACGAGCAGTTCATTGGTTGAAGCTCTTAATTTTGATCTCTCAGAGAGCACTGAGATTGATGCATTTAACCTTAAAATGTCCAAAATTTTCTTGCGGGGAGCATGCCCCCGAACCCCCCTAGAGGCACAGAGTCCAACCAACATAGTTTTAGACATTCCTATGGGAAAGAACGTCCATTTATGAACTTTACTCCAGCATAATACAACAAAGTTCCTTTTAAATCAGTAAAACTGTAAATGCTATCGGCTATTAAAATCGTGCCGCGACGAGGCCGGTGGTCTACGAAATTTCCCGGTAGATTTTTTGGTCCCACTCCGCCCCTGGCCAGATCCCTGAAGTTTAGAGTGTTTTTGGCACAAGAAACATAACATTACAGGTGGGGGAAATGTATGATATGAAAACTTCAATCTTATTTTTTCACAAATAATTAAAGGGGTCATGAATTGGCTTTTTAAATTATATTATATTGTTGTCTGAGGTCGACTTATGACGTTTGCTTGGTTTTTGCATTGAAAAACATCCAAATGAATAAGTAATAGGCTATTTTCTACCCTAGTTTTGAGCCTAGCTGAAAAACGCTCGGTTTTTATGGGCGTCTCGCACTGAAGACTTGGAAGTAAACGCCCACTGCTGTGAGTGGATAACAATTTTGCATATTATAATGAGTTTCGACTCACCCGTCGGTGCACGTGGGGAAATTGTTTTGAAAACGTCCAATGTTGTAAAATGGCAACTGGAATGATTCGCCCATACATGTTCGAACCAGAGTCGATTTCTCATCACGAGGTAGGTATCTATGTTCTTTAGCTATGTGTGTAATGCGCGAATCGGTGGGCGGGGCAAAACTGGCCGTGTTGAAGTAGGCGTTGATCTTCTGCGGGGGTGGTGTTTTATCCTCTTTAACATCATAGTACCCCACTTTGAAAAACGAGTCGTTTGCTGAGGTTGGTGTCGATAAAAGCTTTTATTGGACTAAACAAGGACGTTTTCAGTTCTGAAACTTACAGGATATTCTTATAATATGATGACCTCTTACTAAGGTCTTAGATGTCAAAAGTTCTCAGTTCATTACCCTTTAAGATATGCAAACAGTTTTTTAAATAAATGGGCCTATTTTTAATAACTTGAATTATTAAATTATTTATTTAAGTGCTTGAGATGTTGAACGCTTAGTTATGGGTTCTTAGTTTTGCTGACAGATCCAATATAGTTTTGCATTACATTTTGACAGGTTCACAAAACAGTTTAAAATAATTCCGTCATTTATGTCAAAACATCAAGAAAAATCAATCTCAATCAACAATCCGTTTGTGAAATTGCCCTTTTAAAGGAACTCTGGCTGACCAGACCGGTGAATTTTAACTGCAGTTACAGTTTGTGCAATTTTACTGTGATTTTCGCACTTGTATAGAAGGATTTAATTGAAAAAACGAGTGCATTTCCACTGTCTGAAGGCTGTGGACTAATTTCAGTGGCGTAACACTGGCCTGTTAGAATAATGAATAAGATATAACAGGCAGAGAGACAAGTTGTGTGATTAAACCACACAGAGCTTTGATAACTCAAATTTTTTTTTAAAAGTCTCTCTTTGTTCATCTCTTCTTACTTCTTTTATCCATGAGTATATCTATCCTTGACAGCTTTCTATGTGAACATCTCTCTTTCTTCTGTCTCTTTACCAGATCCTAGTTTCTGTAATGTGTTTTTCAGAGGAGACATGTCTTCCTAAAGACCTTGAGTGTCCAGATGATTTAACTCATTTGATGTGATTAACCAATTTGTTGTTTTACTATTCCCCAGCCCAGGTTTACTCATTTAATAACACACACACACACAGGTTTTCAATATTTCATGTCCATGTATCTGGAAAAACGGAGAATCTTATATGGCACAAGACAGCGATAATGTGATTTACAAGATTGATTTATTAGATGTAATGTGTTTTATCAGAGCTATTTTATTGGCAATTGGGATTTCTAAACAACATACCATAAATAAGCTATATGTGCACTTTATTAAAGGAAAAAAGGTGCAATGAAAGAGTTGTGGAGAGAAAACTCAAAGCTAAAGATGAGATTTTATGAAGTTTTGATTGAATTTGTGAAGTCCGCAAAAGCATTTGCCTCACAACAAAACGATATTCTCTGCATTTGAATCAGCATAGACACTTAGAAGTTATCATTCCTAAATAATCATGTTTAATCCCACTTCAGGAGACTGAGGGCGGACCGCAAAAGGATGGGGCCATTTTCCTGCCAGTATTGCTATTATGTGACTTAGTTTAGAATGTTTACAAGACCAGTGCTTTATTTCATTTCACAGGATGAGATCGCTCGCCTCGCCGCTCTACAACCACAAGTGGACAAGCTGCATGATCAACTTCAGGAGCTGCGGCAGAAAGAAGAGACGCCTGTTCTCTTTGATGCTGACATCTCTGCCTTTCAAGAGCACTACCACCAAGTCCTCGAGGACCTGAGGGCCAGGGAACGACAGCTTGTTCTGGGTGAGGGATGTCTTCTGCTATGCTATTTGGGTTAACGTTGAGGGAGTTTAAAAGTGGATCACTCATACTGTACTATGACAGCACTTGTACGTAGGATTTAGACTGCAGTGTGGTGTGGTTTGATCACGTTAGCTTCTGAGCTGGCAGCATTTTCATAAATCTTTGAAATCAGCTAGTGTCTCTACCCTATTATGATACACAAGCATCTGAAAGTTTCATGGTCTTGTTCTAATCTTTGCATAATCTTTGGCTGAAAGCTAAGTCGTGTCTAATGAGTTTCTACATGATCTAGAAAGATTCTTAAACTTCCATCAATTCAAGACACCAGCATGTATCCATCCACTATATTTTTTGTGTGCTGAATGTGTGGGCAAAATTAGGCTGAATGGTCCAATTTAAAGGGGTCATGAATTGGCTTTTTATATTTTATTATATTGTTGTCTGAGGTCAATTTATGACATTCGATTGGTTTTTGCATTCAAAAACATCAAAATGAATAAGTAATAGGCTATTTTCTACCCTAGTTGTGAGCCTAGCTCAAAAACGCTTCGATTTTTGTGGGCGTCTCGCATTGAAGACTTAGTAAACGCCCACTGCTGTCATTGGATAACAGTTTTGCATATTATAATAGTTCAACTCACCCGTCGGTAGGGTTGAGTATCGTTTGAATTTGAACGATTCTGATTCCGATTTCGATTCCTTTTTTCGATTCCGGTTCCTAACGATTTCAATTCGATTCTTTTAAGAGGCAGGGTCAAACAAGTTTAGCTAACCTTGCTAACCAACGGTCTTTCTGAAGGAAATACTCCTTCTGTCACAAATCCTCCTTTTGTCACAATTTTTGCATTTTGCCGAGATTTCGTTATTTTTAGAAAAGTGAAGCCACACTTGGCACCAGCCTTATGTAAGCTACTCATGTTCGACTCGCGCTGTTATGCCAACACTTCCGGTAGACGCTTCTTCGTTGGTGTTGTTCAGCGGTTTCTTCTTCCGAGTCGGCGGACTGTGAATATCGAAACTAGGAATCGGAATTTAACTTTTGACGATTCTGGGAAAAACGAAAAGTTAGTCCCGGCTTCCAATCGATACTCGATTCTCAATACCCAACCCTGACCGGTTCGGTGCACGTGGGGAAATTGTTTTGAAAACGTCCAATGTTGTAAAATGGCAACCCAAAGATTCGCACATACATGTTTGACCCAGAGTCCGTGTCTTGCACCATTCCTGTCGGATCCAATATAGACGTCAATATGACGTCATAGTTCCCACTTTTAAAAACCAGTCGTTTGCTGAGCCTGGTGTCAATAAAAGCTTTTATTGGACTAACAAGGACATTTTCAGTTCTGAAACTTCTGATATTCTTATAATATGATGACCTCATAGATGTCAAAAGCTCAAGGAAAATTTTATTTCTCAGTTCATCACCCTTTTAAATAACAGCTGAGAGTACTTCACTATTAATAGTTGCTGAAAGTATAATCAAACTCTTAAAGGGGTTAAATGTAAAAATTTTCATGTATTTAACCGCTTTTTTATTGCCAATGTGTGAACGGCTTGTAATGAAACTTATGTAATGAAAAAAACACCATTAGTTTGTCTATGAAAGCCTGTAGACTGATTTTTATGTGAATAACGTTTTTGCTAAGAAAATCAAAAAGATGTTCATCTGTTCAATGACGCATGAAATGAATATAAATACACTGTTTAGGATAATGCTGAAAGAGCTATTCTGTACTGTATTGTCAATGCATCATGCAAAGAAAAGATATTTTTCCGAACTCACATTTCAGTCTAACATAGTCAGATATAGACTGTAGTTTTAAATTAACTTTATAATCAAATCATCATAATGGTGGGCAATTACCTCATCTGTTGACATGTTGCCGAAGATTGGCAAAGCTAGTGCAGACATGTACACATCAGATGCTTTCCTAAGTGCTGTTTTCTCACCATTGTCATTTTTGTTTTGTGTTTATTTTGTTATTGATAAGAAAGCCGTACGGCATATATTTTCCTACTCATCAAAACCTCTATTAGCAGCGTGGAAAGTGTCAGGATTTTCGTTTATAGTTTTCGTTTTCGTTTTATTGCTCGCTGAAAATGTATTTCTAACTTTTTTACTTCTAAGCAAAGAACAATTAAAAAAAAAACATAGCCTTGAGTAATATCGTGACCTTGAATCACATTTAGTCTCTTGTGCTGTGCACAAGTGCGAGCACTGAATTCTACATATAGCCCCTTTAATAGTAAAGGGAAAAACAAACATGCAGACAATGGGATATTCGTTGAACTTTGTTGAAAACTGCAGGACTTTGCTGGCAGATATTGCATAGGTGACATGTTTTGTCTTCTTTTCTCTGCAATAGTCCAGTCTAGTCTTCCACCAGCGCGTTGATAAGGATGTGATGGCGGCGCTGCTGGCCTGGCTGCAGCAGTGTGAGAATAACTCAGCCATCCCGTCCACAGCAGTGACCGAGTACCCCGTCATGGAGCAGAGGCTCAAAGACATCATGGTTTGATCATAAAATACTTGAAAAACATTTACAAATCTTCCAAACCACAAACTCTTGAACCATAGTGTATGCATGATTTCAAGTGTGATCCTGCACATCAAACTGGGATAGAAGAAAGTATCTGATCCTCAAACAATTACACACTTCACTGTTAACTGAAATCTTTAGTAGGATCATAGTAAACACGTAAAGCCATAAACATAATTATAGTCATACATTCTATGTAAATATTACTTTGGCTTCTACAAAAGCAATGGTGATCGCCAAAACATTTAGAAAATACAAAATTGCATAACTTAAGACTGCCTCACTTAATACATTGTTTAAAGGAGCCGTATGTAAGATTGTGGCCAAAATTGGTACTGCAATCACTTTCAAATTACTATAGAGCAGTGTATCCCTTCCCACTGACTCGAGGTTGCCAGATAGGCTCCAGGATCCAACATTTTTTTATCCGAGCACGTTTGTATCTGTAGCTGTGTAACTAGAGCAGTGCTGGCAACCCGGATGCTGCAACACTACTGACTTTATGACAAAACACAACATCAACATCAGTTGAGGGCTGCAACTTCACTAAATGACAATATCCTGACTGGACTTCTGTTGTCAGTGATATAAGTATTTGAAACATGATTTCTTAATGTCTAGTGACATATCAGGGCCATTTTATGATTATTTGAAACAAATTTCTTACATACAGCTCCTTTAATTGACATATTTACCAAAATACCACTTATACTAGGTGATATGAACATTTCATAAGGAATGTGTGCATTTTATTTCAATAATAAAAGATTATTTGCAGTTTTGTGTTAATATTATTGGTTTTATTTGTAACACATTATTGTGAATGCCTAATAATATTGGTAATGCCAAAATATTTTTGCAGGCAATTCAGGCAGCACAGAAGGAGCATCAGGGTGACGTGGATGACCTCAATAAGATGGCCGAGCAGGTGTTTCAGAAAGCTCCTCCTGAGATCCGTCAGAAGTACCGAACTGAGCTGGACAACGTGATGGTGCCGCTGGCGTCGTGTGTCTGAACAGCTGGAGGAGAACATCCAGAAGCTGCAGGATCACATGACCAAATTACAGCAGTTCCAGGCACGTGCTGAAACAATATGCTGATGAGGCTTTTCCCCAAATTACACTGGCTCTGGTTTCTCTGTAGCAGAAACGCTTCACCTACACCACGCTGGGTGCTTTCCAAGTCGAATGCACTTGAATGCAGGCACCTGGAGAATGTTGGCTGTGTCTAACACCTTGTCAGCTGCCTACTCAGAGAGCTTACTAGGTTTTGAAAAGTATTTTGTTTAAAGGTTGCTCTCTTTTTCTTCAGGTGACTATTCTGGGTTCAATATAAAATAAGCTCAATCGATAGCATTTGTAAAGTGTAGCAATTTGTCACTTGTTTTTTTAAGCAAAAATCAAGGTTGCAGTGAGGCACTTACAGTTGAGGTGAATGAGGCCACTTTTCAGAGGATTTAAAAGCAAAAATGCTGATGCTTGTGATTTTAACACTTTCATTCATTTGTTAAAACTTGTGCATTTTTTGAGTTGTTATAAATTACATTTATTTAAGGGTTTAAGGCGTTGTCATGGCAACAAAGTTGCTCAATTGTAGGGGTGTAACAATATATTGTGCCACAATATATCGCAATACAAAAATGCAACAATACGTATCGTGGATAGTCCCCCAAAATAAAAATTACTGTGTGAGGAAAAAAAACATTTTCAAGAGTTTTAGTGTCAGTAATACATTGAACTACTATATACAATGTTGATTATAGTGTATGATTATGCAATGGGGGAATATTTGTGGATCCTGATTATGCCAAATGTCCGATGTTACCAGTAAAAAGTGGCCAACATTATTTTAAATATATCTAGTCAGTGAAAGCGTGCAAGCATATTCATCTACAATAACTCAGTAATTTCAGCTTCAGAATCATGAATATTGTTATTCTGGTGTCACCATTATCCTTGGCTTACAAGCACCAAGTCCAAGCCTATTCATTTAAACCTACTATGTAATATCAAATTTAGCATTTTAATCAAGTACATTTTTTGTTAACCTTTTACCATATGTCTTTTAGTATCGCAATGATATCGGATCGTGAGTTCAGAATCGTGATATGTATCGAATCTTGACATGAGGGTATCGTTACACCCCTACTAAATTGGTTATACTGTAACTTAATGCAGAAAAGGTTAGTAAGCTAATTAATTTTTTTACACACATACTGTTTACACCTTTTGGCTCTAATTCTGAAACTCAATATTTAAACATTTAAAGATTTACATGCCTTTTTTTTTTTAGCCCAGACAGTTGAGCATAGCGCTAGCAACACCAAGGTCATGGGTTTGATTACCAAGCAAAAGAAGACCTAATAGAAAGTAAATGTGTACCTTGAATAAAAATCTCTGCCAAATCGAAAAAGTGCTTTCGGTTGAGCTTAACTTACTTTGAACCCTGAATATTCAACAAATTATTTTATATTCCAAATGTAAAGATATGGAGTTTGTTATATTTAATTAAAGTTGCAACTTCAGCTCAAATCAAATATATTCCAATGGGTTATGTGTGATAAAAACATGCATTTTCTAATAGAGCATCATTTTATCCTATGGTAGAATGACACGAAAACTCTGCAGAAGTGGATGGCAGAGGTCGATGTTTTCCTGAATGAGGAATGGCCAGCTCTGGGTGACGCAGAGGCTTTGGAGAAACAGTTGGAACAGTGCACGGTGAGGACACTCTTTATTTATTTAGCAGTAAAAACTAAGTTTGTGTTCCCAAACTTGGAATAAAGCTCTAGAGCAAGATGTGCTTTAAAAAAAAAAGTGATCCATAAAACTCACCATTGTGTTTCACGAACATGGCCCAAAAATTTAAATTCAGAGGAGAGTGTTTTTGTTTTATGCAGAGGCAAGGCATAGCCTAAATGAAAGCATTGGTCGGGGAGAGGAAGAACTGTTTCTCATTAAGATGAAATCTGCAAAAATATGTTGTTGGGAGACCTGCTAATATAGCCGCAGCGGTGGTTGAATAAGCCGTAAAGCCATTGGGACCTGACTCATTAAAGACCCTGTCTTCTCTTTTCAGGCAATGGCAGGAAATGATTTTTCATATTACTAGTCGTTAGAACTGTAGCTTAAACATGAAATTACATTCCTCAAATTGCAGTTCAATATTTCTCTGCCCTATGGTAAGTTAGCTGTAATGATGGTGATAGCTTGGCTTCTCTTTAGTAGAATTGGGTCAACGCATTGCCGTGACCTGTTTTTTAAGATGGCCAAGACCATCTATGTCAAAAATTCTGTGTTGATTTGCCAGGCTCTGGTGAATGACATCCACACCGTCCAACCAAGTCTGAACGGGATCAATGAGGTGGGACTGGCCTTGAAGAAGGAAGCTGAGACACCGTTTGCCATCAAAATACAGAAGATGCTTGATGAGCTCAATGCTCAGTGGGAGCTCATTTGCAAACAGGTAATTAACATGCCACATGGGCTTATGGTGCATTATACTAATTAATTACGAAGTGAGGTGCAATTTAGTCATCTTAAAAAGCCCACGCATACCATTTTCGCACCTAGGCAATTTCTAAGTGAAACTTTTTGATGTTATTTTAGAGCATTGCCTGCAGTTTCAGGTAGATGTTGAAGCAAAAAATAACTGTGTTGTGGTTGGTCCTCAGGCTTATGCAAAGAAATCAGCCCTGAAAGGAGGGCTGGACATGACTGTGAGTTTGAGGAAGGAGATGCAGGAAATGCAGGAGTGGATCACCCAGGCGGAGGAAGAGTACCTGGAACGAGACTTCCAGTACAAAACACCCGAGGAGCTTTTTAAGGCTGTGGAAGAGCTGAAGGTTTGTTCTTCAGTGGAAAATTCGGTTAACATAATGGAGTTGACAGTAAAGGATAACATATAATTATATGGAAATAAAACCGAAAAACAATTGTTAGTACTAAGCGTATAGATCTAAAATTATTAAAAATTAAAATGGATATCATAGCTTAGATAATTTGGTCGCAAGCTTCTTTAATTTTGCTTCTGAGAAAAATTTGAGAAGGAAACAAGCAAATGTCTCTGTTTGTTAATTTTTTTTTTTGTTACTGTCCTAGATTGTAATCTCTTTTTATGATATTTCTTGTCTATGGGTGTGCTTTGAAGCACTTTCAAAAAACCAAAGTCATATTTAATCTTTTTCAGCAAAAGGTCGCTGAAAAGTATATCTTTAACTGTCAGAAAGTACATTTTATATGCACTGTTTTATATTAGATTTTCATTTTCTCTTTTACAAGTCAAACTATGCATAATGTGATATTATATAGTATACATGATGTATACTAAACTATATATAAAATATACACAAACAGGGCTGAATATTACATTTATGGTCAATTAAATTACTAAAACATTTTACAGTATTTCTATGAATAAATTGTCATAATTTTCAAATTTTTAATTGTTGGATACTGTTGGACCATTGAGGTGGAACAAGCCAAAATCAACATTTTAAGGGGAAGATAAAGCGTGTTTTTCTACTTTTCATGCTGTGTTAATTTTATGTTTGATAATAGCTTATCTAACACATCTAATCTCACTAGAGAACATGCCTTTATTTCTTTTAAGAACAGTCTAGGGACTATTTGTACCCCATTCATTGAAAGTTTCAAGACCCCAAAGTTTAAAGAAAAGCATGTTGCACTGAGAAGAAGGTGTGGAGAAGCTCCGAGGACAGGTTTCTAGCTGTCAGTCTGCTATCATGATAACTGAGATATATTTATTTCCCAACAAGTGCCGTCTCGGTGCACGGATGCATCTCACCTCCATGTGATCCTGTTGCTTTGTGCTTTTTATGAAGTAAATGGGGCAAACTTCTCAAGTTCAACAGTGAACAGCAGGGATCTTTCTGTCTTGTATTCTCTCTGCTCCAGTGCCAAGCTTAGCTTAACATTGAAAACAGAGGCTTAAGAGAATGCTGATGTACACTAACCTAGGTTGAAACATCTGAATGCTCACATAATCTCCTCTCCTCTCTCCCACTCAGCGGGCTCAAGAGGAAGTCCATCAAAAGGAAACAAAGGTGAAGCTACTGACGGATAAAGTCACCAATTTCATTTCAAAGGCTCCTCCCGTGGCGCATGATGCCCTGAAGGCAGAATTGGATGTTTTGACTTCTAACTACCAGCGACTGTGCAGCCGACTCGATGGAAAGTGCAAGACTTTAGAGGTGAGCTTGATATTGTGCCAGTGATGGGGTTGCGCTCCAGATAGTGTCTAGTTCATTGGCATTTATTCATTTGGCTGATTCTTTCATCCAAAGCAACTTAAATCCTTTTAAGGTTTACGTTGTGTGTGTGTGTCAGGTTCTTCAAACATATCACATTGGGCCAGTGTCCTCAGAATTTGATAAATGTTAGATTAACCACACACATCTCTCCATTTCTGTTGGCTGTTGTAGGAGGTGTGGGCATGCTGGTGTGAGTTGCTATCTTATTTGGAGTTGGAGAATGCCTGGATGGACCTACTGGAGAAGAAACTTGATGATACAGAAAGTCTTCAAGGAGGTGTAGAGGAATTAGAAGAAGCTTTGACTGTGAGTGCTTCAAATCTTTGAGATGAACTTCAGAATTCAAATGAGACGCATTTGAAATCCAATTTACTATATTAACCCAATTTTTTTCTTGCAACTTGAGTACATGCATTTTACTCCTTAGACCTCCCTAACACTCAAACATTATGCTTTTTTTGATTTTTTGTTGGTTAAATATTAGGTTTTATACTCGGTCACAATAGTGACCGATGGGAAACAACATTGTCAGAATTAATTCAAATTCTTCAAGTAGACCGATTGACACAATTCATTCCAAGACATCCAATATCATACCGTTGTGTCATTTCGTGAAGAAGGCTTAGTGAGGTGAAAAGTTGACATGTACAAAGTTACACCCTGGATGAACTTCTGCTTGTTTGGCTAGACCTGTATTGACTAGGCCATGTCTACAGGCCAGTTTCAGGGAGATGATGTTCACTCATTCAGTGCACTGACGATGGGCCGTATGTTGTAGAAAGGGTTGTTTGTGGTCAGGTGAGAACCAATTAGTTCTCATGAACATCTGCCCAATCCTCCAGATAGTTCACCTCTGCATCGCCATTCAATAGTCTACTTGGCAAAAGGGCCGTTTCACCCTGGTACTCCCTATCTGAGCCATCACTATCACAGTCACTTTCAATTTGGGGTGGGGGGAAGGGGGTCACTTACCGGTATGTCAGAGACGGTCCAACACATTGAACGTTTCTGGAATACTGATAACTACACTGAAGAAAATTATAAACGCAGTACTTTTGTTTTTGCCACGTTTTTTCATGAGCTGAACTCAAAGATCGAAGACCTTTTCTATGTACACAAAAGGCATATTTCTCTCAAATATTGTTCACAAATCTCTCACAATCTTTGTTAGTGAGCACTTCTCCTTTGTCAAGTTCATCCATCCCCCTCACAGGTGTGTCATATTCAGTGTAGGATTGCCAAAACCTGCCAATACCAGCCAATACCTGTGTTTTCAATTGAAGCACTGTGTTATACTATACTACCGGTCACAATTGTGACCGAAACAAGTCTTACAAGCAGAATATATATGCAGGAGTATAATTCTCAAAATATATCAGTAGTAGACCCTTTAAAGGATATATGTACAAATTAAATATGACAGTCCTATCTGTAAATTAAGTTGTTTTATATACTACTTTTTGTAGTAGTCTGAAGAAGATATCTTCTTCTAGATGTGCAAGCAGGAGTGAACTGATCTGGTCATGTGACCTTTCATGCTAGTCACATGACATTAATTGATTTGTATGAAGACAATCTATTTTGTCATTTAAAAGTTGAATTTCTTGCCCAAAATGAATATTAACATTTTTAGACATTTTTTCATGTGGCTTCATAAACTTGAAATATTGTGCATGAATCATATCGCCTGTTTGTCCTTTTTATTGCTTGACGAACTGTGGTCTCTGATCCCGTTTTTGTTAAAAGAGCTGCAAAAATAAATTTTCTTTAGTATCTCAGTGGAATATAGGTTTAGAAAACACGAAGGTGAGTAAATGATGACTGTATTTTCATTTTGGGTTCGAGTTTGACTTGGAAAGGTCACTCTGTCCCAGAGGTTGTTGTTTTTTATTGCAGGAGACTGACTTAAATGCCATTTTCATTGGAGTTTCCACTTTGTCTCCAGACATTTCTCAGATCATTATTGAGATCTTGTCTTAAATTCTAGTGCAGGGTTTCCCAAATGGGAGTTTGTGAGTTGATGAAAAGCTAATAAATAACTGACTGGAAAGCGACTGCGCGATTCATTAAAATAAAACTGAAATCACTATATAGATTTAAATATAGATTGTTTTCATATGAGATGAAATGTCAAACCGCAATTCAAATTGCAATCACAATAGCTTATATGACCAAATGAACACTTGAATTTAAAGAAAGATTAAAATAAAGAAATGTGACTGCACAATAAATCGCAAATAACACTGAAATCACTATATATGTTAAATATAGTTTTACATATAGATATATAGTTTTCATATGAGATGAAATGTCAAATCTAAGTTCAAATTTCAATCGACAAAATAAACGCAATATAAATTTTTTGGGCCAAGATGTTCAGCCCTATATATAAGTAATTGTACAAATATATCCTACTTGGTTTGTAAAGAGACTGCAGGGGGTTTGTGAGTTGATAATGAATTAAATCAAATAGAAAATTTAAATAAAAAAATGGGGCCGCACAATTAATAGAAATAATAGAAAAGCTGAAATTTATATGTAGTTTTCGATAAATATATATAGCTTTTATATGAGATTAAATGTCACATCGCAGTTCAAATTTCAGTCACATACAGTAATATGAATTTTTTTTTTTTTTTTTACGCAAATTAAACGTTTTTGGCCAAGTTGTGAGTCCTGTTAATAAATAATTTTGAAATTAGAACAATAAAAATAAAACACTTAGAAAATAAGGAAATATTTTATCTCTTACTTGAATGTCAGGACCATTAACAGACATCAGAGAACCCGAACATGCAAATGTTTGTTAAATTGTTAAAATATAAACCTAAATTCTCAGGGAAGACTAAATATTGTACAACTAAGGGTTTGGCTAACAAATAATTTTGTTAACCCCTGCCCTAGACATGCAAGATTACCAAGGGGTCTTTTACTCAGGAGACTGAAAAACAAAATTGAGAAATAGGAGACTTTAGCACAACATTTAGTGTTGTGTACATTTAGTTTAGCAGACACTTCTCTATAAAGCTTCTTGAAAAATGAGGAATGCTACAAGAGTAGACTTCATTTGCTGCCTAGAAGAATATTTGAGATCTTAAATAGATCTCATTTGTGATTTTTTTTTCTACGAGCTAACACATGCATTAATGATGATAAAATAGTCATACCGAAAATTTAATCTTGCATCATAACCATGGAAAGCATCTTTTATTGAGTTTTGTATTGAAAACGACATCTAAATCAATGGTATTAAAGTGGTTTCTCGTTCCCTCCAGTCCTTAGACACAATGATTAGAGAGCATCCTGAATATAACCGCAACCAGATCCGTGAGTTAGCCCAGACCCTTATGGATGGCAGAGTCCTCGATGAGCTGTTACACAAAAAAGTGGAGGACTACAACACACGCTGGGATGAACTAATGCAAAGGGTAGGAACTTGATTTCTGATGCAGCTGAAAACGTAAGTATATTCATTGGATTTTCTCATTCACTTCCGCTTTCTGATGTCAACGACAGGCTTTACAAAGGCGACAGCAGCTGGAGAAGAGCCTGCAGTGGGCCCAGGAGAACGACAAAACCCTACGCCTTATTCAGGACTCTCTGAACACCACAGACCGACATTTGACTGCTTACATAGCAGATGGCATAGATGCTGCACAGATTCCTCAGGAGGCACAGGTACTCATAATGTCTCACGTATGGGACAAATAAACGTTATTTATTTACGTATTTATAATCCATCTGTCAGTCCATCCATCCAACATGCGGTAAAAATGTAAGGACTTCAGTGATCACAATATTAATATCTTATTTAACAGAAAATTCTGACTGAGTTGAATGGTCATGAGGCGACTCTTGATGACATGAAGAAAAAGGCTGTTGAGGTTGACGCATCAGAGAAAGTGATTGGAGAAATTGATGCAACATACGTAAGAGTCACAGATCATTTAATTTCAAACTAGCTAAATTTTTTTTACTTTCCTGGATCCTTCATAAATGCATTCGTCAAATAATAAGTAATCAAATACCTATTAACAAATGCCCGTTTTCTGTGTGTGTGTGTGTCTGTTCAGGATAAACTATTTCAAGTGAAAGGCAAGTTTCGGCTTTTCCAAAAGCCAGCCAACTTTGATCAGCGGTTGAGGGAATGTGAGCGAGTGCTAGAGGAGGTGAAAGTGAAGCTGGGAGTGCTAAGTATTCGGAGTGTGGAGCAGGAGGTTGTACAGTCACAGTTGGAGCAGTGCATGGTGGGTAATGTAGGGTGTTTAGTGTTTTAATAGCTTTAATCCCTATTTTTTATGAATACATTAATTGTTTTACTTTTTACATCAGTTATTTGTACAGATTCACTGATTATTTTATAATGTATGAAATGTATTTTGTTCATTTATCTATTTAAAGGAGTAGTTCACTTAAAAAAAAAATATCTTTTGCTGATAATTTACTCACCCTCATGCCATCCAAGATGTCAATGTCTTTCTTTCTACAGTCGTAAAGAAATTAAGATTTTTGATGAAAACATTCCAGGATTTTTCTCCATATAATGGACTTCAGTGGGAACCAAACGGTTCAAGGTCCAAAAGACAGTTTCAGTGCAAACTGTTCAAAGGGCTTTAAACGATTCCAGACGATGAATAAGGGTCTAATCAAACGAAACGATCGCTCATAAAAAAAAAAGTTTTATAAGCTCAAATGGTCGCCTTGCTCTGTTCTGTGATGCGCGCGTTTGTGACTCTCCTGTTCGAACTCGTTCATTAAAAATGAACGAATCTTTCCGAGTCAATTCGTTCATTTCGTTGAATGAACCAAATGACACGAAAAAAAGATTTGTCTGGACACATCGTCTGTAATCGTTTAAAGCTCTTTGAACAGTTTGCAGTTTGCACTGAAACTGTCTTTTGGATCTTGAACCATTTGGTACCCAGTAAAGTTCATTATATGGAGAAAAATCCTGGAATGTTTTCATCAAAAACCTTAATTTCTTTTCGACTAAAAAGGAATAACATGAACTTCTTGGATGGCATGGGGGTGAGTAAATTATCAGCAAAAGTTCCTTTTTTTAAGTGAACTACTCCTTTAATAGCAGTTTTTGTTTAGTCATAAGTTGCTGTTTAGTTTTTGTCATGCTGCAAAATCTTATAAATTGGGAGTTAACACATTTTCTATTTTCCCCATTCAGAAGCTTTATAAGAATCTGAGTGAAGTGAAATCGGAAGGTGGAGACGGTGATAAAGACGGGAAGACAGATTGTGCAGAAGCAGCAGACAGAGCAACCCAAGGAGCTGGACGACAGGCTGACGGCTCTAAAACTTGCATACAATGTTTTGGGTTCACAGGTAAAGGGATGCTCAATGTAAGACGTCTACATGACCAATTTGAACACCTATGGATTGTATATTGTTGGTATTTTCCATTTTAGAATAATAGTAATGTCATCAAAACCATTACACATTACACAAATTAAAAGTATGGGAAGTGTACAAATACTTGAAAAGTATATTTTGTAGATTAAACTGTTTGGGGACAGTATGATATATTATATATATTTTTTAAGACTAGATAACTAGCTTTAAAATAGGATTGACAGAGTTTCCATTAATGCTGAACACTTGACTGATTTCGCCTTCAAAAAAACGCTACAACTCATCCATTTAGAAAACGATTTTTTTGTGGATTAAAATGTCAGAAATGTCTTCCATCAAACTTATGACCATTTGAGTTGTCAATGATTGGTCATATCGTCTCTTTTGTCTATGTGCAGGTAACAGAAGGAAAGCAGGAACTGGAGAAGATTTTAAAGTTATTAAGGAAGTTTAGGAAGGAGGTCAACAGTCTGACAGAATGGCTGGCAACTACTGATGAGGAACTGACGCGCCGGTCTTCGGTGGAGGGGATGCCAAGCGATTTGGATGCAGAGTTGGCTTGGGCCAAGGTGAATGAATACACAACATTGTTTACATCTAAAAGTGTTCACTATTCATTAAAGGAATAGTTCATCCAAAAAAAAAATGACAGTTCTGTTATCATTTATTCCCCTCAATGTGCTTCCTAACCCATTAGCCTGCGTTGCATACAATGAAAGCATACAGTAAATAAATAGTTTTTGTCAGTTTTGAGTGAACATTACTTTTAACATGGTAAAAAATGTTTAACCAAAGCTAAATTGTTAGTTTATTAGTAATGCTGCTTTGTTTTCAAGAAGGTGTGTGTTTTAAAGACATATTACTCGCATATTTGAAATGGGAAAACATCCAATTAAAACATCATCTTTACTACCCAGGCGACGCAGGAAGACACTGAGCGTCATAAGCCACAGCTGAAACTAGTGAGGGAGTTGGCAGAGACCCTGAAGGGTTTACTTCGTAGCCAGGAGAACCTGATTGATGACAAGGTCAGTCTGCTCAACTGCAACTGGATCGCGGTGACGTCACGGAGCGAGCAGTGGCTAAACCTCCTGCTGGTGAGCAACCGTTCATAGCAACCATCTCACCCTGTTCTGAGTCATTTCATTCAAATATTTCTTGTGCTAAATATGCCCTGCAAGGCTAAATTCATTTCCTTTCAATTTCACATCTCCATATTGTTCCGTTAAAATCCAGACGGCGATTTCTGGAGGCGGCAATAATGTTATGAAACTGTTAAGCACATTTATCTCCTGCTCTTCTTTATTACCTTCTCCACTACTTGCTTTCTCCCATCGTTTATCTCTTATTTTATGCGTTTGACTACATTTTCTCCTTGTTCTACTTTGTAAATAACTCTATAAATATCTGAGGGACAATACATCAACAGATGATGCTTGGCCTCGAAGGTATAATGAAACGATTAAAGATCAAGTTTAAAATAGTTTGCCTAAAAATTTAAATTCTCTCATTGTTTTCTAACCCACATGTCATTCTAAACCTGTATGACTTTCTTTTTACTTTTTTCAAGCTATTCTCTAAGTCTTATGAAGACATGGATAGTTTTTGTGAGAAACGAGGATGCAAAAGCATCATAAAAGTGTTCCATGCACTGTATTGCACTATAGTTTATACTGAGAAATGTCCAGGGACAGAAATAAAGTACATATAGGTTTGGAATAACCCAACAGTGAGTATACAATTACAGAATGTACATTTTTGGGTGTACTTTTCATTTTTAATTCAATATGAAATTTCAAAAACCTGTTCCTGTACATATTTCCTTGTGCTATCCACTGAAGCCAAATGTACGCTTTGGGTCGAATATGGACAAACCCAAATGTTGGGTTGAAAATGTAATTTAAAATTATTACCCAACTTCAACTTTCACTTTCAACTGTATTTTTTTAAATACATTTTTAACCCAACATTTGGGTCTGTCTATATTTTACCCAAATTTGGGTTGAAACAACCCAGCATTTTTTAGAGTGTAATCGCAACTTTTTATCTGTAATTCAGGATTATCAGAGTCAAATCAAAACACTTGAGCAGAACATTTCTCAGATCAACACGTGGATGGATCGTGCTGAAGAAAAGCTGGATGAGATGGACAGCCAGGGCTGCATTGAGCACGTCATCAAGGTCTTCAGTTGCACATGACAAACACTGACAATGAGCTGTTGCAATTTACAACCAACTCCATTCTTCTCCATTATTGAGGACTAGAGATTGTTTTATGCAGCCATCCTTTTGCATCAAATTAAATCAACAGTTATCCATCTTTCTATGGTAGCAATGTTTTGATGGCTCATTATTTGAAAGCAATTTGCAGCAAATAAAACTCAGTATTTTGCAATTAGGGAGAACAAAACATACAGACACATTAAAAAAAGTATTTTAATTTTATAAAATTGATCAGTTCTTTTGTCCTCTATAAAGTAAATATAATGATCTTTTATGTCATGCTACCAAAATATTCTGTTCTTTTGGTTTTTGTGCATTTTAAATGTACACATGAATTATAACTTCAATAACAAAAAAAAACAGAAAAATGTAGGGCAGGCTTTTTTTTTTTTCCAACAGTTGGAATTGATTGAATATGTAGTATATGTATTCAAAATGTAGCACACATAATTGATGTGTTGTTATTTTGGGGGTTTTATTTCAGGGTTTGCGGATAGAGCTGGAGGAGATGAAGGGAAAGGTTGAAAGCGGTGCAGGTTTTGGCGAAAGACCTTATAAAAAACACAGGGGAACATTGTAAAGCTCAGGTGAAACCCAAGCTAGAACAGCTCAACCAGCGCTTTGACATCGTCGCAAAGAGGATTCTAATGGGACAGGTAGTCTTATGAAAAGCTGTATGTCTCATAAATGTATACCTATAGAACTCATAAAAATAGGGCCATGGTGGATTTTTATCTGATTTCTATCCATTTGTTAATCCTAAAATCATCAGTGACTTCTTGTTAAACCACTTAAAATAGTTTTGTTTTTCTTCCTTTTTTTGTATATTGTTAATCATGTTTTTTCCAGGCCTCCTCTCTAAGAGTTAGACGAGTGACCACAGACAGGCTAATAAATGGCTCCAGGTGCTGGACGAGGAGATTAAATTAGGTGAAAGTCTAAAAGAGGATGATTTCCTGGAGGATGCGGTAAGAAAATACTCTCAGCTGTTTCTTTGGCTAAAATTAATTTCTGTCACTGGAACCGTATGGGCAACAAAAGGCTGAAACAGCCTCCAAGTTCTCGCGTAAAGATCTCAAGGAAGATAATGAGTGGATCTGGTTCATGAGTAAAAAATGCTGGCACAGTACATCATTGCAAATGGATGGATGGATGGATGGATGGATGGATGGATGGATGGATGGATGGATGAATTTGATGGATGGATGGAAGGATTGTTGGATGGATTGATGGAAGGATTGATGGAAGGATTGATGGAAGGATTGATGGATGGATGGATGGATGGATGGATGGATGGATTGCATTGATTGATGGATTGATTGATCAATTGATGGATTGGTGGATGGAAGGATTGATTGATGGATGGATGGATTGATTTTGTTATTTAATTTGATTTATTTCTGCGCTTGTTCTTTCACAGGCCATAGATGAGGATGCGCTAAATGAAGTTTTCTTAAAAGGAGAAAGTCTCCTCAAGAGAACTCCTTCTAGAGAGAAAGAGAGGGTGTCCGTGAGAAACACAACCTTCTTCACGATAAATATGACACTCTAAAGGTACTTATTGAGCGTGTTTACATGTCAAGTACATATTTTATTTGGAAATAAGGCCATGAGAACGCATTTACAAGCTTTTGACATTATGCTCATAGCATTTCATTGAATTTAAATGTTTGTTCTTTGAGTACAAACCAAGGACAACTGCATCAAATGTAATAAAACTGGCCAAAACTACTAGTATGTCATTTTGCAGTAATGCAAAACCTCTTAATGTCTGGTTGATTTATACATGACAAATCATTATCTGTTTTTTTGTAAAAAATTATATGTTTTTCAGTAAAAACAAGACAAATTTACTTAAAAGTAAATAACAAATCAAAACCATTTAAAAACAAATTTTGGGAGTTTTTATGCTTAAAGGTGCCCTAGAATGGTTTTTAAATTATTTTATAATGTTTCATGGGTTGCCCTTATAATGTTAGTAAGTTTTTCAGATCAAAATAGTCATAGTTTAGAAATAAAAGGCATATTTCCTAGCCTGATTTAAGCCTCTGATTTGAACAGCCTGTTTGAAGGGGCGTGTCTGCTGTGTGAAACCGGCCTCTGCTGTGATTGGCTGACATGCTTGCATATGAAATAGCTATGTATTACATGTGAAGCGAACAATTTCATGATCTCAAATAATTTTACAACAGCTATTATACGTTTTTTACTATTACAGCTATCGAGATTAACGAATCGTGAGAAGTGTTTGAAGTATTTAGATCTTTTCCCATCACATAAAATGTTGCTGTGATGAGCATTGAACAAGCAGAGGAGTCTGTCGATTACGAGGATGAAGATATTATTATTGCAACTGCATTTTCTGCTTTCACTAATGCAGACACGATCATGTAAATACAGTAAGAGCTTCGTTGTGCAGTGTAACGTGCGTCATTGAATTCATAACGAGTTTGGCAAGTGTCCAGGTAAACTCGCGCTGTGTGGAAACATTGTTCTTTGATCGCTTTCTGTATATAATTTATTCACAATTTAAATAATGTTTTTTTTTCATCCTACTAAAAGAAACGATGTGAAGTTGATATTTTAGTCACTGCACTGGCTTGACTTACTGATGCATAAACAGTATTGAACGATTTTGAGTGAAAGATTAAAGATTACCTGTCTGAACTTGAACAACAACACATCAGCTCGATCCGAGGCCAGCTCTTGGCCCAAGTTGAGGAAACAGTCGTCGGTGAAATGTTTGGAACTATCCAGAGAAAATAAATTAACCCATTGTTTCTTCAGAGGCTCGGATGAAGGAACTAAAAAATACTTTTGTGTTGATGTGTACATCCAAACACTGATCAACTGCCATGCTTCGGCTGCGCAGCTCCGTCTCGTCTGTCACTGAACATGGGCTGGCATATGCAAATATTAGGGGTCATACATATTAATGTATCCCTGACTGTTGCGTAACAGTCGGTATTATGTGGAGATTCGCCTGTTTTTCAGGGGTGTTTTTCAAAAACGAGATTTAAGTAAGAAGGACAAAACAATGGTGTTTGAGACTCACTGCATGTCATGTCCATGTACTGAACTCTTGTTATGTAACTATGCCAACATAAATCCAATTTCACATTCTAGGGCAGCCTTTAAACTATTTTGATTGGCTTATTCTAAATATATTCTGTGACAAGTGCATTTTGGATTCTATGTGATTTTATGTAGGATTGAAGATGTGTTCCTGGTCAGTCCTTTATTGGTCCTGTAAACAACATTAATACCGTCACCCAATCAGATTTTAGGCTTAGGTATTTGACATATTTCCAAAATGAAATACTGCACTAGTGAATTCTTGTAAAAATGAATAAAATTGTTGGTATTAAAGATAAATGTTTTGGTCGGTGGAAGATTGAATTCCTGTATTATGATTTCAAGCCCGAGAACCAGGTCAAAACTGAAATAAGAATGAAGTCACACTCTTACAGCAGATGTGACACATAGTCAAAACTTAAGGTTAAAAATGGATAGTTACAATCAACCTATGGAGGGTTTGGGCTAAGGTTGGTGTGTAAAACTTTGGTAAATGTTTTGCTTTATAATTTGACGTATATAATAAGTCTTAATATGTTCATTCTGCGTTCATAGAATCTGAGAGCCCTGAGAAAGAAGAAGGCCCTTGCTCTTGCCCCGCAGTGGTATCAGTTCTGTAAGAAAACCGATGACATGATGCAGTGGCTGGACAAAATTGAGAAGACCCTTGCAGAGCTTCCAGATCCTCCCGAGAGAGCCGAGAGTGAAAGTGAGAAGTCAACGTTTCTGTACTGTAAAACACTATCACCTTTAAGTTTAAGAGTTATTGGACTGAACACTAAAGGAATTGGATGTTTTCCATCAGGCAATCGGTTCTGAGATTGAACAACAGCGTCCAAAGTTGGAGGACTTGCGTGGACTGGGCCGAGTGCTTTCAGAGGGCGGAGCCGGCAAGCTTGTGGAGCCCCGCCTCCTCCCGGTCAATAAACGCTGGGCAGGGCTGGGACGTTAAATTCAATCAAGTGCGCCACAAAAGTGTAAGTCTGCTCTTAGTGGTTCTTACTAGGAAAAAGAAAGTAAATCTTAAAAATACATATTTTAAATACTGAAATATTGGGGAAAATTGCCTGTGGTAAAATCACTGTAATGTGCCCTGAAAGGGACACAAATTTTGTATTTGTCAATGCTTTGGCAAATGTTTTTCGTTCCCCTGAGAAACTTTGCGTTTTTCTCTCAAAATGTGTTGGGTTTCCAGAAAAAACCTTGTGTTTGCTCAAAAAAGAACAAAGCAGCGAACACAAAGTTTTCAGGGGAATGCAAAAGTTTTGAAGCATTGAAATATATCATCTCATTTTTTCCAGGGGCTCTTGTAATAATTGTCAGTCTTTAATGAGGGATTGATTTAAAAAAAAAAAAAAGTGTTTTTCTTTTCTTAAACATTATTTTTTTGTTTTACTCTTCATTGCACAATAACCAGTTTTTTTCCATCAGAGTAAAATAGTCCAATTGAACGAGACGCATTGTTCTCCATCCTTGTATGTGCAGGAGCTGCAGTTTTTGCTGCAGTGTATCGCTGACAACGAGGCTCTGCTGACTTCCTGACCGCTGGTCTGCAGCATTCATCAACGTTTCTCAACAAGAAAAGTGCCTTAAGGTTATATCATAAACCGTCTCATTTCTTTGAATGATTTTTATTAGCCAATGCATTTTTGTGTCCATGATCTGATTCAGTCCATTATTGTACAGATATGTACATGTATATGTACAGATACTCATTATCTGCACATGAACAATTTGTTTTACCCACACCACTGAAACAGCAGTTAAAATAGTCAAGTAAAGTCACCTTCATTTATATAACACTTTTCAATACAGATTGTTTCAAAGCAGCTTTACAGTGAGTATATAAAATAAATGGAACAGAGATGTTTGTGGCTTTACAGCAGTTCTTGAAAAATTTATTGTCCAACTATACTTTTAACTTAATGCGTTCTGGCCGTTCATTTGCACAACAACAGTGTTTGGTGGCTCGAGAACGCAAACTTTGAAATTCCAATTCCTCCAATTCTGTGAACTGTGACGGCGTGCACATGCATATTACGTTTAGTCTATAAGTATGCATGTTTGAATATATATGTGTGCAGGTGTGTAGTCTTTCTTTACAAAGTGACATCGCCAAATTTCTTGTCTGGCCTGCATAATACAGATTTTTTTATTACAGAAATAATTAATAATTAATACACAAATAATGTAAATGCTTTAATCTTTTGGTGTCATGTGATTCAGGAGGTTAAAGTGAATCTGGATAAACTGGAGAGTCCAGTGACAGAGGCTGTGGGCAAGGGAGCATCTCTTCCTGAGGAGAGTTTACTGGTCCAACTCCTCCGAGCTAACTGGGAAAACCTTAAAAAGCTCTATCATGACAGACTCACGTAAGGATGCAAATAGAAAAGTAGTGTGTGTTATTCAGTCAGTGAATTGTTCAGAAACAATACATTTTTCTAAATGCACTACCATATTACTTGTATATCTATTACAGAAACATGAATGGAATACTGTATGTGCATGCATAAGCATCATATTTTCTTTTTATTCTTTCTTTTAATTTTTATATTTTGTGTTTTTATTTTAGTCATTTTTATGTGCTTTTATTATTTCATTTCTATTTAGCTTTAATTTCTATTTTCAGTTTTATTTTTGCACTTACAGAGACATTTTATTTTCCATATTTATTTCAGTTAGTTGAAAAGATCTAATTAACATTTCCGTTTGTTTTTAATCTAATATTTATATTTTATTTCAAATTTCATTTCAATTAATGAAAAAGACTATTGTATTGTTTTCCAAAAAAAGACAGATTAACCATAGAACACTACCTACTTGGTCATAAGTAGAGGATTCATGCTAAGCTGTCAAATAGTCCATATTAAGTAAAGAAACCACAAAAGTGAGATTGTGTTTAAGCTTTTTTTTAAACTTGAATTAACATTTTAATCTAATAATCTGTTTAAATCATAATATTGATTTTTACTGTGAGAACATACTCTACCTTTACTCTCTGACTCACAATGTTTTTTTGTCTACTTGTGCTGCTGTCCAGACGCCTTGAAAAATTGAAGAAATTCAGCGAGAGAGCTCAAAGCGATTGACGATTGGCTCACACATGCTGAGAGGACGATTATGAAGTATGAACAAGACCCCATTAATAATAGAGACCACCTTAAGGTAAACATAAATATTACAATTTTATAATTTAATTATGATAATATATACAAATGAACAAATTACATTGGATATAATACTATATTAAATAACTAGTTCATCAAAAGATAAGCTGATTATTACTCACCCCATGGCCATCTAATATGTAATTACTTCCTTTCCTCACCCAAAGAGAAATTAAGGTTTGGAGGAAAACTTTTCCAGGACTTTTCTCCTTTGAATGCAAGTGAATGGTGCCCAATGTAGACCATTTTTGACAGTACAAAATCCAAATTTATGCAGCTTCAAAGAGCTCTTTTTTAACCACAAATGCTTGCCTGCAAAGTGCATTCACGAGACATGCATGTTGAGAAAGGTCTCACCATTCACTTGCATTATATGGAGAAAAAAGTCTGGAATCTTCGGCTGAGGAAAGAAAGTCATATACATCTTAGATGGCCTTGGGGTGAGTTTTATTTTTGGGTGAACTATTAAGCAGAAAGTATTACCAGATTCTTAGGCAATACAGTAAGTAATGTTACATTAATGTTGGATAAGTTTTCAGACCATCTACACTAAGACTTGCTACTTTCCCAGGAGCTCCAGGGAGAGTTTGAGAAACAGGAAGCAGCAGTGAAGGGGCTCAATGCTCTCGGGACAGATCCTGACTCCACAGTGCAGTAAGGACTGACAGGGACCACATTAAACAGCAGCTCGCCTCTATCAACTCCCGCTGGGCCAAAGTGTCCAACCAGCTTGCTGAGATCAAGAGACGGTTAGTAAAAAATTCAGGAACATATTAATGCAGGCAGCTTGTGAGAGAGCTTGCGCACGTTCTGAATATCTTAGCATAATTCAATTTGGGCAGCAAACACCTACATAATTGCCCTCTTTTGTCCTTATTTTTGAAGGAATGCATTAATATGGCTGCTGTGTGTTTTAGGTCTGCCGGGGCAAAAAATTGTTCTTGCCGAGTTAAATGAAGACATGGGGGAGTTTCAGTCCTGGCTGGATGCTGCAGATGCTGTAGCTTCACTTCCTGTAGAAGCAGGTCACAAGGAGCAGCTCAGTGCAACATTAGAAAAAGTGAAGGTAGAAAAATCAGTTGCTTAAAAAGATGCAATTAGCTCTCACATGGGGAAAACATAGCTTTTAGCTCCATTTTTTTAAATTAAAATTCTCCCATGAGGCAAATCACTAAAAATGAGTCACAAAGAGAAGCAGATAATTAGTATGTGTGTGTGAAAATCTTCAGGCCGGGTGGTGGAACTGCCGAGCAGAAAGCAAACTCTTCATCAGATCAACAGCAAAGGCTCATCTCTCCCAGCTGATAAAGTCAAACCATTGGAGAAACGTTTGAAGGTTATTAACATGCAATGGGCCAAGGTAATTCAAATCATTTCTGTCCTTCTCTAATACCTGATCTTACTGGAAAATTCAATTCAATGATTTTATGATCTTAGCTTGATTAATGCAAGCATAATTCTGTTATCAACCTAGAATAATAGCATACTTATAATACACTAAGGTGAGTCTCTTACCCCATAACAATGTGTGTGTGTGTGTGATGTATGTATGTGTGTGTGTGTGTGTATATATATGTATATACACACACACACACACACACACACACACACACACACACACACACATATATATATATATATATATATATATATACACATATATATATATATATATATATATATATATATACACATATATATATATATATATATATATATATATATATATATATATATACATATATGTTTAATATGTGTATATGAAATTAAATATTCGTGTATATATTATGAGCTAAAACATTTGCACGTGCAACAGTATATTGGATCTCTGCATTCGGGCTTAAAGGGACAGCAGCTTAATAAACCTGCTGCTGTGTTTTTAGTGTTAAGTAACAACAACAGACAAAGAAATCAATCTCTGATCTTGACTGAATGACTTTTGTAACTTTAATAAAAATTATTCCGTTTAATTAGTACAGTGAAGACTAAGCAGTGTTACACATTTGATTATTTTATTTATATTCTGTACCCGAAAACTGCTGTTAGAACCACATGAAAACTTGTGATTTTTCACTGGTATCTAAGCAATGAACCACTGACCCAACCAGACCAGAAGAAATCCTTCAGACAATAATACAATAATAACAATAATATATTGTTTTATTGTTTATATATATATATATATATAACAATATATATTATATATATTTGCTTAACAAATTAAATCATCAAATGAGATATGACCTAATATATTTAAAAATTACAAATGCAGTGAAAATACAGGTATGGGCTGCGAGTACAAAAAATTAAGGTTTCTGTATTTTATTTTATGTTTTTATTAATATAAAGGTATAATGAGATGTTTGGGTGGGGTGTATTATGGTAATGAGACTGGGGTCCTTAACTGTCAGGATAGCAATGCAAAAAAAAAAAAGTTAAATCTCTAAATTATATAAAGTATTTATACAACATTATATTTCTTATTTTATTCTGTTCTGTTCTATTTTATTTCTATTCTGTTTTAATATTATTTTTTACATCCCAATATGGGTAAACATGACCTGGACATTTTTGTCTAGGTTTTATAAGCGATTTATTGAAAAGAACTCTTTCTCTCCTTCAAAGGTGTCCACTGATCTTCCTGAGAAGCAGCGACAAATCGAGGATCTCCTGAGGGATTTGTCTTTGTACCAGGAACAGCTCTCCAAGCTCTCAATTTGGGCTTCCACTACCAAGAATCAGCTTGAGCAGTCCCCTACTGCAGTAGACCCAAAGGTAATCTCACAGATGTGAGCAAGCACACATGTAGAACACACTGACCACAGTCTTGATGTTGTCTGTCTTATTTCAACTTTATGCTGTAATAGCTATGGGTGGTGTAGTGGTAAAAGTTCAGGGCTGGCAACCATCATGTTACTGATTTGACCCCTACTAGAAGCAAGAATGTTGGTAATTCATTCATTCAGTTCAAAGATTAAGGAAACTTCAGGGGTTTTTTTTAAGTCTGATGTGACCTTTTAATGACCCAAGTCTTTGGTCTGATTTTGCACAGTCTCTCAAATTTGTACAAAGAGTCTTTCAGATGACAAAGCTAACCTGTCCTAGCATCCCAGCATCTGCTTCATAGTTATATCTGTAATGTTATCCCATCAAGGCAAAGATTTTGCTTCCCTAGACATGAAACTAATAGGTTTAGGAAATCATTTGTTCTTTCAGTTACTGAACTTGTGAAAAAATCTGTACGTATGTTCTTATGTGATTTTGAATTGTGTGTGGCTGGTTCGCTTTCATTCTGTTGTGCTCAACTGATTATTTATTGATTATTTGCACACTGCTGCATGTTGTCACTTTATATTGTTCTCAAAACCTGTTCTTTGTTTCTTGTTAATGGGGCTTGTCAAGGCAAGTGTAACTATTACTATAGCTCCTTTCAGGGGCAAAGGAGTAGTTCACTTTTAAAAAAACTTTTGCTGATAATTTACTCACCCCATGTCACCCAAGATATCCATTTCATTCTTTCTTCAGTCAAAAAGAAATTAAGGTTTTTGATGAAAACATTCCAGGATTTTTCTCCATATAATGGACTTCAATGGGAACCAAACGGTTCAAGGTCCAAAAGACAGTTTCAGTGCAAACTGTTTAAAGGGCTTTAAATGATTCCAGACGATGAATAAGGGTCTTATCAAGCGAAACGATCACTCATTAAAAAAATGGAATCGTTTAAAGCCCTTTGAACAGTTTGCACTGAAACTCTCATTTGGACATTGAATCATTTGGTTCCCATTAAAGTCCATTACATGGAGAAAATCCTGGAATGTTTTCATCAAAAACCTTAAATTCTTTTCGACTGAAGAAAGAATGACATGGACATTTTGGATGACATGATAATTTTTTTTAAAGTGAACTACTCCTTTAAGGGTTTTTTAAAACCATATTTCAGCTCAAAATCAAAAGAAAGAATATAAAGGATGAATATAAATAACAAAGATGAATATACTATATTATAGTGCTAAGAAAACAATGACAATGACCACTGAGAATAAAGAAAAGCTTAAAACTATAATGTCTAAAATGTCTATGTGGCTGTCACGGCCATTTGACATTTTACTGTGCAAAAAAAAAGGTTGAATTTATTTTTGTGTGCGTGAAATGTGCCCTGGACATTTATTTATTTTTAAACAGATAGATCACTCCTTTATTGAGGGTTTGTTGTCTTATTTTACTTTTGTGTAGATTGAGGATGATGTAAAGGAAAAGAAACCAGCAGTGGAAGCCATGTTGGCAAAGGAGAGACCTCCATGTCAACCAGAAAGGTGTGTAATCGACCACAGTAATCTTTATGATCTCAGAAACACTATGACTGTGATATTAGATTACTCTGCACACTTCCCAGTGGTATCCACCATAACTGTACTATAATGCAATATATCCGACTATATCAGTCTACCAGCTTCAAGGCATGCAACTTTATTCAATATAATTTTCCTGGATTGATGTATTCCAGGGGCAGTTTGATGGCCTCAGTGCAGATTTGGACATCCATTCAAGTTCTCCTCAAAGAGTGGCGAGACAAAAGTCAGCTCGCAGGTGTGATATCCTGTAATGCATGATGATTGAAGCTACAATAATAAGCTATTAAAATTGATCTCATGTAAGTCATGATGTGATGTTAGACATCTGAAAGTCTGAACAAAAGATACTTTTTTACTTTCCAGCCTTAACATTGACTGGTAGTGCAGCAGGGGATGCAGCCCTTGATAAATTCAATAAATCCCTGGACGGAGCTTGATGATTGGCTCACTCTTTTGGATCACATGGTTCAGACTCAGAGAGCAATGGTTGGAGACTCTGATCGAGATCAACGACATGACTGTGAAACTCAAGGTCAGTTTATGTCGTCATCTTGCAGCTCTTAATCCATGTCTGCAGAAAAATACTTGCTTTCCTGCAGTGGATATATTGTATACTATTGTATAACATTTTTATCTTTTCCCTAAAATCTACATAAAATGTTAGTTAGCATCGACTGTACAGTAAATGTTAATGAACTCTTTTATGATTGTTTAGCCTCATTGCATTTGAAATGAACAGCAGAACTTTATCAATTTTGTTATGAGGGAAGGTGATATTGGAAATATGTAATCGTATTAAGCAATTTGAAAAAATATATATATTGAATTGTATGTAATTGAATGTTTGTATGTATTAATATTGTTCAATTAAATAAATGTATTAAATATTTCAATTAATTCAATTGTAACATAAATTAATACTATTATAAGTGGATATAAAAAGATATTGAAAAATACACTATCGGTCAAAAAGTTTAAGATCGGTAAGATTTTTTATGTTTTTAAAGAAGTCTCTTCTGCTCACCAAGGCTGCAATGTTTCGATAAAAAATACACAAAAAACACAGTACTATTGTGAAATATTATGACAATTTAAAATGATTTTTTATGTTAATATATATATTAAAATGTAATTTATTCCTCTGTAAAAAGCTGAATTTTCAGCATCATTTCTCCAGTCTTTAGTGTCACATGATCCTTCACAAATCACTCTAATATGATGATTTTATGTTTCAAAAACATGTATGATTATTATCCATGTTGAAAACAGTTTTTTACATTTTTATTTCAGGATTCTTTGATGAATAGAAAGTTCAAAAGAACAGCTTTATCTGAAATGGAAAGCTTTTGTTACATTAAACACTACCCTTTAAAAAGTTTGGGGTCAGTAAGAATTTGTATTTTATTTTTGGGGGAAATAAATAACAAATCAATACTTCTATTCATCAAGGATGAGTTACATTAATCCAAAGTTACAGTAAAGACATTTATAATGTTAGAAAAGATTCTAATTAAATAAATGCTGTTCTTTGAACTTTCTATTCATCAAAGAATCCTGAAATAAAATTGTAAAAAACTGTTTTCAACATGGATAATAATCATACATGTTTTTGGAGCATAATATCATATTAGAGTGATTTGTGAAGGATCATGTGACACTGAAGACTGGAGTAATGATGCTGAAAATTCAGCTTTTTTCAGAGGAATAAATTACATTTTAATATATATTAACATAAAAAAGTCATTTTAAATTCTCATAATATTTCACAATATTACTGTGTTTTTTTGTGTATTTTTTATCAAAAAATTGCAGCCTTGGTGAGCAGAAGAGACTTCTTTTAAAAACATAAAAAATCTTACCGATCTTAATCTTTTGACCGGTATGTATATATATATATATATATATATATATATATATATATATATATATATATATATACAATATGACTGACATGAGACTAGAAGATCTCACACAACCCTGTAGTAAAGACTTCTGTGTTGTTACTATCTAACAGTCAACACTGCAAGACATGGAGCAAAGATGCCCACAGCTGAACAAACAAATCACTGCGGCGCAGAACCTGAAGAACAAAACCAATAACCCTGAGACACGGGCAACCATTACAGAGCGCAGTAAGTCAGATTTGCCTCGTCCATATCCTCTTTCAGTGATTTATTTTTGTGTTGACATGGGGGTGTCAACATTGTAGCAGCTTGGTCTCTGAAAAAAAATGCAGAATGACTGGTGCCGAGGATTGTGTCTTACCGGGCATCTCAAGGTCATATAATTATAAGACAGCACTACAGAACACCAACTACAGTATGTTGTAAGGCAAACGTGCATATAAAACTGTAATTGGTTAACAGAATCAACCAGCCAATAGATTATCGCTTGATTGATTTGATTTATTATGTCCATTACATGAGCCATTTTCAGAAATTTGCCTTAGAAATGTTCTCTTTTATTTCAAGTTGAAAAATTACAGGCACATTGGGAGGATTCCCACACCAAGCTGATGGACAGGGTCCTTCAGCTCCAGAACATGTATAAGGACTCCAGTGATTGGTTGGAGGCCAGAAAAAGGGTGGAGCCCCTCATTAAGAAAGCCAATGAAAAACTAGAAAGCGGAAAGAAAATGTCGCACAGTGTTGATGATTTAAAAGGCCAAAATGCAGATGTCAAGGTAGTGTAAAACAAACACAATATCTATGATTCGGTGCACTTATAGTCCTTGAAAAATCTTTTGATGAATGCATGTGATTTGATTGACACAAATAAACGGTATATTATTTTATTGCAGCAACTTTCTAAGGATATACAGCAGTGGCAAGCTCAAGTAAATGTCACCAATGAACTGGCAAACAAACTATTGACCCTGTATGCAGATGACGACACAAGCAAAGTTAAACAAATGACTGAGAGCATGAATCTGGCTTGGGCCAACATTAATAAGCGGTGAGCTTCTGTTTGAATCTTTAATTTTTCAGTATCACCAACCAGTGGTATTTATGGCATGATGATAATGCACTGCTGACACAGTAAGGGTACATAAGAGGTTATTTCAAATGTTTTTGAGGGGTGTAACGATACACATATTCGTATTGAACCATTCGCTATGAGGCTTTCGGTTCGAGTTTTCGGTACGCATTTTTGAACCGAATCAATTTGTTGAACCATTTTTCCTGCCGACCAAAAATTAGTTATTTCAAATGTAGATGCGTTGCGCGTGGCAAGCGTGCTCATAATGTTAGAGACGCTGGCATGACCACAACATTGCCCAACATCAAATGGCAAATGTAATTGCGGAACGAAACTGAGCTACTCGTTATTGTGTGGTTGACTGAGCGTTTATCAGTTTGGACCAATGCAGAGCGAGCCGATCTTAAGTCGGAGCAGCACTGTTACTACACAGCAAAATCCAGTAAAGAAAACATTTGAATTAGAGCTTCGACCGATAAAGGATTTTGAAGGCCGATACCGATACAAATATTTGTTGGTTTTTAAAATCCGATATTCCGAATATATTGGACGATATTTTTTTTTTACTTTTTTTTATTACCGAAACGCGCAACAAAACATTAACAGATTTCCCTAACATTAGTTTTTTTGTAGTTATTTATGAGTTTTAACCAAAATAATATAATGCATTTTAAAACTATACAACAAGCGTGTTATTGTCCGTTTTTATTTTATTTTTGAAATATTTATTTATCGGCCATTATAACTGCCAGATACCGATAGTTTGGAAAATACCTAATATCGGCCGAAAATATCGGCCTGGCTCTAATTTGAATTCGCTACTAAAAGTAGCTAATAACATCGCTGCGAGATCTAGTGAGAAACATTCACATTGCTCCGTTTTAACGGATCAAAAAACGCTGACGTGGAAACCAGGAGTAACACTGTGTCATGAAGAACTAATCAGTGTCCGCAGATCAGCAACATTCACCATGGATTTACTATAGTAACACTAACTGTAACCATGGAAGTTTGGCAGGAATAGTAGGCTACAATGCTTTCTAGTAACATCACGTCGATTTTATTTTCAAATTATGAATACTGCCCTCAAATGTTAATTTTATAAAAAAAAAACTTTGTTTATAACTACTACAAAATTACATTTCAGTTTGTCCATGGAGCTTTTGTTTTGTATGCTCCGAAGAAAAGTCAAGTATAGCTCCGTCATTGCTCAGAAGTTAAAAAATATCATACTTGATGATGTTAGTTTTAATAAAAATATCATTAAAAAATTAAATCAAGGAAATTTCTCTGCCATTTCTTTCTTTTTGCTGAATCGGAACGTACTCGAACCGTATCGAAATGAAACCGTGACACAAGTGTATCGTATCATATTCGATCCGAACCTCGAATTTTGTGAACCGTTACACCCTACTTTTTATGGTTCGACTGCTTTCAGGAGAATCCTGCGAATTGATGTTTGAAGCATTTAGCAAATTTAACAATTCAAGTATATTGAGGTGCTAATTTAACAACTTAATTTCTGTATAACAATGAAGTCATTACCCTTTTCAGTGTAGGGGACAAGGAGGCAGATCTGGAAGCTGCACTCACGGCAATTGCAGCATTTCTACTTGGACCTGGAAAAATTCCTTAATTGGCTTACTGAAGCAGAAACCACAGCCAATGTCTTGCAGGATGCCACATTTAAGGAGGGACTTCTGGAAAACCCTGCCACAGTGCGGCACTTATTCGGGCAATGGCAGGTATATGAGCAGTTTGCATACTCTACATAACGGCAGTTTCCCTCCTCTTTTAAAGCACGTAGCCACTCCGCTCGGGTTTTCCCTTTTCTGCTAGCCACGCTCACTGTTAAGAGAAACCCGGCTCCACAAGTTACCAATCTGAAGTTCTTCACAAACATCTGTTCACAATATATATATGAAGAGTTCAGATGCAAAAGCCTCTAAATGTAATTATTTAAATGACAATAATTTCACTTAAATGACAATTAATAGGTAATCTTCATTGCCATTTAAGGGAAATTACAGAACTTTAATATACAAGCTTGATAAAAATGATCATTTTAGAAGAAAATTTCAAATGGCACTGAGAGGCTTTTGCATCTGAACTCTTCATATTCTTTTTTTTTTAAAGTAAGCTACTGTTTACTTGTTAATTTTTATAAAACATTCTATGCTGATTTTTTTTTAACTATTTTATTTTGAAAATTGACCAAAAATTACACAGAAATAGCAAGTAACACTGAATTAAACGTGAAATTTTGAAGTAGAAAGACTAAATAGTAGTATTTTGTTTTATTTACAACTTCAAAAATGAAATTTCAACGTATAATGTCATCCACCTGCAACTTTTCTGCATTCAAACACAGATTTTATTTTGAGATATAAATATGGCACTCCTCCTTAGATTTAAACAGTTCTACAGAGTAGTGTTTGATGCGGTTTTATTTTTCAGGGGTTTTAGGAATTAAACATTATAATGAGATTACTGGTGGGGTGGGGGGGAGTGAAACTCCATTCTTATTATTAGCCCTTTGGAGTTAAAGTGATATTTATCAGGAAAGCTGATGAAACTGACGGGTCCATTGTCCAGGTCGCCCGCTGCTCACTGGAATGGGAGATATGTGCGTTTGGCAACGGTGCAGAGACGCAGTTAAATATGAAGAGGCAGACAAATACGTGGGCTATAAAGAGAAGCCTCTGTTCTCCCAGAAAACCATCTCTGACCCAGTCCTCGCTCGCAGTGCCCACTCTCGCCTCAAACAACAGGGCCAGTGTGCCTCCGCCACTGGCATTCTGCAGCTCGTTTCACGTCGCATGTAGACACATGGTCGCAGAATACATTTGCTCGCTCTCATCCTCGCGATGTCCCTTTCTCCCTGCTTTTTGCCTCACGTCAAACACGTCCACATGGTTGGGAATTAAAGGATTGTCGCTGTCAACTGTTTTCGAATTCATTTGATGTCGCTCATTCACTGGATATGTTGCACAGGAAGACATATCATGTTAAGGTTTGATCTTCACTGTCAGCTTCACAGTTGCTTCGTGACTTTGGATTTGTTTGGCTTGCATCATGACTTTGAATGAAATTAGTTTATGCCTTCTCAAACCATGGGAACAAGCACTTCAAAATTTGTCGGAAGACAATAGGAAAATGTTTGGCTTGTTAACAGTAATGTTAGCATCTATTCAAAACTAATGCTAAAGCTTCTTTTTATTAATATTTGTTTTTTTTTGTATTTGAATATATCATTACAGTTATAGTGATTTGTGAAATATGGTGAGATAAAAATATTTCTATTTAAATCATGAATTTTGAAATATTGCTATAAAACAAAAATGATGAAATATAAAAATTTTATGTATACAATTTTGTATACATTATTCATAATATAACATTTAAACTCCAAATTACTGTAGAAACAACATTAAGACAATTGCCTATGTTTTAAATATTTGTTTATTGGCATTTTTTTTTTGTCTTTCTTTTTTGAAAGAAGGCCAGTATGACAATACCAATACTGCTACTGATGTATCTATGAAATAGATATTTTTCTCAGTTTTTACCGGTACCGGTATGCAATCAATTTTAAAATTTATTAGACTTTAGAAATCGTTATTGTTTTTGTTGTTTTTGACCTATGTAACCTTGTAAACAGTGCTTTAAGATTTTCAGGTATTGAAAACTAAATATTTTTAATATGTGATTGTTTTTTTTTCAGTTTAACACCTGTTAATGTTATTTTTTACAGCAATTTATTATATTATATACTATATATTATATATTGTGCAAGTGCACTTGTTTAAAACAAACTGAGAAAACATGTTCCAAAAGTATGTCATGTCCCCATGTAACAAGTATCCGTGGAAGTATAACTCTTTCTTGATCTGTAATCATTTTGTGAACTGTTATTTGGATCTCTTTTAATCCCTGTAGGATCTCCAAGCAGAGATTGATGCGCACAGGGGAGATGTACCATTCGTTGGATGAAAACGGACAGCGTATTGTGTCAT
The DNA here is from genome assembly GCA_030378365.1 of Hybognathus amarus. Lineage (NCBI taxonomy): Eukaryota > Metazoa > Chordata > Actinopteri > Cypriniformes > Leuciscidae > Hybognathus > Hybognathus amarus. Next base: position 164,388 of record JAQIUQ010004554.1, read on the forward strand.
CCCTGGAGGGACGGACAATGCTGTGGTGCTACAAAAGCGGCTTGATGACGTGGGGCAGCGGTGGCATGAGTTGTGTAACAAAGTTATGAGTATAAGGTAAGACCAATTAATCATCTATATTTAACCTGGGGAAAATTCAAGCTGAGCAGAAATGGGCTTTGAAAAAATAATGCGATCATATACAAGCCCCAGGCCTGAGTAATGCTATATGCAAATCACTGCAATTATTTGACTTATATTTAAAGTATAAGCCTGCTAGAACATTGCTCAAACTTAGAGTTTAGATATCTATCTATCCACCCATCCGTCTGTCTGTCTGTCTATCTGTCTGTCTCTGTCCATTTATCTATCTATCTATCTGTCTGTCTGTCTGTCTGTCTGTCTGTCCATTTATCTATCTATCTGTCTGTCTCTCCGTCTATCTATCCACCTGTCTGTCTGTATCTATCTATCCGTCTGTCTGTCTGTCTGTCTCTGTCCATTTATCTATCTATCTATCTATCTATCTGTCTGTCTGTCTGTCTGTCTGTCTGTCTATCCGTCTGTCTGTCTGTATCTATCTATCTGTCTGTCTGTCTGTCTCTGTCCATTCATCTATCTGTCTGTCTGTCTCTCCGTCTATCTATCCATCATCCATCTGTCTGTCTGTCTCTATCTGTCTGTCTGTCTGTCTGTCCATTCATCTATCTGTCTGTCTGTCTCTCCGTCTGTCTGTGTCTATCTGTCTGTCTATCTGTCTTACCTCTATGAACACCTTACCACATAGTAACACCCTGACAACTACCTAGAAACAGGTTTGCGTCTTTTGCACCACTTGTTTTTCAGAAAAATGTAAAATACTGCAACATACTCATATTTTCAGATAATGTAGAAAAATATTATATTTTCACAAAATGTCTTAATTCATACAGCCACATTACCCTCGGTACGGGAAAAAAGCCGGTAAAAGCTTTTTTAATGTTCATGCATATTCAAACACAAGATGTGAAGATTTCTCAATTGTCCACCTTTATCTAGCACTTTCTTTGTTAAATTCATTGGTGGTGTGACAGTATAGTGCTCTCTGGTGGTCTCCGTGATTTAACACTGGGCAGTATCACACATCTTACCATCCATACGACTCTTTAGGCCGTATCTGGATACAGGTGTGGATCAGTGGAAACACTTGCACATGTCCTTACAAGAGCTGCTCAACTGGCTGCAGTTAAAGAGGGAGGAGCTAGAACAGCAGAAACCAGTAGGGGGCGACGTGCCGACCGTGCACCAACAACTCCTTACGCACAAGGTGAGTCTAGGACGCATCCTCTTCGCCCCTCACTGAAAGCATGAAGAGTGAGCTTCAAGATGTGATTTATGCATTCTGTCTTTCGTTGCGCCAAAGTGTGATCATTATCGGAGTCGGTTCTTGTTAAATATTTAAACAGATGGAGATTGTATCTTGCGTAGGTGAGGTGCAAAGTCCCTTGTCTCTTTGCATGGTTGTGTGGACCAATTAACATCTGCTGATGGCCATCAGCTGTCAGGGGCCGCAGTAAACAGGATGTGGTCATGAAGCAGTTATTGTAGGGGAGCACAGAGAGCGTGTTGCCTGTGACAGCTGAGTCACTCTGTCACACTTTACAGGTGCAGTTTACTGGAAAGTTAACTGGCATGTGTGTAGGAGCTGCAAAGTTAGTCTCAACAGAAACGTAATTGAACAAAGTTTTTGCAAACTACTAAATAAATTGGCCTTGCTATGCTGTGCTTGTCTGAGAAAACAGACCTGGAAGTATTTGAGAAGTTTTAATACGGAAAAAAGTTATGATATGTTGCTTATCAAATATAATTCAATTCACATTGATGTGTATTGTGCTTTTACAATACATATCGTTTTAAAGCAGCTTTACAGAAAAGGCATGTTGTTTCTATGTTACAATTAAGAGTGATCTGATATCAGGTGACTGTGTCAGAGTAATGGCCTAATTGCAGAAATCCACAGTTCTCATGCAGATAGCTACTGTAACATCATGTATTCATTTAAGCAAAAACAATGAGCACGTTAAAGCAATCATTACATGTCGCGATAATGATTACAATATATGGAAAAGTTGGCAGTTTTGCATATAAGCAATTTTTTTGCACTGAACATGTGAACTCTGTGTCACAGAAGGTCATGTGTCCATTGAAGCAAATTATACCTTTTGAATCATTTTCAAATCATGCTGGATAATGTGATCATTAGGATTTTTTAGTTGGATGTTTAGTTTTATTAAAATTTGAAAAATGTATAACAAAAACATTTTGACTAATAGTAAAAAAAGGAAAATAAATTGAAAAAAAAATGCTCAGCTTGCTTTAATATCTTGCAATTGGCTTTATAATACTTTATTTTACCGTATGTTTACTTACCTAAGAAAGTACTGGTTAATATAAGGTAACTACATGGGTTTAGGGGTAGGTTCAGAGTTAGTTATTTTTACCCAGTTATTGCAATTACTATAATAAGTACATAGTACGTTCATAGGGAACAAGACTATAAAATAAAGTGCTAAAATACTTTTTAGTTTAATGGTTTAGAAAATGTTTTAGTGTTTGTTTTGCTCATAAAAACATTATTGAATGACTAAAATGTGCCCAGTGTCGTCATGTTTGCAGTGTTTATAGTATTTATTAATAGATTGAGTTGTTCTTTTATTTGTTTTCAGTTTAATTTAAATAATTATCTAGTAATTACTAAAACTTTTGTAATGTGATTGACATTTTATTCGTTTTTGATTTTAGTACCTCAACTTAAAACAGTTGAGGGATCAACAGTTGAACATTTCTAAAGTCTACCTTTTTCATTTGATATTAGTATTTTATTTGATTTCAGCAGTGTTGTGCCTGAACATGTTCGATTTTGGGCGAACATGAACTGAATGTACTGTATTACTGTCTGATGAACGTTCATGTAGAAAGTTCATGTAGAACGTTCATGTAGAAAGTTCCTAGTTCATGTAGAAAGTGAACTTTAACAACACTGGATTTCAGCTTTAGGTCAAGTATCAAAATTGATTTTAGTTTAAGCATGAGGTGTCCGTGTTGTTTTAGTATCTGGTTCTCAAAAGGAATTCTTCAGTCCATGTAATGATGTAAACACAGACACAAAATTAGTGATCACAGTTTGTATGTGCCCTGAAAATGGCTGAAAGACAGTGAGCAGTAAAACTCTCAGACCAGGATCACTAGAAAATGAACGCAAACATTGTAACAGCATTGTGTTAATTGGATTAGGTTGCACTGATATTTGTGTATCCAGTGCATTCTTTGATGAGCCTTATTTGCATAGGAAGGAGGCATGTTTGCCCAGGAAATAATGACAATGGCTTGATTTTAAATATTCATGAGAACACTATATCGGAAAAAAATAGCACCTGGTGAAGTTTGACTGGAGGGGGGTATACAGTATGTGCTTAAAATGCAGGTTTTTGATGGAGTCAGTGCTAAAGTTGCACAAATGTTCACCCCTCATTGTGCCATTTAGTACTTTTGGTAAAGTCATTGTGCTTTCACAGGGATTCAGAAGAGAGTTGGGTGCCAAAGAACCTGTAATCAATGGAACACTTGACAATGCTAAAACCTTTCTTGCCGAGATGCCTCGTGAGGGTCTGAAACAGAGGCCTGGACAAAAGGGTATGAAGTCTTCTGCACCTACACATATGCCCACTACAATAACTTAAATAGGCTCTAACCTGTATTTCACTTTGTGTGCTGCCCAGATGTAAGTCCTGAGGAGAGGGTTCAAAATGTGGGCCGCATATTGCGTAAAGAAGTGGAGGATGTTACGGTGCGCTGGAAGAATTTGGGTGCAGCTGCTGTTGACTGGCAGCAACAGCTGGAATTGGCCATGGAGAGGCTGATGGAGCTACAGGACGCCCAGGATCAGCTGGACTTCAAGCTACGGCAGGCTGAGACTGTGAAGAATTCTTGGAAGCCTGTTGGGGAGCTGCTTGTAGATGATTTGCAAAACCACATAGACCGAGTAAAGGTCAGTATCCTCTTATCCCTTATGGAAAAAGCTTTTTTGGACATGTACAATGGCAATACCATGGTATAATCTGGAGCAACTTGGATTAGCATGGTTGTACTGTGGTATGTATGTTTATTATTTCAATATTTAGGCCAAAAGGCATTGAAGTTTTATGTATTTTTCCAGGTATTCCAGGAGGAGATCACTCCCATTCAGGATAATGTAAATCAAGTCAACCAACTGGCCTCCACATTTAGACCACCTGACATTCAGCTCTCTCCAGACAACCTGAGCAGAATCGATGACCTCAACATGAGATGGAGGCTTCTGCAGGTATCCATTCATATTCTTTCATTTGAAGTCAATGGGAATTTCCAAAAAACACCATGTTTAAAGGTGCAGTGCGCAACATTTCATGTTAAAAATAGCCGTTTTTTCGAACCCATACATGCTTAAACAATCGCCTGATGGGCTGAATGAGCCCTTTTCTGATCACTGCGATTGCCTCTATAATCAGGAAAATAAATAAGAGGGATTCGGGATGGACTTTGAGATTGGACGTGACATCATGCGCGTTCACGCTCACCTGGCTATGTCTGGCAGGTTTGTGTATTCGCCGCCATTCTCATTATCGGCGAAGACAACTCGAGCGACAAAACTTTTGTCAACTTTCGACAAAAGTAGAAGATGGATTCAAAGAGACCGGCTTGTAGTTCATTCCTAACCCCAACGCAAACTCCACGTAAGACAAAGATAATAAAACCTTTGTCAGAATAAGATGAGAGTCAACATCGGGAAGCTTTCAACAAATGGAGAGATCTCCGGTCTGCTTTAGGTCTCAAACGGGATCCTATACAAAGTAATAACTTATATTGTTCATGAACGTTTTTCCATAATAAAACAATCATAAGTGGATACAGTAAGCACATAAAACAGTTCAACATGGAGATAGATCTACTACTCCCATTTTCCCCTTACACATAAGAGTGTAATTTACTCAAATGCCTTTCCTTTCATATATTTAAAATGATTAGCAGATTTATAACTTTATTACCTCTGAAGACATTATGACTAACAAAATATTTGTGCGGCTGATGCTCCTTTGGTTATGAACAGCTTGTATAAACATGCTTGTGCTTGTGGTCCTGAGTGCGCACACCTCTGGTTGTAGTTTTCGCTTGTCGCCAGAGGGGGCATAGTTCTGCAAAAACTCAGAAACTTGCGCTATGCACCTTTAATTGAGAAGTGTGGAGCTTGATTTGATTCGTTGGGAACTGATTGGCCATTCCATACCAGAATGGAGCGAGTACCCAAAACAATGCCTAAATGGCTATTTTGCTGCTGGTTAACATTAGCCTACATTGGCTGTTAGTTGCAATGTAAATTCTGTCATCATTTACTCACTCTCATATCGTGCCAAACCTGGAAGACTTTTGTTTATCTTCATTGAATAAAAGCCTAAATTCAATCTGTTCAATGCATAAAGTGGTCTAGTCTCTTCAGAAAATTTGGACTGAACCTTTAAATTATGGATTAGCTTTGCAATGTGTTTATGACCTTTTTTGAAGTGTCAAAGTGGTAGTTGCACAGTTGCCAATGGAGGGACAGCCATCTCTTCGATTTCATGAAAAATATCTTCATTTGTGTTCCAAAGATGAATGAAAGTCTTTCGAGTTTGGATGGAATGACATGAGGTTGAGTAATTATTAATGACAGAATTTTCAACTATCCCTTTAATGACATCAGCGAAAAGAACAGTTGTTTTAATTAAAGATTTCAAAGAAAAATGTGGACTAATAAATAGCTTAAAATACAATTTGGAATGTGTACTGATTAAATTCATTATTTATAAATCAGGTCACAGCTTTAGCTCCTGACACAAAAATAGAAGAAAAATACAGTTCAATCTTTGAGAAGTTGTAGAAAAGTGTACATGTCAGCAATAGATGCAACAAGCAGATCACAGAAATGATCTGTCCTTCAGAGATTTGACAAAGGACACAGAAAGGCATTATTTAATAAAAGAGGTTGGGCAGAAACATAAAAACAATCGTGATGAAACATTCTGCGCATTTACAGAATATGTTTCTTTGAAATTGTTTTATTAAACATTTCTGGCCATAGACTGTAAAAAAATATGGACAAAGCGTCTGTGACGTCACCCATAGACTTTCTGAAGAACAGTTTTGAGGCTTTTTATGGGGGGTATGGGCGGTGCCATATTGGAAAATCTTGAGAATGACAAAATACAAATGTTCAGAAAGGATATGTGGTATGATGTGTTGTGTCGGATCATGGCCGAGACGTCAAATTCTACTCAGCGCAGCCCGTTATCAGCTGTCAATCAAAGTTAACCACTCTTATTTGTCATACATTTCATATCTAAATACAATCTAAACTAACGAGTTAGAAAAAAATTCACCCCTCACAGTTGTCAGGCACTCGGAACCTATCGAAAAATACAATAAAAGTCCATGCGACCAACCTGTAAAAGCATGAATTTATGCTGTGAAAACAGACATTTTAACATGGGATCTATGGATATTTGCTCCCTTTTGGGACCTCCCTCTAGCGGATTTTCAATGTATTGCAGTTTTTCGCACTTCCGGGTAGGCTTAATTTTTTGTAATTTTTCAGATTAGAATGTTGCCGCTTGTTACTGGCATGTGTTTCTTTCTTTTCCAGTGTTCTTGTAAACTAAAACTTTTTTAAATTGTTTTCGTTAATTGAAATAAAGCTAAAGTGTGTGTGGTAGATGAATAAAAATTTTTAAAAAGAGAAATGTTGCCCATGTTACTGAAATAATAAAAAATAATTTTAAGTACTACCATTACTAAACCACAGACAAAAAAAATAAAGCCGTTAAAAAATATGACAAAAAGCTCATACAATTAATTATATTAAACTAAAATTAAAATGAAAACTAAAAATATAAATAAAAGCTGATTCAAAATGTTAATATAAATATAATGGTATAATGTAAATATAATGGTATATAAATAATACTAATATTCTTTACAGCAATTCATTCCTGTTCCTTCCACCTCTTGTGTGTGTTTTAGGTCTCCATTGAGGAGCATCTGACCCAGCTGACCACAGCCTACAAGGACTTGGGGCCCCAGACTCAGACTTTCCTGCATGGTGAGTGTGTATTTGTGGTTCTGTTTAGCAGTATTATGAGCATTGTAATGACAGCACATTGTACTTATGTGAATCACTAATCCTGTGTATTTCCTAATGTCTTACTTAAATGTTAAGTTGCTTACTGTACATAAAATGTCTCTTGAAGCAAATGGTGAATAGAAACTGAGGTAACATGAATGGTTTTCTATTCTGCACACAGCGTCTGTTGAAAGCCCTCTTGAACGCTCTATTTCGCCCAACAATGTCCCCTACTATATCAAGTAAGTCTTCCCAAACTCAACCCACATGTTGATGTCAGGCACATTCAAGGTCCACACTGAATTAACAAATTGAGTTAACACTATGAAGCTCTCAGACTTAGAAATACATCATAGCTGGCAGCAGACTACCAAAGAAAAGTGATTTTGCGTGACCTTTTTCCAAACAGAGATATCACCCTGGAAAATTTGTGCAGAATAATCTGAGATGATAAATTAGGCTCTGCCAATGCATGTAGCAGCATGAATCACATAAACGGAGAACTTCTACACAGATGACTGAGTGAGCGAGTTTCAGAACTTCTTATCTTCATATTAAACTGGGAAGTTTGCCAGTTTCCAGATAAAAATTCCATGCAGATAAAAATGTCGTCTTTGTAACAAGCGATGTACAAATGTGTATAGTCACAATAGACTAAACAATTTAAGGGTAGAGTGAGCCCTCAAATAAATTGTCAGCCCTTCTTATGCAACTTTCTGTGATTTAAAAGAATTTGAACTACTTTTTTTGCCTATAGTTCAAAATGGAAAGTATAATGAATTTCATGTCAAAGCAATCTTCAGAAAAATACACCCATTTTAAAATGTCAATGTATAAACCATGTAAATGATTTGGAGGTTAGCCATGAGTTATTCAATGACGCATTGAGAAAGTGTGTCAGAATCTTTGGGGTAAGCTATGCCATTGGCTCAACTATAGTCATTTAAGAAAAAATTTATTATTATTATATATTTATCTCTTGACGCATACACAGCTTAGCATCTTTTAAAGTCCTATTTCTGTATGATATAAATGCTTTTATTTCCTGTGAATATGAATATTACATTCATCTCTATATAAGTTTTCTTTGCCAAGAAGACAATTTAAAGTGGTCTGGAAACATTAAAACAAAGACAATGAAAACATTTATATATTAATATATTATATTACTACATTAAACATATATATATATATATATATATATATATATATATATATATATATATATATATGAGAGATATATAGAGATATATAGAGATAGATAGATACTGTATATGAAACATATATATATATATATATATATATATATATATATATATATATATATATATATATATATATATATATACTGTATACCGGTTTTATTTTGTGTGTTTGTGTGTGTGTGTATATATATATATATATATATATATATATATATATATATTTTTTTTTTTATATATATATATATATATATATATATATATATATATATATATATATATATATATACACAAAATAAAACAGATTATTGGAGTACATTTTACCAAAAAAAAAACATTTAATTTTAAAATCAGTGTTTTACTTGCTGTTTCGTTGTAATTATTTGTGAAATTGCACTTTCTGAGTGAAAATAGTCACTTACACCAAAAAACATTTTTTTGCCAGTGGTATATATGGTATATTATAATAGTCATTCCATTGTAGTTGTTTCATCACTTTTGTGGCTCAAAATCGATATCATCCTCAAAAAAAGCATTCTACTTAATCTCTAAAGTTTATGCACAAGCTTCATATACTGTCAGAGCTGCAGTTGTGCTCATGGCAGTGCATTAATCTGACTTCATAGGAGAGAACTGACTCTTAATGATGCTGTCATAGATTATGAATGTCATTAATGCTGGTCAAGCAGAGCAGTACTTTCCATCAGATGGCACTAGAATTTGTTATTTCCAGCCTATTGCATATGATAAGCTGCAGGACAATAAAGGATATTGCTTTACCATAACTTTCATTAATAAGTTATCAACAAACATTAATGCTTAACAGATCAGTAGTTCATTTACTAATGTATTTGAAATATACTGTATGATTCCAAGTCTCATGACATTTATACACTAGTGATCTGAATGTTTGTTAATATCAGTAATGAAGGTTATTATAAAGGTTTTATCCAGTGAAATATTTTACCCATACACATTTTATGGGATTTTTAGTCATTAACTTCATAACTTCAGCCCATCTAATACATTAGGCAAACTAAGCAAATTAATGCATATTATATTGATGATGGTTTATTTTAAATTTATGCAAAATGTAAGCCTGGTAAAATGAGATTCCTGCACAGTGGCAGCATGCAGCTTTTGTTCTAGTCCTCCCCAACAAAACAGTAAATAGCCTACTGGTCATTTTCACACTAATTGGCTGTCTCAAAACCTCAGTGAGCTGCCTAGCTAGATATGAATTGTTTTTGTTTCGTTTCTTTGCATCAATCTAATGTTGGATTCCCTTTTTTAACATCCCACATTTGATTCAAGCATTTTGACCATCATAGGCAAACTTTTTTTCTACCGTTTGATTTGAGCTTTTTTTCTTAGTAGGCTTATTAGTAGTGCGATTTTTTTTTTTTTTTTTTTTTTTTTTTTAACAGTCTGGGGTTGACATGTTCGAACATTTGATTTGAGCAATGTAAATAATCAGAAAGTTCGAATGATTGATTCGAGCATTTTCATCACCCATCCACCTGTGGAGTTTACAAGTTGATTGAGCCTTTTTGGGCATCATTGGCGAGACGGTTTAAGCTTTTTTAATAAGGTAGAGTTTGAACGTTGTATGAACAGTTTTGGCAACCAAAGTTCAAACGTCCGATTGAGCAGTCATCAGAATTTAAACAGTTGACTGAGCCATCAGTTGTTGGCCATCATTAAAGGAGTAGTTCACTAATGAAAAAAACTTTTGCTGATAATTTACTCACCCCCATGTCATCCAAGAGATCCATGTCATTCTTTCTTCAGTCGAAAAGAAATTAAGGTTTTTGATGAAAACATTCCAGGATTTTTTTCCATATAATGGACTTCAATGGGAACCAAACGGTTCAAGGTCCAAAAGACAGTTTCAGTGCAAACTGTTCGAAGAAGGGATTTAAACGATTCCAGATGATGAATCAGGGTCTGAACAAGCGAAACGATCGCTCATTTAAAAAAAAAAAGTTTAAGTTTTATAAGCTCAAATGGTCACCTTGCTCTGTTAGGATTAGGTGTGATGCGCGTTCGTAACTCTCCTATTCAAACTCGTTCATCAAAATGAAACAGGAGAGTCACAAACGTGCATCACAGAACAAGAGCAAAGGTGAGCATTTGAGCTTTTTTTGGACCTTGAACTGTTTGGTTCCCATTGGAGTCCATTATATGGAGAAAAATCCTGGATTGTTTTCATCAAAAACCTTTATTTCTTTTTGACCGAAGAAAAGAATGACATGGATATCTTGGATGACATGGGGTGAGTAAACTATCAGCCAATTTTTTTTTTTTTTTAAGTGAACTACTCCTTTAAGTTCAGAATATCGGGTTTGACCGTTGTATTACGGAAACGTTCTAAGGTACTAACTTGGCGAATCACGTGGGTATTCGAACGTAGAATCGATTGTTTAAGCATAAGAACACATTAGAACATTTCATTCCCGCATTTTAGGAATTATTTTTTGTTGCTATCTGGACATTTAAAATATTTCCTCAAAATGCTCAGAATCGCACGCAAGCGATGTCCTAAAATGCGGTCTAGGACTTTAGTTAGGTGGTATGCTGGGTTTTGAAGCACCTCCTGAGAGAGAGAGAGAGAGAGAGAGAGAGAGAGAGAGAGAGAGAGAGAGAGAGAGAGAGAAGAAGAGAGAGAGAGGGAGAGGGAGAGGGAGAGGGGAGAGAGAGAGGGGAGTTGTTGGAGGGGGAAGGGAGCAGGAGGAAAAGCTCCGCCTCGTCTGAGCCGCTCTGGCGGAGGGAGATCGCAGGGAAGTCGGATGCTTTTTCCCCTGTAGAGAGGGAACACCGCGGAGGTGATTCGCCCCAAACAACATTTGGGATTTTAAAAAACAAACACGGTGGATTCGGCGATATTTAAGAGACAAGATGAGGGAGAACTTGAGAAAGTAAGTGCAATGCTAACACAAATAAATGTCGGCTCGCGCGAGTAGAGGACGCCGAAGGAGTTTTGCATTCGTCCATCTGCCGTATAGTCGCTGCTTCTTTTCCTTGCTCGTTTTCCTTACAGCCTAGCAGGTGCTTGTTCGGTTTTTACAAGAAGCCAGTGCAGGAGGCAATGTCCACGTCTTTTAGCGACATGCCAGTTCAGCGCTTGATTTGTTTATTTTTCTAATGCCAAACACATCGATAGTTCCTGATGCATCTAACGTTACTGTGCCCTTCTTGCAGCATGCCGACTGATAAACCTAACGTGGCGTTCATGTTGTCATTTATGTTTTTGGAAGTGCATTTGATTAAAATCCTTTTATTTATAACGACGCTTGGCCTAAAGGATCCTCCATATTCGTGCGTTTCCCATAAGTTAACATTATAGCACACAGAAGATAACTGTTTTGGTTTTAACCACATACTTACGGCTGCGTTTGCATTCAACCATAACCAAGAGCCACAATTAGAGGTGTCTGCGTGAAGCGTGTTTGTGTGGGTACACTGTGCTGTTAGATGCGTTCATGCATGTAGGTGGGCATTCCTTTTCTTGTCCAAACCCACATTACTGCTGTACTTCCGCTCATGCAGTGCCTTGAGATGTGCAGGTATGGTGTTCTCTGTGGGAAATTTGCCATCAGGCCATTGGCATGCTCTACTGAGACTACCTGAACCTAGAGGGCGCTGCCAGATACTGACTGTGTCTCAAAGCCTATAGTGAGCTGCTTGTGATGCCCAGAAATTCTGTGTTTTCAAACTTTTTGATATAAAAGACCACATCCTCTAAAAAAAAGATATACTAATTTATTTATTGTGTCTGTGCGTGTGTGAACGGACTTCTGGAGTGGCTACAGAAAAAGAGACTGCAACCGGACCCATGATAAACAAGGATAAATATCAGAAGGGCATTAAATGTAGTCACACAATTCTGATGTTGTTCATATTAACAATTTGAGAACAAAGTATAATTTCCATGGTTTGATGTGATATGATGAGCCATCATTACGATTCAATCAATGCTTTTTAAAAAATATATTGTTTGGTCAGAACAAAAATGGATGTTACTATGTTCATATGACATTTTCCGGTGAAAATAATTATGTTGGTCATACTTCCAAAAAGTATAATCTGTGATTCCGAATGACAGTATCCACTCCGGTGCGGTGACTGACAGACGCACATTTTCCTCAAAACATCAGATTCATCCGTGCTGTGCCGTGCTAGGCACAACATCACGTAAAGTTGATAATTCCGTGGATAACTGCAATTGCAGATTTCAAAACAGAGATGGTGACAAAAATTGCTTAAATTAATTTGGTGAGTTAAAGCAATGTAGAAACATATGTTGTCTTAACTTATTGATCATTTAATTTTTTACAGTGTACATTTTTTTATTAGTTTAATTCAGAATTAATAATGCTTTTTAGTGCTTTTATTTGGAGATGCTTTAAATTGAACTAAGGTTTCCTTAAAGATTTTTTTGAATTGTTAATTGATGTGCTTTCAAACTTTCTTTTCATAAAAGAATCAGTTTCCACAATAATATATTGCTTTCAGCATTGATAATAAGATATGTTTCTTAAAGCACCACACATATTAGAAAGTTTCTGAAGAATCATGTGCGACACTGAAGACTGAAGTAATGATGCTGAAAATTCAGCTTTGCCATCACAGGATTAAATTATATTTTAAAATGTATTAATATAGAAAACTATTTTTATTAAATAATAGAAAGTTTTTATTAAATCTGTTCTATGTTAGCTAATTAACACCCCTAGCAATACAAATACTCTGGCAGTCCCATGGTAAATGGCATTGGTATTACCATGGTGCTTTTTTTAGGATGGTTTCACCCCATAATGTTTGCATTTCAGAGACACTGAGGTTTTCCAAAAGTCCTTTTAAAGGTCTTTCATTTGGACCTCTCTGACTTTTTCAGATTTTTTTCTTTTGGAAGAGAAAAATGCATGAAAGTTCACTTTCATCTTGTTTTTGTTGGTGTTTTCCCTGCTTTAACACTGTAGGGGCTGGGTATAATTTATAGTTTTGAAGTTTCTCCACCTTATTAGAATTCTGCAGAGCCACTTGTCTGGCTTAAGCCCAAAATCACAAACATCCTGGCCCATAGCAACACTTCAAAACAAGGCATCTCAGTTGTGTAAATTGCATTTACACTAATGGATTCATTTAGAGCCATTGTAACAAAACAGTCCGGCACTGTTCTGAATGTAGAAGTTGACTCCCTTCTTTAAGATTTAAATGAATAGGACCAAGTACTATGAAGGGATTAATGGGTCAGATTGAAAACTAAAAGTCTTAAACAAAACTAAAAGTCTAAGTCGAAAACTAAAAGTCTAAGTTGAAAATGAATTTGGTTGATTTAGGATTGGGCATTTGGCCATTTAGCCATTCAGGATTTAGGATTGGGGATTTGAGGATTGAGAATATATGCAAATTAAAAGGCATGGCCCAAAACCTGGAAGCTGGGTTTAAAATGGCTGACGGCACAGAGGCACCTTATGGACAGCAGAGGGCGCTCCACTGTAAATGGCTAATGTGTGGAGGGGGAGGGTCCTAGAGATAATCACGTTTAAACGTCTGTGAGAAGGAGACTGTGACGCAGACAAAACTGCTACGTGCGTTTGAGCCATAGGGTCTGAGCAATCATGAGCAAGTGAACTATTGACTCGTTCTTCCGACCTGCAGCTCAGTGTGCCAATTAAATTCGCTTGCTTCCCAAATAATTCACTCACCTAAAGGATTATTAGTAACATTTCTGTGCATAATATTTGTTAAACTACATAAATGCCATTTGTACCGTATCCCAACTGTTACAATAAAACATCAATTGAGCAAAATAATATGCATTTTTATTCAGTATATCAGCAATATTTAGCTTTTTATGTTAAAGGGTAACTAAACCCGTGGTCAGAGCCTGACTCCACCCACTGGCAATATTTGAAAAATGCTGAAAAAGTGGGCGGACCCCAGAGGGGATGAAATAGATGCTAAAACACTCTATCCTGATCGTTTTCAATACTCGCAATTCCAACTCCTGACTCGCTATAGTGGTTTTGACGAAACAAGCTGGTTTTTATACTGCCGCTCGTACCAAGAGCTTGGTGGAGCTGAAACCTGCGTACGTCACGAAGTCCGGAACATCCAATAGGAAAATTCAACTGCAGTAGCCACCGTTCAACCTGAAGAGGGCAGCACTAAGACGTTTTTACACCATATAGTGTAGAAATAAAACACTTTATACGCATTTCAAAAAAGTTACTCGAATCAATGACTGGTATTAATAAAGATCCATTCTTACAGATCATTAACTAACAAAAGTTGGTTGAGGGTAAAGACACTTTGATATCGATAAGAAATTTACATTCTCAGGAAAATAGCTGCTTATCAGTTGAAGGTTGTATCAGCGATTGTGGGTGACGTCACTTCTGTTTGTGTTTGAAGCAAGATCCGAAAGAAACCAAGTTAGCTCGCCCCTCCTTCCCGTTTCGTGCATCATGAAAATCTCGCACTAAATCCTTAAAATCTGATATTCGCTAGAGCTATCCAAGTTTAGTCAAGCTTCACTCGACTCGAACATAAAATGTATGTTCTTCCACAAAATAGTCACACAGGTTTGAAACAATATATGAATCAGTAAATGACTGAATGTTCATCTTAATAGACAGCATGTCTAACAAATTGTTACCGTAGTGTCATTGACGTCATAGTTCTACTTTAACCGATGTGTTCAATCAATGTGCTTGAGTATTTGTTGAAAATGACCTTTATTTGAAGAACATAATTGAGCTATTCTTGAGTTTGAGGACTACAAAGATTTATTGTTGGATGTAAAAGGGACTCAAGGCCCTCCTCCACACTTTATCTCTATCATAATACTATATAACTTTAGATGGAGGAGATGACACTATCTCCAGCACTAAATATGAGTCATGAACACATTTATGGATGTTGTAGTGCCTTTTGTTGGCTTTTGGTATGTATTTATTACGTCACATTTTAGTATCGGTACTTTAGTATTGGTATTTTGCTTGGAGGCTGTACTAAAAAAAGTACTTGGTACCAATCCCCCCAAAAGTGAGCCGTACAATGCAGTGGAAAAGTGCCTTTCTAAAGCATGTTTTTCAGCGAGAGGTACTGTTTATTGTAATTCTTGTCTTTTCTTTCAGTCACCAGACCCAAACAACATGTTGGGACCACCCAAAGATGGCAGAACTGTACCAGTCATTAGGTAGGCCTGATTCAAGTCTGATGTCCATGAAGTAGAGCTGGATGATGTATTGAATATTAATGGCTTCTTCATGATGATCTTGCTGGTGACTTTCCAAAGATGATGCTAATGTCTTCATGTTGCATTTTACTGTGTGTTAAAATGTATTCGATAATAACAAATGAATATACACTAAAGCACACCTCAGAAGGTTTTTATTTTTATTTTTAAGGAATTATTCAGCAAGGATTCATTAAATTGATAAATAGTGACTTTTAATACTTTTACAAAATGTTTTTGTTTCAAATAAGTGCTCTGTTCATCAAAAAAAAACTGTTTATCTACATTGTTAATAAGAAATTTCTTGAGCAACAAATCAGCATATTAGAATGATTTCTGAAGGATCATGTGACACTGAAGACTGGAGTAATGAGGCTGAAAAATCAGCTTTGATCACAGGAATAAATTACATTTTAAAATATATTAAAATACAAAGCATGTATTTTATATTCTAACAAAATTTTACAGTTCTACTTGTATTTATCTAATTAATTTAGCCAAACTTTTTAATGGTTCTAATGTACATTTTAACCTGGCAATAGTGTACTGTAAAGTATTTGATTCATGTAATACATAAAATGCATAATGTATTGTTATATAACATATGCGTAAATTAACTGTCACAAAGCTGTAACAATTTTTTTAGCCATATTGCACAACATTTGCTATGAAGTAGCTTAGATCTCTCACATTTGCAGTAATCTGTGTTGTAGTGTAATTGCCCTAAAGTAAAATGTCAGATTGTTAGTTGAAACATTTTTGATCAATGGATTAAAAATGAAAAAGACTAATTTGATGATACCAGCTTTGATGTCTCTGCTGCCTGTTTTTCAGATCCCAACAAATAAGATCAAAAATAGAATTGCATTGTCAGATGCAGAGATGAGAGGTTTTACTGTGACAGTAATGAAATGTTGCATGAACGGTTTGCTAATATGAACATGTCCCATTTCTCGTGCTAAACAGCGGATTTCAACAACGTATCGATTCTCTGCATACAGGACGGCAATGAAGCTAGGCGAATGCAGAAAGCTCTCTGCTGTGAGTTCACACAACTTACTACTTTGCAATCACACAACCCTGTTAATCGTTTTCAGTTTTTTTTTTCTGAAAATTCATTCTAATCAACTCATGACAATAAGCTCAAAAGTCTTTATTTAGGCTCAACCCATGTCTCATAGATACATTTTGTGAAGAGGAAAGGGTTCAAATTAGCCTCTATCTCCATCTGATTTAATAGTAATAATAAAGAAAAGATAAAATAACATAAATATATATATATATATATATATATATATATATATATATATATATATATATATATATATATATATATAGCTGTATAAAACGCTATACCGTCTTGGGCTGGGTTCAAAATATTGGTTTCTCGGTTTTGTCAATTCTCATTTTAATGGTGAGACTTTTGTTTGTTGTGTTCAGGCTTGATTTTATAATACATTTTTATATAAGAATTTGGATTTAGATTTATCATATTTCAAATTTAAAGAATATCAATGTCGACGGTAAATTTTCATATTCGAGACATCCCTGAAATAAATAAATATGAATGAACATCAGAAGGTATGTTGAAAGATGCAGTACAAGTTTTTGAAAGTATTGTCTCATGTAATCACTCAATAATTGTTTAAAGCTTAAAAACACTGTCACGTCATGTTTACCTCAAGAAAGCCGTTCAATTTCGATAAACCGCTAGTTAGCTAGAAAAAATGAACTCTAGAGAGGAGTTTATTTAATGTATTTGAATTATTTCGTCATGAAAACAAGTTTTTATGACGGCCACCTTTTAAGATGTTTATGTTTCAAAAAACCGAATCGAATAAACATAATTGTTATCAGAGCACTTTATCACATTTTGCATTTTTCTGTGCACAGTGGATCTTTCTGGGCATGTCCTGCGGCCTGTGAGGCCTTTGAGCAGCACAATCTGAAACAGAACGAGCAAATTCATGGACATCATGCAGGTGATCAACTGTCTGACCAGCATCTACGACCGCCTGGAGCAGCAGCACAGCAGCCTGGTCAACGTGCCTCTCTGTGTGGACATGTGTCTCAACTGGCTGCTCAACGTTTATGATATGGACGTTCTCACTTTTTGTTCTTGCTTTGCGTGTTTAAGATGTTATGGAATAGTTCCATTATTGAAAGCAGGTCATATGTGGTTTGAACAACATGAGTGCAAGTAAATGATGAAAGAGTTTCAAATTTGGGATGAACTAACCCTAAATATTAGAACACATGAGCCAGAGAGAATCAAGGAGTTGGACTCAATTGGTACTCAGCATGTTTCTCAGTAGGATTACACTGAGCCATAAATCATGCAGTGTTTGTACATGGAGGTGATAGATTCCACAGAAGCCCCCTGTCTTTCCCCCAAGTAAACAGAGAAAAACGTTAGAGGTCTTTTCTATTCTACTACGCCTGTTTTTTTTTTTACCTAGATTGTCTTGCAAAGCAATGTTTTTCTCAGAAGATGGAATAAAGAAATGCAGTCGCCAGGGTTCCATTGGATACTTGAAACATTTTCTAATTGTAAATTTTAGGACTAAAAACGTGAATTGTGGTATGACCTAATATAAATATTTGAATATAAATTCTAATATAAAACACTTTTTTTATAACATACGATTAATAAAGCTTTGTCCCTAACTACATATATTTGTAAAAAAAATGCAATATTGTAATTTATTCAATAATATATTTCTTACATTTATTATTTATAATAATTCATAAGCATGGGTTTACCATATTTGTGGCTAAATTAAATCTGTCTTAACTTTAATTTTGGGTGAACTATTCATAATACATAGGCTATTGTTGCATTTTTGTATTGCGATAAATTGTGACAACATTCGTTATTACACCCCTAATGTTAGCTGTTGTATTTATATTGTAATGGGCTGTAGATAGTTATTTTGCATGCATATGCATATTTTATCCTTCTTATCTTTTTGAATGAGAAACTGGAAGTAGTAAAGCATATACATTTCAAAATAAGAGTCTTGATATATTTTGGGCTTTAATTTTGATTTTAATTTATTTGAGAAGTTTACAAGACTTCAAGAGTGTACAGATGTACAACAAATAAATGCTACGTATTATTTGTATTGATTAAATTCTAGTGCATATTTAATAAATAAAACATGTTTTACATATAGTTCACATACTTTCGAACATATTTTGCTTTTATAAACTTTAAAGTTTAATGTGTACCCCAGTCTAAGTATTTAAGTAAAACTGAGATTTTTATTTGTCCAAGACTTTAAAAAGGTCTTAAAAAGCCTTACATTTTAAAGGTTAAACATTTAAGACAAATTTAGAAGAAATTCTTTGTTTTTAAAAGCAAAAACAGTGTATTTTACCCGTGAATGGTACAGAAACATTTAGAGTTGTTTTGTTCCTGATCTTGAATGTTATCTGCAAAAAAAGATTAAAAAGAGCGATTGTCGATTCTTGCTTTAGTCATTTGTCACCTTGTTATTTTATTTCTTCCCCGCAGAGGACGAGCTGGCAAGATTCGTACCCTATCTTTCAAAACAGGAATAATCTGTTTGTGCAAAGCTCACCTTGAAGATAAGTACAGATGTAAGTTCTGCTTGTTTCCTCTTCTATTTTTTTCCCTCTTTTCCATGTCGTAATTAGAGCCAATATATTTATTTGGTTTACAGAATATTTACTACTAGCAGTTTACAGCTCTCTCAGGTGTTGGCAGAGTCTTGTAGCATGTTGTCATTGTTTAGTTGTTAATAGCACTGCTGTAAACGCTGTTGTAAAGCTTTGGAGTTTGCTCTTAGAGTATATCTAGCACACTGTATAGTGCAACAGCTGGGGGATTCCAGAAATCAAGGTTAAGCTACCATCACATATACCATGAACTCTTGGTTAATTGGGTTTATGCGCGCAAACTTCCTTATTCTATAAAACAGGTTGCATCTCTTCTGGTTCAGGTCTTTTGTACATGCCTTGTAAATCATAGAGCTGTTTTACTAAAGAAACCTGCAAAGATGAGCATGAATGATGTCAAAGTTTTTTTTTTTTCTTAACATTTTGGTATTTAAATTGAATAAAACTGCAACAATAAAAAGAACGTGCTTGGTTAGCTGATTACCTTAAAAGTTAATATATATCACCGTCAATTCGTACTGCCACTTTTTCCCACCAATTTTTTTCTTTCTTCTTTTGATATCGATATTTATCACGATATATGTCAAATCTTTATTTCTTTCAAGTTTAAAGGCAGATTTTTGCTCCTAAGTGAAAGTTGTATAAACCAGAGCATTAATTGTGTTTTTAAACTACTCTTTAAATTTATGTTCATTAACAAAAGCAGTAACATCTGTTTTTTTGGGGTTTTTTTTAATGTAACGACCATATTTTTATTTGGTAAAAAGTAATATTCGGACTGTTTGAGTTGTATTAATTAACCATTGGTCATCCAGTCTCATGCATTTAGATCATGATAACCACAGATAAAATCAGGTATAGCCTATAACTTAGCACCTCACTATCATGGCATAACTTTGTTTTCTGTGGTATTTGTATGAAAAACAGTAGCCTAACGGTTAAATACATTATTAAATACTGTACTTATATTCCATTAGTCATTTAATACATTGTCTACATTAATAATATTATACAATTCAATATGTATATCCCACATTTCATGGTGCAGTTAATTTTACTAGGCTAACCTTACAGTAAATCCATTGATAGGCTAAATGGATTCAGTATCATTTTGGATTTAAAGCTTTAAAAACACTGTCATGTCATGTTTACCTCAGGAAAGCCGTTCAACTTCGATGAACTCGCTAGTTAGCTAGAAAAATGAACTTTAGAGAGGAGCTTATTTAATATATTTGAATTATTTCGTCATGAAAACAAGTTTTATGACGGCCACCTTTAACCCTCCTATTATCCTTGGGGTCAATTATGACCCCAAGCATGATTCAATAGAATCCAGCATGGATTCAATAGATTTTGCACGCAGTGTTTCTCCTTTTTGTCAGCAGTGTTTCATCTGCCTTTAAACTGGTTTAAACTTGACATTTGTGTTCTTCACTGAACTCAAGCGCTTCTCACTGGATCTCGTGAGAGAGACGATCAGAGTGCGAGTCTGCGTGAGCTCGCGCTGCGCTTAGTGCGCTGCCGTTTGGACTTTGAGCCGAGCGGATAAATGCTCCGTGTGGCGCGCGCGGTTCAAATGAGTTTCGTTCCGCTTTTGACGTATAAACATTATCGAACATTTATCGACCTCTTGATATTATTTTATCGAGAAAAATTATATCGTGATAATTATCGTTTTATCGCCGAGCCCTAATTCTCATCACATATATCGCCACCTACTGGTCAGTTGTGCAATCTATAGAGCAGGTTATGTTCATAGTGTAAAGGGGCTTTCGCACTGGAGGAACCTTTTCATAGTTCTTAAAGTATTAGTGCAAGTACCTGGATTTTGGTGTGTTTGCACAGCAGGAACTAGAAACGATTTTAGCTCTAGAATCAACCTGATTATCTCTGTCGTTTATTTAAAACATCTATCGAAAAACAGCCGTGTATTTTAGCTACTTGCATCTTATCTCACACTGAATGATCGTTAACTGAAGCGTCGCGTTGGGAATGATAAGAGCTCAGCTCGCACTTCTGTGAACAAAAATCCTGCATTCTTTGATTGGTTTCAAACATTTTGACATTGACGAGCAAGTGTTTGAGTGCTGAATCAGATCAGATGAGAAGGTCAGTTATCGTCGTGATGGGAGAATCATTGCAGGTTGTTTGACTGTTTTTTTATTCACGAAGTTGGATAACCAACTAAATTATGCGCATCCGAGGGGATTTAGAAGTGCGTATACGCAATGCCGACTGAAAAAGAAGTGGGTATACGTCGTATACCTGCTTATACCCTGCACTACACCACTGGAAGTAATCCTTTAACCTGCGCAGAAATAAATGTTTACTAACCTAGAAACTCCTCTGCGGACAAGTCTAAACTTTTGATGACCCATGACCCATTTTGCTCATCATTTCCTCTTACACTCTAGTTTTATTCAGAGAGGTGGCCAGTGCCACAGGCTTCTGTGACCAGCGGCGCCTCGGCCTCCTCCTGCACGACGCCATTCAGATCCCCAGACAGCTGGGTGAGGTGGCATCTTTCGGAGGGAGCAATATTGAGCCCAGTGTGCGCAGCTGCTTTCAGTTTGTAAGTAACCATTGTCTATATTCATAAACCGGGTATGTGAATGCAACCCATTTCAGATATGCAATTTTATGGTATTTTCTTTTCTTTTCAAAACAGTGGTACAGGTGACCCTAATTATGTCCTGTTTAATAAGAAACTTCTGTAATTAAATTGGGTCTTTTAAATTAATTCAAATTTTTCACAAATGTTCTTTCAAAAGCCTCTACAACTCTGTACATTTTCATCAGTTATATTTTCTTTTGCTCTGATACGAAGGCCAATAACAAACCCGAGCTAGAAGCTTCTGTCTTCTTGGACTGGATGCGCTTAGAGCCTCAGTCGATGGTTTGGCTTCCTGTCCTTCATCGTGTGGCAGCCGCTGAGACAGCAAAGCACCAGGCTAAATGCAACATTTGTAAGGAATGTCCTATTATTGGCTTCAGGTATGGACCTTTTCTTTAACGCTATTATTCAGAATGACTGATTTTGCCTCAGGTGCTTTAAAAGTCTCAGCACTTTTTTTTATGAATTTTTAAGCATTGCACCAAACTTCAAGGCAAACGTTGATAAAGAAGAACTTTGTCTGTGTTGTGAGGCTCAAAATGCTGCAGTGTTTGTTCTCTTCTGTTAGAGGTTTTATTGGTGGGAGAACACAGTCCTACTTGTAGTGTTTTTTGAAATCTGACTTTAAAGTCTACATGGTATCAAAGTTGACCCTGTTTACTTTCTTCCTGCTTTTATTTGTTGGTGTACTACTTTCAAAAGATATTTTTTTGGCTCAGGTCTGACTCTGTCGTCTTTTATATTTTGTTGCTTGATATTCTGTCTAATAAGTATTCTAAGTTTTGCCTTGTATGTGTCAGGCTGAAAAATCACACTTCTGATGTTGTTTAACAACAAAATGTTCAGCTTTCCTATTCATTTTATATTATGTAAAGTGTTTAGTCATTAATATATTTCGGGGAATGATTTTAAGGATATTTTGTACAATTTTATGTGTTGGGTCACCACTTGGGTCCAATGCAAAATCTAGCAAACCACTTGAGAACAACTGATTTATAGCATGATTCGTTTTTGTAGCACTTAAGTAAGCAATAAGGTACGAGAGGCTGTGCTGTATCGTGAATAAGTAACGGCTTAAGGGCGTTGTTAGGCACGACGCGAAGCAGAGTGCCTGCAACCCCTTGAGCCGTTACTTATTCACGATACAGCACTTGCCTCAAGTATCTTATTGCTTTTATAAAACGGTTGCCACACAATATTTAAGTAAAAAACAATGTTAGTGCACCTTTCTTGAAGTAAAATCACTAAAAGCCTGCCTTCCGCTGGAAAAAATAGTCCCCGAGTGTGAACAGCAACAACGTTCCAATGTGTAAAATGCATGAAAGCAAATAAAAACAACATAGAACCGCAGTGTTGCGCAGCGATCAATAGAACCGTTGGGTGAAGCGGTCATAGCCGTGTTTTATCGTGAATAAAGCACAGCTCTTGACCAATCAGAATCAAGGATTCGAACTAACCGTTTTATAAATATAAATAATATTGACAGAAACTGACACAAAAATGTTTTAAAGACATTTTCACTTATCATATCGCATTGATGTTTTGTGAGAAATATTGTGGAACAGGACTTTTGTCTGTTTTATCCTTTGAAATCAGGGATTTTAGTCTATGACTATATAATTATTCTTTCCTCTCTGTGCCTCTAGTTTCGTAAGCAGAAGAGAAAAGTTTTGAAGAACAAAAATGTATGAAAAAAAAATCTCCAGAAAAACATGCGCTGATGAATTGTACACTGAGACAAGTGGTATTTATGAAACAGTAAACAGGGTCATTTTTGACATCATGCCAAAATAAGAAAACTTTGTCTGTCGTACAAAATCTCATATGTCATTAAGAACCCATGTCTTACTCTTCTATTAAAAAGTTTTTAGTGTTTAAAAGAAAACCTGTTAAAACAGGAAAAACTAAATTACATTAAAAACAGTAGTATTGTAAAATATTATTGTAAATTAAAAGAACTGTTCTATTTGAATACGATTTAAAATGTAAATTATTCCTGTTATGGCAAAGCTGGATTTTCAGCATCATTACTCCAGTCCTCAGTGTCACATGATCCTTCTGAGATCATTCTAATATGCTGATTTGCTGCTCAAGAAACATTTCTTATTATGATCACAGTGGAAAAACAGCTGTAGTGTATGTACTTGGGGAGTAAATGCTGACAGAATGTTATTTTGGTGAACCCTCCCTTTAAGTAGGATGCACAAAATCAGACTTGTAAAATGCTTACTATTGAGAGTAGGTGAGAACAGGGAACATCTCCACCTGGAGGATTAAGATGTAACTGCACCTTTCTTGGAAATGATCTCACTTGCATGTTGCTATGGATCCATGTTGTTTTAAATGCCACTGATCTTATTGTTTGTTTCTCTCATCTCAACAGGTACCGAAGTTTAAAGCACTTTAACTATGATATCTGCCAAAGCTGCTTCTTTTCTGGCAGAGTGGCCAAAGGTCACAAGATGCAGTACCCTATGGTTGAATATTGCACACCGGTAGGTTTTTTTTTGCATCAATGTGTGGTTGGCATATACATTGTAGATTATAGCATTCATGCATTGCATGTAGAATTTAGTTTGTGGCGTCAATAGCAGTCAACACATTTCAAGATTAAAGTGCAGGTTATAACATTTTGTGTCCTTTTACTTCAGACGACGTCAGGAGAGGACGTGAGAGACTTTGCTAAGGTGCTGAAGAACAAGTTTAGGACGAAGCGCTATTTTGCCAAGCATCCTCGCATGGGTTACCTCCCTGTCCAAACCATCCTTGAAGGAGACAACATGGAAGACGTGAGACCAGCGATTTGTTTTATTTTTATGTGTTCACTTCTTTGTGTGTATTAACATCAGCTGTGATTAAGTAGACATGTGATTGCTGGTAGGACCATTATTATAAAAAGCACTGTGCACATCACACTGCGACTCTAGATTTTATCAAGAGCAAAATTATAGTGTCCTTATTATACTATTTTAAAGGTTCCTGAGTTTTAGGAAATTTATGAATGCAACTACACTGTTGTTCAGCCAAAAATACCATAGCAAAACACTTAAACGCTACTAAATGATCAAACGGTATAAAACTGGTATGCCACTGTACAAAACAAATAAAGCTGACTGAACTCTTGGTAACCTTAAATTGCAGCTGCAAGAGTTTTGCTTGTTTTTCCTGCTTTACCGTGTGCATTGATCATTTCTCGTGTTCACAGTAGGGGTGTGTATGCTGTGGAATAATTGTTCCCCCTGTAGAGGAGCAGTCTAATTGTAAAGCAGTGCTAAATGCATACACACATTATTCTTTCACATTTTTTTCATTTTTCACTTCAACCCCAACACACAACCAACAATGTTGGATCAAACTATTTCTTAAGAAACACATTTTGTGGAAGAGAGTTGATTGTGATGTGTATGTTATTGGCCACTGAAAAGCTTTTGGGTTTAACTGTGTGGTTTGTGTGTTTGGTGCTTCTTAACCACGTCACCATCATGCTTTCAGTGCATCTACTTGTCCTGTCCATCATCTCATCTTTTTTGTCTTGCAGTCCTGTTACACTGATCAACTTCTGGCCTGTTGACCATCCGCTGAGTACATCTGCACACCGACACCCTCACACACAAATCACATGGAGCACCTGCTTTACTGGATCACATGATGCTAACAGTGTCGTTTGGTGATTCATCCGCAGAATAGAAGTTTAGAAAGAACATTTAGGATTTTCACATCACAGTTAAAATGTGACTTGACAAATTCACATGACTGAAATTGAGTGTATTTTAAATTGTAATGAAACTTTAAAAGGCTGGTGCTCTCTTTAAATTAATCTAAAGTTTCTACAATGACATCAGTAAATTATGTTCCTATTGGATGATTCACTTAGATGGGCGTCAGCGACAATGTCTATGCCCAGTGTCTTATAAGTCAGCAAACATACATGAATCACTTGGACCTAGGGGTGTGCGATGTATATCGTTCGTGATAATATCGTAATTGTTGTTTAAACAATATGCAAAATCATATTATCCAGTATGCCACTCATTTTCAGAAACCAATCAAAATGCTGCATCAGTTGTTCACGAATTGACGGTGCGCAAGGGTGCACACATGACACGTGCGTTCAGAGCGTGCGGTGCTTGACAGAAGTTAAAATGAGAGAATGAGATATTCTAACACCAGCAAACTCACAATCCACACTAGATTTAATTCCTAGACGTGGGTCGTCATCACTAGCATGGAGGTGGTTTGGTTTCGAAAAGGTCAAAGATGTTAGTCAAAAGACGGCGATCTGCAAAATGTGCCGCAAGTGCGGTTACAGTCAAAACGACCAATCTTTTTTTCATCTTCAAACTACCCACCGCACTAAATATGAGGATAATGAAAGCTTCGTGAGTCAGCCGAACACGGCGCACATGCAGCTGACTGGGTAAAATGAAAAAAACACACGCAAAAAATTAACATTTACTTAAATTTAACAGTTTTGTTTTTTTTTTTAAATAAAAAAAAATAGAACATTTTACGAACAGAAAAAAGCGACAGATTGCAAGATATAACAATCGCTGTCACCAATTACATTGCCATAGACATGGTCCCAATTCAAGCGGTTGTGAGAGATGGTTTTAAACAACTTTTAAAGATGTTATGGTGTGTTAGAACCGAAGCGAACAGCGTCAAATACGCGTCTATCGCGTCTCAGTTAGACGCTTAAAAATTCGCTCCGAGTTTCAAATTTTTCAACTTGCGTGGAATATATTTGCTTAAAACGCGTCGCCCAATTCGCAACGCCCGGCACGAATGATGCGTCTGTTCGCGTCTTTGCATTGACTATGTATGTATTCTACTGCGCAAATAATTAAATTCGCGTTCGGTGTGAACACACCATTAGATTTACCTTTTAGTATTTAAATTGTAAATTTTAAATTTGTTTACAGTAGAATCATTTGTTTACATCTACATATTTTTTTCCTGAGTGCAATATTTGACAAATCCGAAGGGTTTCGAAATTTACAGCTGTTTACTTTTTGTGCAATATTGGTCAGAACTTGAAGTTAGTCATTTAATTGAGAATACTATGGGCTAGTTTTTATGTATTTTTGACCATAGAACATTTTACAGAAGGGAATAATTTGTTTACAAAGGTTTTCTACAGCTGTGTTTGACAGAAGTTATCTGCATTTAGATACTTTTATTATAATGCTTGTATTCTGCACAGTTCAACTTACGGCAGAGTAGTGATTTGTGTTGTTTCTACTTGAATATTTCAGTTTTAAATAATATGCTTTCCACAAAAATTAGTTTCAATTAGTAATATATCAATATCATATTGACATTGTAAAACGGTGTTAGTAAAATATAAGACATTTACATTTTTGAATAATGCAAAATATCGTCTGATTATCTTTTCTAGACAAAATATCGAGATATAATTTTTTGCCAATATCGCACACCCCTTTTGTGATAGTTTATCATTTAAAGTACATTGTTGAAATCTTCTACTGCTCTGTGTGAAATTATACACAAGTCTCCATGAAACACTCATCTTTCATCATCAGAAATGTGAGATATTTTGGAACGTGTTCATCCCATGACCTCTACCATTCATCTGCAAGATTAACATGATACAGTAGTTTAGGGTATACTTGGTGCTCTTTTAAGCAGGGTTCTCATTAATGTTAGTCACTGGGTGTAAAACTCACTGTTGTATACAAGTACATGACCATTCATTTTATTCTTTTAATAAGGATCTTTTAAAAACATGGAGACAAAAATCCTACCAACCCCAAAATGTTTGAACAGTAGTATGTATTTTTCTGTGCACCATGAATGCAGCTCAAAATATTGGGAATGATATTTTCTTTGACCAAACTCACTGAGCTGAATCATAAGCTGCAATGAACTGTGCCCATTTCAAGAGACATTGTGTCACCCTAGAAAAAGTGAACATACAAATCCACATGATTACTATTTAATATCATTGTTTAATATCCTTATGTTTCATCAGAAAAATGTTTTCATAGTGACTGTTGATTTGTTGTTTATACTGACATCTATGGTATATTGACATCTATGGTTCCATGATGAACCTTTAACATCAATGGAACTTTATAGCTCTTTTTATAGTGGAAAAGGTTATTTAGATTAATAAAATCTCCACACTAGTAACAAAAAATGGTTCATTTAAAGGGATAGTTCACCCCAAAATTACTCACCCTCATGTCGTACCAAACCCACCAAACCCGTAAGAATTGCGTTAAACACAAAAGATCTTTTTGATGAAATTTGAGAGATTTCTTTCCCTCCCTAGACGGCTATGCTCTCAAAAAGTTCCTAAAAAGATCATAAAACTCTTCAGAAAATTGACTAAACTGCTCGATTCAAATGGATTAGTTTTATGTTAGTTGCATAGCCATCTACGGAGGGACAGAAAGCTCCCAAGATTTCATAAAAATATCTTTATATATCGAATGTCTTATGGGTTTGGAGTGACATGAGGGTGTGTAATAATTGACAGAATTTTCATTTTTGGTTGAACTATCCCTTTAAATACTGTTCACTAAGAGGTTCTTTGGGTAAAACAAAATGTTTGTTCTATTGCATCACTGTGAAAAGTTTGGTCCTGTTCATCCGTGTCTTGATCTTTGCTCTTCTGTCACTGGTAGGCCGTCATCTTCCCCACAGCTCTCCCATGACGACACACACTCACGCATTCGAGCATTACGCTAGCAGGTGAGTCTTTTTTCAACATGGTTATTTTGGTATTACTATGTAACTGTATATTTAGGAGACCAGACTTGCATTGTATAAGGGCTGGGTAATGTGATGGAGTAAACCACGCAACGGTACAAATGTGTCTGCTAATTTTGTACAATTAATAACGTGGTTGATATATTTGCGTGAGTTTGAAATTTAGTTTTTTAACCTTAAATATTTCACAAATAATATCAGAATGTTGCTTGCAGAGTTTAGTAACGAACGAAATGCGTTTGTGTTCATGTGAAGAAGCATGTGAGCTGGAACAGTGGTGCCTTACTGACATGAATCGAAAGCAACTGCATGAGCTGTTTATGAATGAGTACAGAATGATGTTGTGTTTTCACAGGCTAGCTGAAATGGAGAACCGAAATGGCTCATATATGAATGACAATGTATCGCCCAATGAAAGCATGTGAGCTTGCATCCTTTTTACACTCTACTCTATATAATATATGAATGTAATAGTGTGTGAAAGTACCTAAAACCGATCTACTCACAAATGTCTGAGCACCTGCATACATTTAAATGCTTGTGGTGGCATAACAACCTCTCCTATGAAAAGTGCAGCAACTTCTTATAGGATGAGTTCCTCCAAAAAGGAAGATTATTTTCTTACTCTCTTGCCATATTAAATTAATTTTCATTTTCCGGGTGGATATCAGCTCTTTCCACTCATACACAATGTTAGATATCAGTAATAAACTAATTTTAAATCACAATAAAACGATTACATGCTAATGCTCTTATACTGCAGTTTAGTTTGTGGTATTAAAACAATAGGATTGTTTTTAGACCAGCTTACTTCTCACATGCCGATTGAGCTGGCGTTTTTTTCTTCAGTTATTTCGAGTTTGAGGCAGCAAATGTTAATTGAAAACTTGAGGAATGGATGTAATGTAGTGAACTGGAAATGGAGTGCTGTTGTTATTGTAGGGATGATGAGCATCTGCTGATCCAGCATTACTGCCAGAGTCTGAATCAAGGCTCTCCACTCAGCCAGCCGCAGAGCCCCGCTCAGATCCTCATCTCAATGGAGTCTGAAGAGAAGGGAGAGCTCGAGAGAGTTCTCAGCGATCTGGAGCAGGAGAACAGGTTAGATTGCATGACTGCTTTCTTTCCAATTCAAATGATTGGTTTTAAAATTAAATGCAATGAGCTTATGTTTGTCATGCCAAACTGCATATGCAGCAGTTTATTAAATCACATATTTTAACAAAAGTGCCATGCTTTAGATTAGTCGTGTTTTCCGCAAAAATGCAGTGCTTAAAAGGGAGTAGTTCACTTTTCCTTTTGCTGATATTTTACTCACCCACATGTCATCCAAAGATGTCCATGTCATTCTTTCTTCAGTCGAAAAGAAATTATGGTTTTTGATAAACATTCCAGCATTTTTCTCCATATAATGGACTTCAATGGGAACCAAACGGTTCAAGGTTCAACAGTGCAAACTGTTCAAAGGGCTTTAAATGATTCCAGACGATTAATAAGGGTCTTATCCAGCGAACTGATCGCTCATTTAAAAAAAAACAAAAAAAACAAAGTTTAGGTTGTATAAGCTCAAATGGTCGCCTTGCTCTGTTCTGTGATGAGCGCTTGTGACTCTCCTATTCGAACTCGTTCATCAAAATGAACAAATCTTTTCCCAAGTCAACTCATTCATTTCGTTCATTGAATGAACCAAATGACTCGAAAAAAGATTTGTTCATTTTGATAAATGATTTTGAACAGGAGAGTCACACAGAACAGAGCAAGGCGACCATTTGAGCTTATAAAACCTAAACTTTGTTATTATTCTTTTTTAAATGAGTGATCGTTTCACTTGATAAGACCCTTATTCAGCGTTTGGAATCGTTTAAAGCCCTTCTGAACAGTTTGCACTGAAACTGTCTTTTGGGCCTTAAACCGTTTGGTTCCCATTGAAGTCCATTTTATGGAGAAAAATCCTGGAATGTTTTCATTAAAAACCTTAATTTCTTTTCAGCTGAAGAAAGAATTACATGGATATCTTGAATGGCATGGGGACAGTAAATAATCAGCAAAAGTTTTTTTTTTTTTTTTTTTTTTTTAAGTGAACTCATTTAATGCAAATTATTAAACCATATAATAGTGCATCATTAGGATAGCAAAATAAATGGGCTGATCAACTTTTACAACAGAGATGCTTCTTATATCTTTCTATATCAACTTAACTGTGTTTTGCAATATTAATCCATTTCAATATTTGTTTGTACTTTCGATCAGTGGTTCTCAAATTCACCATCCAAGTACTACCTAGAAGGCACGACTCTTCCCACACTGCTGAGTCAAGTATGTGGGCTACACATTGGAGTCTAATATTAAACACAGTGAGCTATGTTAAAAGTGTAAATGCAGAAATAATAAAGACAGATTTATTATTAAAAAAAAAAAGAATTATTTCAAAAATGTATTCAAAAATATTTTTTATATTTTATACACAACTATTCAAAAGTTTGGGGTCGGTAAGGTCTCACCAAGGATGCATTTATTTGATCAAAAAAACAAAAACAGTTATAATGTGTAAAAAAAAATGTACTGGAATTTAAAAAACTGTTATAAAATATTACTGTTTTAATATATTTTAAAATGTCATTAAAGCTGAATTTTCAGCATCATTACTCCATTCTTCAGTGTCACATGATCCTTCAAAAATCATTCTAATTTGCTATTCAAGAATATTTTTTCTTAATATCAATATTGAAAACAGTGCTGCCTAATTTTTTGTGGAAACTGATGTTTTTTTCCAGGATTTAATGCATCCTTGCTGAAAAAAAAGAAAAGTATTTATTTCTTAAAAAAAACATTCCTTATGATAACTTTTGAACAAGAGTGTATCTTGCTGGCTGGTGTGCCAACTGAGCCACAAAACGTGAGCAGTCCGTGCTAACAGCAGATGCTTATTTATTAGTCAGAATCACCCGTCGCTATTTTCCATGCTTCTTTCTAAAGTTGTTGTCGTCGTTTTGCAGGAAGCTGCAGTCAGAGTACGATCGTCTGAAGAAGGCACACGACCACAAGGGGCTGTCGCCGCTGCCCTCGCCCCCACAGATGCTGCCGGGCTCGCCCCAGAGTCCACGGGACGCAGAACTGATCGCCGAGGCCAAACTACTGCGGCAGCACAAGGGACGTTTAGAAGCAAGAATGCAAATCCTGGAGGATCACAACAAACAGCTGGAATCACAGCTCAAACGCCTTAGACAGTTACTTGAGCAGGTGGGTGGTGCATATCCTTAAGAATGTATTGATGCTTATACTCACTGGCAGTAAATAACAGCACTTTGGAGCTGTCGGTAAAGAAATAAAAATCAACCAGTTGTGTCAGCCTCCTGTCTTACACCTGAACTTGGATTCAGTGTAAATGTCCTCAGATTACACACTGGTCATTTATACGGCATCTTTCTAATGTCTGTTCATGTGGTTCCTTTTGATTGTCGACTGAAGAAATTAAATGCTCTGTGCATTGATATATTTTAATGTCAATATTTGGCTTTTAATGTTTGTCAAATTTGTAGTCAAATATAAAATAATGAATTATGTGGGGAAAGTCAGTTTTAACAATGTTTTTCAGTATATTAATGTATGTTAGGGCTGCACGATAATGGTTCAACTATTTTGTTCAAAAATTATAATCACGATTGATTCATATACAGATATTCCAGAGAAAGATTAGTATACTTTTACTTTACATAATAGGCCTGTTGGTGGCGCATTGACTTATCATTTAACCAACTCTGACAGCTTCATCAAATGGAAAATGAATACAAACAATATGGTGGCTCCTAATCTTAATTCCAAACATTTTCAGGGTTGCATTTTACTTTCTGATGTAGCACACAGGCATTTATTTACCAACAATGATGGCCAACAATATGTTTCGAGGATCATATTTGGATTTATTACAGTTAGTCACAGAGGTTCACTCGCAGATTTAGTTTCAGCAAATCGCAGACGCAGCGTCGTGAAGGAACACACACTTGCTGTATGACACTTTTATTCAAGCAGAATTTCACAATAAACTTCAACATGCATGTTTGTCGGCATTGTTAGATCATCTGCGCTTTTATGCAGCCCGGAGCGAGTGTGCCATGATTGCCAGGTTGGGAAGATTAAAGGAGTTGTCTTTCTTTCTTTCGTCAGTCGAAAAGAAATTAAGGTTTTTGATGAAAACATTCCAGGATTTTTCTCCATATAATGCACTTTACTGGGAACCAAATGGTTCAAGGTCCAATAGACCGTTTCAGTGCAAAATGTTTTTTAAATTTTTTTTTTATTTATTTAAAAAAAAATAATAATAATAAAGAACAAAGTTTAAGTTTTATAAGCAGGGTTCCCACGGGTTCTTGAAATCCTTGAAAGTTTGTGAATCAGGAAAAGAAATTCAAGGCCCTGGAAAGTTTACAGGTGCTTGAAAGTGTTTGAATTTATTTTGTAATAGAAGTTTTGTGGGAAAAAAATTATTTTATATTATTTTTATATATTATAAATATATAAAAATATTATATTATATAATATATAACGAATAACGAAATATTATATTATTCCGGTCTGCTAATGTGTTTTTTCGGCAACACTTTGTGGCCTATGCACACTAGCTTTGCTTGATTATCGTTAGTTACACACGGTACGTTATGTGCTTCCCGTGTGGGGTTCTTTGTGTTGTACGTTGCCTTGATGTTCACACATGAATGAAACTACTATGATGGTTTCTGAACGTTTATTGTTGGACACAACAAATGTGTCGCCACATTAATTAATTAAATTTGATGGTATTGGACCTGGAAAGTCCTTGAAATGTCCTTGAATGTGAAGTTACCAAGGTATGGGAACCCTGTATAAGCTCAAATGGTCGCCTTGCTCTGTTCTGTGATGCGCGTTCGTGACTCTCCTGTTCGAACTCGTTCATCAAAATGAACAAATCTTTTTTCGTGTCATTTGGTTCATTCAATGTACGAAATGAACGAAAGAACAAATTAAACATTTGTTTATTTTGATGAACGAGTTCGAACAGGAGATTCCCGAACGCTCATCACAGAACAGAGCAAGGCGAGCATTTGAGCTTATAAATCTTAAACTTTGTTATTTTTGTTTTTTAAATGAGTGATCGTTCCACTTGATAAGACCCTTATTCATCGTCTGGAATCATTTAAAGCCCTTTGAACAGTTTGCACTGAAACTGTCTTTTGGAGCTTGAACCGTTTGGTTCCCAGTAAAGTCCATTATATGGAGAAAAATTCTGGAATGTTTTCATCAAAAATATTTATTTTTTTTTCGTCTGAAGAAAGAAAGACATGGACATCTTTGATGACATGGGAGTGAGTGAATTATCAGCAAAAAGGTTTTTTTAAAACTGAACTACTCCTTTAAGTAAAACACTGGATAGAAAATGAGAATCTCCGTTTGGGAGATTTATGCTCTTGACATCTGGCAACTAAGCAGGAAAGATAGCGGAGGCTAGTTACCAATGCAAGTTCATGAGTGCCAAATTGTCGACTTTTTCAGGACAAATAACAAGCTGGTGAATATCACAAACAATTATTTTTAATTAATCGAGAGAGGCAGATATCGTTATCACGCAGCCCTAATATAATATATATATATCAAATATATTTATAGTTGACATTTTCTCTTGTGTGATTGCTATGCATTCTGGCATTATCTTGTCTATGATTCGCAAAGGACACATGTAATATTTCCTTAGAATTTGGCTGAAATGAGGTGTCTTAAAAGACTAGGATGGCAGCTCACTAGGTTTTTTTTTAGTGTGCTGTTTTTAGAAGTGAAAAATATGGAATAGTTTGAAATTGTTGCAGGAAATATTTATGCTAAATTTAGATGCTGTCAGGGTGAATGAAGAAAATGTTTATATATTTTGACACAATCTTCCTGAAATGTTCCATCTGTTTAAAGATGTATTAATATTCTCTGCAAACGAGTGGATTAAAGGCTTTGTTTTAAAATAAAAATGTATCAAAGATTTTTAATGTAGTTTATATTTACAAACTGACCTTTTGTCTTTCTTTGAGTTTTGAAATGGCAGTATATGGAATTTTTCATAGATGTCTAAACCAAAGACTTATACTATAACATGGAATATTGTTGATTAATGTTGTTTTGTTTGAATGCAGACATCTCTGTTAGTCGTCCTTGCAGGACACATGTTCTGTATAATAACAGCATAAATTATATTGATCATATTAAGAATACAGTCATATTAACACTCATTTTAGCATAAATTACATGTACTACAATATTTTAAAATGACTAGACTCCTTCACACCTAAATGTTGTACTCTGATAATAATTCAAGGGTTTGGTTTGGTTCAATTCGATCAGTTTATTTGCTTTTATGGTTTGAATAGGCTTTTTTTTCCCATGGCATTTGATCTTGTGAAAAGGCCTAGTGCATTTTTTTTTCTTCACATAGATTACTTTTTTATTTTGTCGTAATTGGCAGCATTGCACATACAGTGTTGCTTGTAACCGATTGTTTCAAGATACATAGTTGAATTTTTAGCTACCTTACTTTATTGATCGATGCAATATTGCACTACAGGCTTTATTGATCCTGTTATTTTCAGGTTCCACAATACTTTGCCCTTATTGAAGCTGAGGATGAATGCCAGGTCTTTTTGGTTGCCAAAAGAACCTGTCATTCGTCCTCAAGCGACCAATTTCTCTCTGTAATTTGTTTTGTAGAGTTTGTTTGATGTTAACTTCTTCAGAAGTCTCCTTCTGCTTGAATTGAGTGGAAATTGGATATTCTGTCTGCATCATGTCTCGATGAATCAAGCGTAATGTCTCCTCAAAAAACATTAGTTGACTGGGGGTCTCTGCCAAATGGAATGTATATCAGATTTGTTCATAGAAGAAATGGCTTCATGTGTTCTCTGTGGACCCTTTGAACTAAAATCTCCAGCATCTCATGCTGCGTCCAGTGGCCGCTTGGCCGAAGCAAAAACCAGACTAAATGAACGTGGATAAATATCTCTCCCTTTGTTCAAAGCCAATGGATAATTGGCTTCACTTCTCTGATGTTTTTTGTTTACCATCATCAGATTTTTCATTACACTGACAAACAAGGCTTTTGCCTACCACTGTGTGTGTTTTTTATTTTTTATTTTAATAGCTTCAATTACTTACATTTTTATCTCTGTTATTTGTTAATAAACATGTTCTGATGTTTAAAATGCTCATGTGTTTGGCTTGACAAAAATCTCAGGAAGAGAAATGAAATCACCAGAACCATCATTCTGTATGCAAGAGGGATGTCTGGTCTTGTGTTATAAATTGTTAATGGTAGATGGTTTAAACACACTCATTAAAGCACATGTGTAATGCGGTTTTGGTAAATTTAAATAGTTGTGCAGGGACAAACCATTTCATCATTTAAGCTACACTTGTAAATAATATATATGCCAAGATGAGCGTGTACAGTGGTCAACATTTATGGTAATTGTAAAACTTCTAAGAATATGCAAATACTGTTCAAAAGTTTAGGATATATGTATATATATATATATATATATATATATATATATATATATATATATATATATATATATATATA
Organism: Hybognathus amarus; assembly: GCA_030378365.1. Classification (NCBI taxonomy): domain Eukaryota; kingdom Metazoa; phylum Chordata; class Actinopteri; order Cypriniformes; family Leuciscidae; genus Hybognathus; species Hybognathus amarus. The sequence continues at coordinate 200,571 of JAQIUQ010004554.1, forward strand.
TATATATATATATATATATATATATATATATATAATTATTATTATTTATTTTTTTAAGAAATTAATACTTGTAGTCAGCAAGAATGCATTAAATTGATTAAAAATTACAATATAGTCTTTTAATGTTAGAAAGAAATTAAAATAAATGCTTTCTATTATTCATCAAAGCATCCTTTCAAATCACAGATTCCACAAAATACTGTTAGTAATGAGAAACCTTTCTTAAGCACCAAATCAACATTAAAATAAGAGAAATAATTAGGTGTTTGTAACAATTGTAAATAATTTGCATTTAAAATCGGTAACAGAGCTTGAATAGCTGAAGGACACGTCTAGAATTCATGGGTTCAAATGATAAGATTATATCATATTAGACCTTGTTTAACTTTTTGAATATTGATGTACAGGACAAAGGAAGAACTAACTATTTTTTATGTTTACTGAAGTTTTTTTTTTACATCTCTGAATGTTTTTGAACACTCTTAACTGTCTGGTTTATTTTATTTTTATTTAATAATGGCGTGCTCGTCCACTATTATGTGTGTATCCTTGTGATGTTTTTTTTTTTGGTCTCATTTCTAAAACCTGAATGATGCAAAAACACAGCAACTCATGCTTTTGTTTTATATTGCAATTATGAATGTTTTGGGAAAGTTTTAGATATAAAATATATAAATGAATGTTTTCAAATGAATCTGGAAATGCAAAAGCACAACCCAGTGCTGATGTCTGTGTCCAGTCCCCTGCCTAATCTATATGGTTCCTTTCTGCCTATGTCCTAGCCACAGACTGAGTCCAAGGTGAATGGTACTGCCCTGTCCTCACCCTCCACTGCCTCTCCGAGATCCTGACACCAGCCTGGCCTCACTGCGTGTGGCCGCAAGCCAAACCACAGAGACCATGGGTAAATGTCCCTAACAACTTCAGTTTAACCCTAACCAGATTTAACATGTTCTGAAATTTTAAGCAGGGCAAATAAGAAGTAATCAGTGTTATGTCAGTCTTACATATTGACTTGTTAAAAGAAACATTACATTCCTAGCATGATACTGAAATATACAGTACCAGTAGACAGTTGTGTAAACATAACATTCTTAATTAACTGTTAAAATAATAGAATAGTTTCTCATTACTTATTTTGTGTGATCTAGTCATTAATACAATCCCCTCTTTCTGATCACTGTTAAAATGAAAATATGAATTTTTTTATTTCACAATTCATGTCTGTACTTGTGAAGCTTTCATTGTAAGACTTGGCTTGAAGCCCAGGCTGGTTTCAGCAAAAAGATTTTCAGAACCGATAAAAAGAGGCAATGTTCTTATCTGTGCCAAACAAAAAGGAACACAGAGCTTTTATTTGTGTGAATACAAAAGAAGTGGGTTTGTTTTTTTGCCCTTAACTGCTAGCCAACATCCTATTTGTTGTCTTTTGATGGAGAAAACAGTCCAACGAGGTTCCCAAAAAATTGTCTCTTTTTCTGTATTTTAAGAACAAACACCATTCATTTTACAAGTGCAGTCTGAGGTTTATGATTCAGATTATCTATAATGCCTTCCTTTTATTGTTTTTTTCTAATTTATCTAGATGAAAGATGCATGATACATACCTGGAACTGGAATGTATAGGTTTGCATGTCATAATTCTGTTTTTCAATATAAATGTACTCAAATTATGATTAAGATGATTGAGTACCAATTTAGTGACACAATTTAGTGGGTGAGGGGTGATGCAATTTATTTTTTCTGTAAGAAACAATTCTGTAAAAAAGGATGCCTTTTAATATTGAACTATTTGGGTAGTTAAATTTAAAATCATCAGTTTTCTGTAGTGTGATGTACTGTACCTCATATGAAATTATTTCACTTCGACATTTTCTAATTCTTGTTTAGTTATTATATGTTGATGCTGTAATCTTTTAAAACACTCATAACAACACAAGACCATTTAAATGAACTGCAAAAAAGGTGTTAAACAACCTTAAAGGGATACTCCACTTTTTTGGGAAATAGGCTAATTTTACAACTCCCCAGAGTTAAACAGTTGAGTTTTACCGTTTTCAAATGCATTCAGACGATTTTCTTACATTTAGAAGAATATCAGTAATCAGACAGTTTCTGGTCTCATTGACTTCCATAGTATATATTTTTTTTCCTACTATGGAAGTCAATGAGACCAGAAACTGTCTGGTTACTGATATTCTTCTAAATATCAGAAAATAGTCTGAATGCATTTGAAAGCGGTGAAACTCAAATGTTTAACTCTGGAGGAGTTGTAAAATGAGCCTATTTCCAAAAAAGTGGAGTATCCCTTTAAGGCACTTTACACACTTAAGGCCGGTTCACACCGGGACAAATTTCACGCGCGTTATCGCCGACGTTTAACGGCTTGTGACTAAACAAAGGGCGCCAATGTGAGTGTGCACAGCAACGCGTAAAAACGCCACACGTAAAAGCGTAATTAAAAAAAAACGCCTCGGGTTCGATTTTTTAGTTTGACGTGCTACGTCAAAACTATCCGATCAATGAGATTGGCGCGTTTGCTCAGGTGTTTGGAGTTTCTGAAGTTACAGTAAAACACAACTTGGGGGCGCTCAAACACAAAACGGTCTTGCCGAGCACACATATGCAATGGCGAAGATGATATACCCCAAGTAGCGTCGCCGTTTGCATAGCCAGGAAGAAATATGACGAGGAAGATGCAAGGCAAGATGAATGTAGAGCTGCTGTTCTCGTTGGTGCTAGAACATAAAGATCTATATGACAAATGTATAGTTGATAAAAGATAACTTAAATGGAGTGGTGTTGCAGAGCAAATTGGCGCCATCTAATGTCAGCGAATGAATTTGCATGTTCACTCGGCTCATCGTCAGCGAAAATCGCTTGGGTGTGAATGCAAAAAACGCGTTGAAAAACGCTGACGACAAATAACACGTGATGATATTCGTCCCGGTGTGTACGGGCCTATACAGTATACATATTTTTCAACCTATTTTTTTTTTTTCATATCAATTCTTATCGATTAAGTCCCGAAATGCTTAAACACATTTAACATGTTATAACCTCTTAGGTAATCTTTTATCTGTACAACTGTTTATTTTGTACAGTTATAGTTTGTGTTTATCCCAGGTTGATTCCTATCGTGACAACCTTGATTCTGATACACATTTAAAAGAAAAGTTGACTATGATCTGACATGTCGGTAGATAGTGATGTTGGCTTTCTTTTATAATTACTAATTTTGTTTTGGCTTTATCTGTTTTTATGACTGTCAAAAAAAAATTGTTGATTGTCAATGTCTCAAAGAAATGTCTTTTCCGACAGGATGTCATTGTCTGAGACAGCAGAGAGTAGCCAGTTAAGCAATGAGGTTTCTTTACAAAGATACATTAAGAAATTAGCTTTACTTAATTAATCAGTAAAACGATATGTAAATGATATACATTGTCAGTGTTTTATTCACTGACTTAAGCTAGATTCTTTGCATGATGAACAAACGTAATGTACATTTAGGGCTACTGTAGAAACATATCGGCGCAAAATGGCTATTTCAATGTGGTGTATATAGATAGAAATGGCGCATTCTAAGGTAATAAAACATAACGGTTCATTATGTAAAGTATTTACACACCACTGAAATCATAGTTATGTATATGATATTGAATTTCTGCCAGTAGATCCTCTTAAATATTACACAATGCACCTTCAACATCTGTGGAAACATTTTTATTTGTGTTGTACTGTTGTACTCTCTATGAAAGTCCTCAACATCACCTTCAATGTTATCCTTTAAGTCAATAATACAGGAAGCAAACACCGTCTCTGTTTGAACATGCGATGTCATGGGCGGCAGAACAACTTCCAGCGTTTTTAAGGTCAGTTCTCAGTTGTAATTGGGTCACTCCTGTGTGTTTCAGGTGATGATGAGCTGTCCAGTCCCTCCCAGGATGCAAGCACTGGATTAGAGGACGTCATCGAGCAGCTCAACAATTCCTTCCCCTCACAGCCAAGGTGAGAATACATCTACACTGTCTGTCTGGTATGAGGAGGAACTAAAACTGGATACAGATGATCTTAAACTGGCAAAAAAAAGTATTAAAGTGCCCCTTGACCTAACTGTGTTATCCCCTAACATTAGAGTTAGAGAGGCAAAAATTGAAAAGCTTTGCAAACTTTTTACATTGACAAACAGCTGTATTAAACACTACATGAAAGGTCATATTTGAAGAAACATAAACAGGGCACTTTATTTTTATTCTATTAATGAATTGCAGTTGTTTAAGTTGGCAGTAATTACAGATTGACAGTCAATTCAAGATGGTAACAATTACAAAAATGCATTTAATAAATTACATTAGTGAACAAGAACTAACAATAAAAAATGTTTTATTCAATTTATTAATCTTAATGTAAATCTCAGCATTTACAAATACATTAAGATCAAAAAGTTATTGCACTGCAAATTAACATGAACACTTAACTAACATTATCAAAGTTTAATAAATGCTGTAAAAAATCTTCATTGTTTGTTAATGCATGTATTAATGTTAACAAATGAGATCTTATTTAAAGTACTACAGATGAATTTTGAACCACCACCTGTAAATGTTTCCGATCTACTGCTTTTTTACTCTTTGCATGATTAAGTCACTAAATGCCCCTTCGTTTCTCATGTTTCTGCTTTTCCTTTTGCAAATTGATGATGGGAGATGTTTTCAAATGATAAAATATGAAAATACATCTTTTAATATACAGAATGAGTCTGTAAGTAATTAACTTAAAAAAACTGATACATTATTGGGTAATATTGATGTACATTCCTTTCTTCTTAACACCAGTGTTTCTCTTTGACAGTGACTCTGAACAGTGTGTGTGTTGTGGGCAAGCACAGAATTTCCTAATGCATAATGATTAGGGGTGTAACGATTTTCGAACCGAACCGAAAAACCGCGATACTGAACTCACGATTCGAATCGCGATACTGTCATTGCGAACCGAACACGCCCCGCCCCGCCCCCTGCTACCCCGGCCCCGCCCAGCCCGGCTCAATGGACCTCATGTCTTATGTAAACAGTACACAATGAATGCAGTTTTGTAGCCTAACCACCATTAACACCAAATAACAAGCTCTGTGTTTTGTTACTTTCGATAATAAGCAAGGTGTAATCTTTCCAATTCTGTCTATTTAATCACGGAATTCAAACAATAAATGGCGTTTTGGCGCTCTTTGATGTGACGTGACAGATCGCTTACTAGGCTCCTCATTTCAAGCGGCAGCGCGGCGCGCGAGTAAACGCGATCATCTCTTCCTCAGTTACAGAAAAGACACCTGAAGGTATGTTGAAAGATACAGTATACTTACTGAAAGGCATCATAACTCGTGTAATCGCTCAATCAGTGTTTTAGCCGCGGAAATACGTCAATAAAACAGCATAGCTTTAGCTTGTCACTAGCATTATATTTACCTCAGCAGGCAAGTGATTCAGTGTCCACAACTTCCTATAAATGAACCTTTGCACTAAATAAATGCACTATGTTAGCCTGTATATTATATTTTACTTAACCTGTTAATGATATCTTGATTATTTAATGTATGTTTAAAATATCTTTCATGAAAATGACAACTGTGTAAATTATTAGAGTAAAAACACAAGTTAATGTAAAAACTGCCTTATGTTCAGTTTACATGTTTTCATACAATGTGTTGTGTGTTGATTATTATATCTAAAAAATAAATGGCATCTGAATTTAGGTTAAAAGTCTAGGCTACAACCTTTAATGTTATAGTAATGTGCAGCCTTCAATATAGTTCACAGCATTAGCAGTTTTTTTTTAATCCTTGTGAAATGTTTAATTTTAACTGAATTAATTTAAAGACAAAGACCTTTTTTTTCATTAAACCACTGTTTAAAAAAAAAGCCATTTTAGCTTTCTAAACCGAACCGAATCGAACCGAACCGAGCTGTCAAAACCGTGGGAAAACCGAACCGTCAGTTTTGTGTATCGTTACACCCCTAATAATGATAATAATAATCAGAAAAGATTTTATGAAAGCTAAACCGCTTTTTCTAGTAAACTGTGCTTGCTAAAGTACACATTCTGTTTAGATTCAGTCTAACTGCCTATCTCTACCCCACCTTTACTGATATTTCTTATTTCCTGTTTTCCTCTGTGTCTAAGGCGGTGGACGGCTAAACCCATGAGAGGTTAGTATGGTTACTAACTCTTTTCTCTTTTTACCCTTTCCCGTACTCATCCACTTAACACCATGATTTAAAGTTTGTTCCAGGATGTTTATTTGTGTGTAAAAAAAAACAACATAATATTGTGAAATATTACAATGATCTAAAATAAGTTATATATGTGCATTTTTATCAAGCTTGTATATTTAAGTTCAGTAATTTCACTTAAATGGCAATGAAGATTACCTATTAATTGTCATTTAAGTGAAATTACTGAACTTAAATATACAAGCTTGATAAAAATGGTCATTTTAGAAGAAAATTTCAAATGGCATTTAGAGGCTTTTGCATCTGAACTCTTTGTATAAATAAATAAATAAATAAATAAATAAATAAATAAATAAATAAATAAATAAATAAATATATATATATATATATATATTAGGGGTGGGGAAAAAAATCGATTCTCGATGCATCGCGATGCGGACGTGGACGATCCTGAATCGATTCACAAATATCCCAAAATCGATTTTCAAAAAAAAAAAAAAAAATTATATATATATATATTTATAAAAACGTAATATTGACGGAACGCGAAAGACGGAAGTGCAGTGACCGGACCGTCTGTAGCGTGCACATAACAGAGACGCGATGGCGCGCAAGATCCAAACACCCTCCTTGTTAGGTTAAAAGCTGACGTGTGGAAATATTTTGGCTTCTGATGTTGAAGGGGGAAAGGAACTGGGCAAGAGCCACGCTAGTTGTAAGCTTTGTAGAATAAAACTAACGACGGAAACACGACAAATATGACAAGCCATATGATGCGTTTCCAGCCAGAGGAGGAAAAACACTCGGCTGTACCGGTCGTTATAATATTAATTTACTACAAGTAAGTTAAAGTTATGCTCCTAGTTCAGGCACACGTTTATTTTCCTGTTGGTTCTTTGGAATGTTAATAAAATATATTGTACGTTAATTCTTTATGGGTCATTACTTTGTACATTTAAAGGAAAGTATTTATAGTCACACACACAAAAGATTCAGATAATCGATTTGTAACATTATAAATGTCTTCACTGTAACTTTTGATCAACTTAATTTAATTTATCCTTGATGAATAAAAGTATAGATTTCTTTTTCTTTCTCCCAAAAAATGTAAGAAAAATTCTTACCGACTCCAAACTTTTAAACTGTATTGTTTAATGTTACAAAAGCTTTCTATTTCAGATAAATGCTGTTCTATTGAATTTCTGGGTGATTCTCTGAATCTGGGTGCCCTTCAAGCCCCACAAACTTGCTTCAAAGATTTTCAATTGAAGGAAATCACAAAATGCATTTTAATGCTGTCAATTAATAGAACCAGGTGCCTTTGCATTATAATGCAACACAATTGTTCAAAAAATGATTTAAAGATAATGGGTTGCCTAAGTAGTAGACAACAAGCATGTTTGCATGTCTTCACCATTCATCATTACATTTTCATTGAATATCAAACAAAATAAAAAGTGCAATTAATACCAAAATGATGCTGGTGCTAATATAATCATATGTTGGTCTAGTGTATTTTTGTTTACTGTTGTAAAATGGAAAATCAATAATCGCTAATCTAGAATCGTTAATAATCGAAAATCGACTGTAATCGAATCGGGACTTCAATAATCGTAATCTAATCGAATCGGGAAATCAGACAGATTAACCACCCTGAATATATATACAGTATATATATACAGTATATAATCAATCACAAAAGACGTGTCACATGATCATTCAGATAAATGTCTGTCTCTGTATGTATACATTACATTGATGCTACTCAAGATTCGTTTGTTGTTGGATATATTAGAACTGGATAAATTGAGAATCATGATTTTGGATTTTGTTCTTGCTTTAAATAGATTGTGGTTCTTTCACAATTCTGAACAGACAACTGTACAAAAGAACATGATTTGCTAGAGGTTCTGGCAAAATGTAAAGTGCTGTGATCTATTACAAATAATTCAAGTTTGAATTTTTAACAGTCACTTGTCACCACCTGGTGTCATAACAATGTAATTGATAGAACCTATTTTTGAAGTGCCAAGTCTCTTTTAAAGGTTTTGGTCTCTACCGTAGACATCTGTTTTATATTCCAACTATCAACTTTTATCCCAGTACCTCTGTGATAATACATACACAGAAATAATGATACTGTGTGGTTGGAAAGACGGTTTCATACCTATACACGATCAAGAGCTGTTTCTGGGTCAGCGCTGGCGCAATTCAGTTCTGAATGTTCCAGTGTGATTTTATCAAAGGTATCATTGTCATTTAGGAATAAGATCACGTTAGTGTTTGAATTAAAGCTACACTATGTAACTCTTTTAGTTTATTCTTAGCTAAAAACACTTAGTTCTTTCAAAAATATATGTGCTCATTAATGTATATTTACTTCGTTCAAGTAATAAAGTATTCTCGTGAGTGTATAACATGCCATTGAAAATACATACGGGTAAGGGGTTCTAATGTCGATCGCCATGTTGCCTCCAGTACATTAGCCAAAGAGGGACATACTCGTTAATTCAAGCTTCGCCTTTCGCGTTTACGTTTGAGTTAACACTCATGGACGAGGTCGAACTGGAAGCCATGTTAATCTTGGACTACATTGGCCACCGTAGGGGTTAAAACGATATCGGAATTGAGAGGAACAGAAACTAATATTCACTGGATGGTCATATACCTTGTCACCACTAGATGGGGGTAAAAATCACACAGTGTAGCTTTAAGATCGCATTATTTTAGCGATCTATGGTGCAGTCTCTAATATGCATCTTATTCAACACTAAAATCCCACTTACTCTGGTAAAAATCGACTTTCGCCGCTCTTGATGTCAAACTGGCTGCCTAACAGAACACAAATGAAGGAATGCCATTGCAATTATATTTGGTGTCAGCTTATTATGCAATGATATAAGATTGTGCAAAAAAACAACCAAACTCTTAAAACGAACTGAAATTTGTATTGAGTCTGTTCCTCTACATTTAGCAGCTTTACATTTAATGTATTGTTGCATTGCGTGTTCAGACTCTGACATGAAATCTGGTCTTTCCGTCTCCCGCAGGTCCTAATGTGGGAAGTCTTTTCCACATGGTCGATAACATCGGACATGCCATGGAGTCGTTGGTTAATGTAATAACTGAGGAGCAGGATTTAGACTGAAGATATCTTCTCCTCGTTGCATGCTTTTGTAGTGTCAACAACTGGACAGGATATGTTTACAATGGGAATATCAATAAAAATCTATTTTTCTGAAGGATACGCGGTTCCACATTGTAGATTTGATCTTTAGTAGTTTCAGTAGTTTCTTACAGAGAGTCTAGAATTGTTTATTAATAATAATAAAAAAAGGTTTTTAAACTTCTATGCAATTGTACAAACACAGAACGAAAGGTGCGTGATAACATTGCGTGCCATGTCTTTGTACAAAGTGGAGCGCATTTTAAAAGTGTTTTATCTAAATGGGTGACTGAGTATATGCAGGGGTTCTTTATCAACTCATTTTGTTTGTAACAAAATAACAAATGCATATTAAAAGGCAAGTCCGGTATCTCTGTATGTGCGTTAGCGTGTGCAAAAGAGTGTATGAAACGTCCTTGTGTGTCTTTGTTTGTTTTGTATGTAAGCCGGCCCATGCAGCGACTGCAGATATCATGAAAAGTATACCGATGCCCTGATTAAAGGTGCAGTAAGCGATTTCTGAGAATCACAATCATTGACTACGTTTACATGTAGCTAATTTTCGGGTTATGGTCGGGTTAAGGACAAGGTCACTATTCGGGTTTCTGAAACATTAGGAATAACCCGTTTACATGCGTGAGCAGAGAGATTTCTCCTGTATGGAATTGCAATATCCCAATGTAAACGTGGCGGTACGTACGGATAACCTTTAGACGCAATTTGCGTCATTTCCGATTCTTCTTCCTGTATCCAAAGACAACAACAACAGCAGCATTCGGATAATGAATAGTTCGGGGCAGATAGCGATCACCTTTGTTTGCACTGTGATGCTGGTAATGTTACGAACCTCGCTCCAAAAGTAATCTGTGCTGTGTCTAGCCTGGTCTCGCCATGTTTACTTCCGGTATACTGCACGCGGATTTTTGTATGTGCCGAGAAGTTTCTCTACTCAAAAGACCAAGATTCCTTGCGAATAGGACATGCGCAGAACACAAATCACTATGGGGATATGCCGATACGCGTTTACATGACCAAACAATCGGGTTAGAAAGGGGTACCCCAGGTATAATATCCCGGTTTTTAAAATTCGGGATATGAGCAATATTCGGGTTTTTGCCGGTGTTTACATGGCCGTTTGCGAACCGGGTTATTGCTAATATCCCGGTTTTGAACGGGTTATTGGCTGCATGTAAACGCAGTCACTGTTGATATTTGAAATCAATCAAAACAAACACACCTTCCCTTCATTGCTCCGCCGCCAAATTGCAAGAGTGGATGTCTCTATCATAGCACAAGCGAAGCAAAATAATGCTGCTGGAAAAATAAAGCGAAGATGATGAACAGTTGACAAGGAAGGTCAAAAAATGAGCATAAAATACCTGAGTCTTTCATTAACATGGTTCTTGACTGATCATAACCCTTTTTAAAGCGATTATTTCTCTTTTGTAATGTCTCTCAGCCATATCTCTTTCTACAGTGTTTCTTCAAATCTCCCTCTTGCTCACTCTCTCTCTCTCTCTTCACCCCTATCATTTTGGACACACCCCCCTGCTTCTGATTGGCTACAACTGTGTTCTGGCGTTCAGTCCGATCCACTTTCACCAGCGTTTCTCAGAAACCGCTCACTGCAACCATAAGGTTAAATACTGTCTACCTCACAGAAACGCCCGTCCATGCTCTGTCTGTGTTTATTAATGGAGCAATAAGAATCGTAATCATAATATTTATGAATTAACGACATCTTCCTGGCCAAATTATTGTCCACAGTCTCCTGCTAGATACATTTTAACCCTACTGCTTGAATCGTACGGTATTAGTTAAATTTCTGTAAGTAACAAAATAATAGAAAAAGATTTTTTGACCGAATTAGGGTGTTTAAGCGTAAAGTTTGAAGATAAAGACAAATATCTTAATGATTAACCTCTAATAATCATCACGATCTTGTAATACTGGAATTAATCGTACATGAAGGTCCATGTTGTCATTGTCTGACTTTAAATGTTCATCTGAGGTTATTTATTGACGTTGACATCTAAAAATGCAAGCAAACAATAGCACGGTTTACAGAAATCCAATTTGACACGAAATATGCCACTCTGCATTGTTTTTTAATACATCTGAATTTGTCTGTCTTTTTATTAAATCTTTATGCTTTGTGTGAACAAATATATCGAAATAAATGATCATAATGTATATGTATGCACAATTTATGACCGTTACAATTACAAACGAGTTTTGCACCTTGGGAGATGAGCATGTCCAGAGTACTGCATATTTATTTCTGAGATGTGCTGTTTGATTCTAACTCTTGTTCTGAAATCTTACATTTTATTTGTAATTACAAAAGGAATATTTTACCAGACAATGAAATGTAATTGCGGTTTTCTTAACTTGCCACTGCATTAGTTGATAAAAATGGAAACACATTATAGCCACCATTTGTGTGTTTCATTATGGATTCACATTCACAAGTAAATGATTGCATTATCATCTGAAATTCTCTATCTCTTATGAAAATGTATAGGAGAAATTAAATGTTAGATATTTAATTCAAGCAACCGTGTGGCTTTGTCAGTTGAAAATATATCAAATCATTTTAAACTTAAAAACTTCAAAAGGACAACTGAACGGTGAGGAAAGTTACACAGTAGCCACTCGGGGAAGTGTTGAGTCTGTTAACTTCCAAACCACAGGAGTTTCCATGTTTTTTCCCCTGCTAGTCGAGAATTTTGCTGTCTAAGAATGAATGTCACTATATTCACCCACAATAGAAATTTATGTTAAAACGTGACTTTTATTTAAAAAAAATTGTTTGTCTGTCTAACATTTACATTCATTTCAGTGTTGACATCGGACAAAATAAAGCAAAAATACATTACAGAAATAAATACCATTTTAGTAATCAGCAGAATTGCTCCTAGCATTTTTTATTAATACACGGCTCTGTGGAATACTACTTGATTGGTCAACCGTGCAATCCCAGAAAAAGGTAACGTAAAGTCAAAGTCATGTGTGATTCTGTTAGCTGAAAAAGATGTTTGTTTAATGGGATTTGGGAAACACTGGTGATTCTTTCTTTGACAGTTGTGCTACTGATATGTAACGTTATTTAAAACATATTTTTAATGATGTGAAATTTTGTCAATTGCCTACATGAGGTCGTTTTTTTATTTATTGTAGTAATTTAGCAATAACGTTACAAGGTTCAGTGAATGTTAGCACATTAACCTCGTATACTGTAGTCAATTAATGTCTGTAGCTGAACACGTTTTGTGGTTTTGGTTTTTTTTTATCCCCATCTCAAAGAGGAAACAGTTGAGTCATATTGTTTCTGGTTCCTCTTAAACACATGACATATAGAGTCTGAAGTTGAACAGCTCCCCGACTCGACATCAGTGATCTCGTCAGTCATGTTTGTGAAGCTCAAGGTGTTGGCTCTCATATTCTATGTGACCAAAGATGTTCACCTCACCTATTCTGGTAAGTAGTATTTGCTTCTTTATAATTATTTCTTTTAGGTAATATTTTGAAATTCAACAACGTATTTTTTGTTTGTTTTTTGTACTAAATCAGTTTGTAATTACTGTATTTATTTTCACGGACGTACCTTTACAAATAATTTTATAATAGGCTACTACAGTGTATTAATATTGTTAAAAATGTATATAAAATGTAATATTGTTAAAAATTAAAATAAATACCAAAAAATAGTATTTAGACTTATAAAATGTGCAGTACTTTTGGTAACACTTTATTTTGATGGTCCCCCCACAGACCTTGTAGTGACTGTGCAACTACATGTCAACTTATTCTGTTAACCCGAACCCTAACACCTAACTTAAACTAAAAGGTGATGATACATAGGGCAATATTTTGAGTAATGCTACTGGGTAATGTTGCTAGCCTGTCAACGGGCAACCAGATATGAGACAGGGCCCATAACTGATCTAAATTATCCAGACAGAAATGTACAGTATTGCCCATTCTCAATGGGAAAGTTGCTCGTCAAGATTGCCCAGCAACATTGCTCAAAAAGTTGCACTGTGCATCATCACCTTATACAGAGTTAGTTGACATGTTGTCTAAAGTGGACCATCGAAATAAAGTGTAATCAAACTTTTTAAGTTGAAACATTTTGTCTTGTCATCATAATGTTCATGATTACATTAACGTAATATATAATGTAATTTAAACCCAAATTTCTGTAAAAAATGTAGTAATTTAATAAATTGGTAACTTGGGGAAATTAGGCAGCATGCTTATGATGTTGAAACGAATCATTGTGAAGTATCACCTGTTAGTGTTTAACATCTAAAAGAGTTCCTGTAATGTTGAAGTTTTTATCTACTGAACAGTAGATACATGAAGGTAAAAGCTAAATTGACTGTAAGCAATGACTGCACTAATATTTTTCCTGTGATGCATTGGTTCCAGGGCCTACAACTCAAGTCATTTTTTTTTAAGTTACAAATTAGGTTCTTCTAACTCTGTGTAGTTTGTTGGATGAACTTAATTTGATTTGAAGTTGCCAAAAAGATTAATACATTGATCCAAAATTGATGTGTTGCATTATTTTATTTTTATATTGAGTCTTTGTATTAGGAATAGTGTGTTTTTTTTAAATATATATAAACTAAATTTTTCAAGCAAAACATGCATGGCTCTTAAATGGTAAAACAACAGACGTGTTCAAAATGATTGGAAAGTATTCTTAACACTGGCTGGTTGTTTAAGGTTAGTGGAACATTTACATAACCTGTGGCTACACTGCAGCAAGACACCTATGTGCACTTTCAAAGTTAATTCTGTGGATATCATTTGTTTCTTCAGAAATGTTATTTAGTGGAGTGGGTTTCTAACTGGGTCATGACCCACTGGTGGCTAGCAGAGATGAAAAAAATATGAAGTTTAAGTGATGTGGCCTTATCATGCAATGTCAGAAATATGAAAAATGCAATTTAGTGTTTTTCAAGTTTGTTGGTGGGTGTAACATGTATTTACATATATCTGACATGATGCACCACAACTGCCAAATTATAATAGCATTGGGTCTATTGTATTGAATGTAACAATATGAAAAAAGGTAATGTGAACTAAAAGAGAACAAATGCATTTCCCTCTTAATTCACTTAGCCAGGATTGGGTCTTAGTTCAATTAGAGTATTTAAGTAGCTTTTATAAAAGTGCCTTAGCAAAAAAAAAAAAAAAAAAAAAATGATGTCAGTGCAAGTTGCATTCAGTTAAAACAGCTCAAACATGCATTTTAGTCTGGGACTAGTTTAAGCCTCGTCTGTGAAACTCAGGGGAAGTATTGCACTATTAATTCTTTATAAAGTTCTGTATGTAATGTATTACTGACTGTGGTGATACTCTGATTCACTTCAGAAACAAGGCTGGCTGGACCCCAGAATGTGAAGGTGACCTCCATCAATATGGGTGCAGTTATCAAATGGACATCTCCACATAATAAGATGAGCAACGTAACATACACGGCAAGATATATGTAAGTACACTCGAAATACATCTTAAATACTCCAACATTGAAGTAAAATATAGCAAACAAAATGCTTGCAAACTAGCAACAAATAATCATAATTGTAATGTGTTTGATTACAATGAAAGTCACTGAACTATTGTTCTACTGAAATCTGATACTTCTGAGCTTTTGCAGAAGTTTAAAACAATAGGCCTATTCTTTACCTAATAACAAATTTACATAACATACTTTGTGTTTGTAATCGGGCCTCTCTTTACAGCCTGAGAAACGAAAACGCTTCCCTCTGTGTGAACACCAAAGAGCTGGAATGTGATGCAGGAGAACTGCCTGCAATATTTGGGACCTACATTTTCCAAGTGCGGGCAGAGGATCAGGATCTGTTCTCTGAGTGGGTTAATGCACCCCGTTTATACCTAATAAGCACAGTAAGTGTAATCCGTAATCTGCATTTGCCGCTCTAGTTTGTGCTACAGTCTACGCTCTGTTGTGTTAAAGGTGCAGTAAGTGGTTTCTGAGAAACATGTTGAAAGTGGATCAGGCCGAGCACCACACCAAACTTGCTGTATCCAATCAGCAGTAGGGGGTGTGTCCACTCATAATGGGGGAAAAGAGAGAGAGAGCAAGAGGGAGATTTGAAGAAAGACTGTAGAAAGAGATATGGCTGAGAGACATTACAAAAGAGAAAAGCTCAGAGCGATATCACTGGAAAATGAAGGGTTATGATCAGACAAGAGCTTTAGGATCCGTGTTAATAGTAGAAAAGCTTTCCAGTTCCTGGAAAGACATAAGCGGGAAGGCCTGAAAAGTGACGCAGAGGTTGTGTTGTTTCTGCTTATACATTAGTAACATTGGTTTTGAGTGTGTGCTGCTGGCGATTAACAATGAACTCCTGCGTGTATAGACTTGTGTATTGTATGTTAATTCCTTGTCATTCTTTGTCATCATTATCTTCAATAATTCTCAGAAATCACTTACTACACCTCTAAGTCAATATATACATTCATATGTAACAACTATTTAAACTGCTTTGCTCTCCTGTAGGTATCATAGGACCTCCTACTGTGGGTCTTGTCATCCGAGATAATAACTTGGATATTCATGTCCAGCCCCCAGTCCTGAAAGTGGGCAAACTCGCAATATTTTCAAAAGTGACCTACGCCATAAAATATTGGACCGAAGACCACGAAGATTTGGTATAAAACTGCTTATATTTTTCTTTATTATTTTGTACATAACTTCAGGGATTCTGTATGCATTTCAGCTTGAATCTTTAGACATATTTGATGCATGTTTAGACAACAACGATGTACTAAAAACAGATGACAATGTTGTCTCAATGCTTTCAGTTCATACGGATCTGCGAAAATGACTAAAAAGGCTGTATTATGCTTCCAGGCCAGTAGTTGGCAATATCATTTTGTCAAACACCCTTTGAAAACGTAATATTAATGCATGCATGAATACGTAATACGCGTGACGTCACCATTTTCACACACGTTCACGTTTTGTTGTTTTGTTGTACACAGAGATGGTAAAGGCGTTGTTTATAAAACCTTTGAAGTTCGCGTTTTCAGGCCCCCAAAATGCCGTTGTTGTGTAAATGAACGCAAAAAAAAAGCATTGTCTGAAATAAACAAGAAATTGGCAAACGCCAACGCACAGCTGCAGGTGAGAGGTGCGTGGGAGAAAAGACCAACTAAGTAGGTCAAAACATCTACAGAAAAAAACAAGGAAGTCCCGCACACTATCAGTACTTGCAAATGAGTATCTAAATTTTATTAGCAACGTTTATAAAAAAAATTAAACAACTTTTAAAATGCTAAAATCATTTCTCATTTTCATTTAGCTGAATAACTAAAACTAAAACTGAAATAAAAATATATATTAAATATTTGTATATATAATAAAAAAAATATATATATATATATATATATATATATAAAACAATAACTAATAAAAATGACAAAAACACAATAATATTACTAAAGATTTAACTGAAATTAAAATGTAAAACAGATATAATTAACTTTTATTTAAGAAAATATTAAATTAAAACTATAATAGTACCAAAATGATGCTAAAAGCACTGTTAACAATGTTTTTTTTTAATTGACACAAATAAAAAGTTTGTTAGATTGAGTAGACCATTGCAAGTATGTATTTGCTTTATTGTAAACAGCCCTACTGAAAAGAAAAAAATCATTAGATATAATATAAAGAATTTATTCTCAAATTCAAAGTGTGTTCAAACTATATTAACATATATACCTTGTTGTCATGTAGGAATGTTTTATCTAAGTTAAATTAAAACATAATTTAAAAGATCTGATGTAGGAGTTTCACATGTACAAACCACAAATAAATAATGCATATCTTCAAATAACCATAAGATGATCTGTGTCCCTGATAGGCAATAGAGAGGAAGGTAACTGAAGCCAGCACAGATGTTAAACTGACTATTAAAGGACTTCATTCATGGAGCAGATTTTGTGCTCAGGCAAGGGTGCTTCCAACAGGCTTCACAAATTTGGGAGAGTTCAGTGATCCTGTGTGTGTGACCAACATACCTGGTAAGTGTGTCTTCATCTACACCTGTCACTAATATCAAGAGATGTCACTTGTATAAATGTATAAAGTGTTTGATGTTATACTTCAAATACTTCATCAGCCATATTATTATTGAGACTTGACACTACCATAGGATATCAGTAGATTGTAAAATGTAGCGGACATTATACGAAAATATATATAGTACTCTGTGATTAAAATAAAGTATAATTCAGATCAGAATAATCTATTCAAATTGAACAGAATATGTATAAAGTAGTGTATAATATAGTTATAGTATTCTATAAAAAAACTATAAATGCATCGATAATGTTGTGCTTTATAATATGATATATTTTATGAACAAAATATGCCTTCATTCAAAGACTGCAGATAGATACAGATCTCATCTTCTGTTAAACTAAGAACCAACATGACATTGGTGATGATGATGATTGTGTGTGTGTGTGTACAAAGTGACACCAGTGCTCACCAGCTGTGTGATAGCTGCTGCCGTCCTTCTTCCTCTGGGAATCCTGTGCGTCTGGTTCATCTATAAATTGTACAAATACCTGTACCCTAAAACCAACCTGCCAGAACATCTCAAGGTAATTTAGTTTTAGTTTATTTACTTCTACAATTAGTCCCACTTTTATATTAGGTGTCTTTAACACACACATACATAAAAAAAGCTTAGTTTCAATGTTAGGTAAAACTTATTGTGTTCATGTCGTATTATTTAAACACTTTTTCTGTTATTGAGGTGAGATATGAGTAAGTTAGGGACAGGTTTGGCTGGTGTGGATAGGTTTAAGGGTTAATACCGTTTAACTATAAGTACGTTGTAAAAACATGTATGTAAATAAATGCATTGTATCAAATTATTCATTTATAGGTACACTTTAACTTTTGAAACTGTAACTGCATGCATTGACAATTTATCTGTTCAATAAAAAAACATACTCACCTGTTGAGTAATAAAAACATAATTTCCGCTTATCTTTTACAACATTTCAGATCCCTCAGTTCTCGCCATTTCCAAAAGCCAAGTTGATGTTGATTCTTGTTTTTTTACGAGCTCTGACGTGTTCTCTTTTTGCCAGCAGACTCTCCTGTTTTTTTTTTTGGGTATTTTGTTAAAGGGTGATTCCCTGTAGCCAGAGCAATTATTCTCTATTTACGAATATGACAAGACACGCACAGGCGAGTAACTCAAGTACGCAATTTTCCGCCAAAACCATCCTTTGGCAGGTCTAAAATATAAACATTTAAAACAGACTATATAGGTTTACCCTGATATTCTCTGATGCGTTCGAAGCCATTGTAAATTACTAACAAACTTGAACCTGTGACCGCGTTACATTAGTATTTATTGTGTAACTGCCATTTGTGATTCTTTGTTGCTTGGCAACCTCTTTGGAACTACATTGCTTGGCGGAGGAGTAAATGTGCGGTTTTAGTTATTTTTTATTTTTTGTTGCTGGTGTTTATTTTATGAATAAAATAAATATTAAAATGAATATTTTTATAGAGTAACCGTTTCATAAAAGCAATAATCCCCTTGAAGACGTGTTTTACAGTGAATTTAGAACAGCTAAGGGGCGTTGTTAGGCACGACGAGCAATTTTAATATAAATTGGAAGCCTTCAATTTAAACATTATACATTTTAATTCTGCTTTACTGATTTTTTTTTTCATATAGTTTTAGTCAGGAATAACAACACTGTTTAAACCATATTTTTAATACTGGTTCCTTCTAGAATCTATTCGTACCATCATTTTGGAATCCTGAGGCAACCCAACATTCTCCACACCAGAAAGAACAGCATGATAAAATCAGTGCCATATCTAAAGACCATCTTTATGAAGCGCTATGTGAGAAAAGCAAGATCTCAGAGGACAAGGACTCTGGGTTAGACTGTGATTTCGGCCCAATACAAGAGGTGGAGGATGACTACAAACGGCTCATACACATGAAACCTGCACCATCATTTTACCCTAATCATCTCTACCCGTTATGCTCGAATAACACACTACTGACTCATTTAAATCAACCCCACTTTGGAGACTCCACTAGCACTCAACCTTGTTACTACAATGTAGCAGTCACAAGCTCTGAGCTGAAAAACAATGAATGTATTTGCTGAAGTCACCAACAAGCTGAAATGTATTTACTTAAGAATAATCGACTTTTCTGCTGCAAATATGTATACACATATGCAGTGGTGAAATGGCTATCTGTTGAATGTATATAATTTCTTGCATAAAATGCTGTTTACTGTACTGCACTTTTTTGAGAAACATTGTTTGGTTGTATTGCTATAATTGTGAAATGTAAAGTGAAACAGAACTGGATTTTTCTTCCTTGAATTACACTTCTCTGTTAGCCCAGTTAATGTAGTTTTATAACACAGTTTTATGATGTTGTTAGCACTGAGCTTCAGCATTGATATGTTATGCAATAGTTAAATTAAATTTGTAATAATTTTGCTAAATATAATTTAGGTAATTTTCTTTTGGTTTCATGAAATAAAAAAAAGTATAAATAATTGCAAATATAATATTTGTATTTCCACTTAATCCAATACAGAAAACACGTGATACATTTTCCACGCCTTTCCAAAATAATATCGAATTTGTCAAAAGAGAGAAAGATGTCAAAGCCGTTCGCAGTTAATTCGTGTTCGTCATTTACTGACTATTGCAAAATTCTACAACACAATGAATGTATAACGTGATATATATTTAAGAAAAATTCAACAACTTAATTCGCGGTGTTAAGCTTTTGGTCTATAATATTTTCTATAAATATTGTTTCTGGGGAGCAACTTCTAACATATTTTATTATCATTTTTATATGTATAAAAGATAATAAGTTAGTGAAAACATAAAAAGAAGAAAAACAAGTTAAACAGAATGGACCTTTTAGCTCTGGTACACTCTCTGTAGTCATGGTGACTGGATTGTTGACGTGACTTCAATGGAGGTTCAGCAGGTAGCGTTAGGCTAGCTGCTACGTTGTTTGAGTTTTTTGTCAGGTGCGTTTTGAAATATTAATTTCGATTCAGAGAGAATTTAATTAACAAACAAGCGAATACCTAAACCAAAGTAACGTTATTTAAACTAAAACACTCCTTTTAATTGCAACGTCCTGTGTTTTACACTTACAGTGTCGTCAACATTTAACTTCCGGTAAGTTTTTAATAACAAATCATTCATGGAAATTTCCTGTTATTTGCTCTACTATAAATGTATTAATTAGAAGCTCTAAAGTTAAGCAGGAACTTATATATTTATATAAATCACGTATATGTTCATAAAAACCATGTATTATAATTATATAAGACTTTGAAGAATATAGTTTAAAGACTATTGACTATTGAATTGACACGACTATTGAATGTCACACTGCACTGATGGATACTAAAAATGGCATGTCAACTATCCACCCACAGGTGTAGATTGTTTTGGTCAAGAATCTCTGTTAAGTCCGGTTGGCATGGAGGTGGTTCATTCTGCCTCAGAGACTTTCTCCAAGAGTGTGAAGAAAAAAAACCTACTTCCTTTAAGTCAACTGCTGGAGGACACCAGAAAGAGTGGAAATGTCCCCATCACCTCCTGGAAACTAGTAAGTAACACTGTTGTTGTTTTTAAAATCATATTTATTTCTTAAACAAAGTTTTGTGTTTTAGCAGGCCACCAAGAATTCTTGTGTCTTATGAAACTGATACATATTTTTAATTTCACATTCATGGATAAATGTATCTTTGTATTTTATCTTTCAGGGGTGTTTGCCAAACTGAAGAGTAACAGTATAGTACAAGCCGAACCATCAGAGCTGCACTTCAGTGGCTTTGAAGTAGGAAAGGATTATAGGAAAATCCTGGTTGGTTTATTATTATTTTTTCTTTCTTCATTTTCTTGTTAAAACCGAATAGAATATTTTAGTGTGAAGTTTTTTTTTCCTGGAATGTTTCATGACTGTGATGGTTATATAATGTGACTTGTTTGTGTCATTGGCCTTAAACACAACTAAAAATTCCACTGATAGTACTCTGTGGTCAGTGGGAAACATCTCATGAGTTGTAGCTGAAAGCGACATTACAGAAAGGGAAGAATATGGTAGGAAGTATGATGTAATGACAAAAGCTGTTGTTTTTTTTCCCCAAGAAACTAGTCAATGTCTCCTCTGACGTGCTCAGTGTCCACATTTTACCCCTCAGACAAGGCATTTCCAAATTAAGTACACCAAAAAGGTAACCATCAACTCACTTTTACAGATAGGATAGGCTTTAAAACTGTATATAATATTTCTGATTATTTTAGTTTCATGAACAAAACCTGTCAAGAAATGCTTGGGGTTTATTTCTCTCTTATAGTTGTATTGTATTATCATTATTTTAAATACATGTTATTTTTCACAAAGGAAATTAGGCTTATTTTATTATCATTAAGATTATGAAATTCACTCATACCATAATGTTCAAAATATCAGCCAGTGCTGATCGAAGTCCTGTTTTAAATGCAGTGCCGACTGGTTCCGGGTCTGGCTTACACTGTTACAGTGCTCTTCCGAACCGGATGAGTGGCGTTACTTTTCTGATAACATCAGGATTCATGGCCAGGTAAAAACATGTTTTTGTCTAATGTTTGGCCATGCAAATTATGTAAGGACTCAGAACAGATATCATGTGTCTGTGTTTTGTGTTTGTGTCAGGGAGAGGAGAACTTACTGGTTCCTGTTCATGCGTATCCTGTTATAAATGATCTTCACATCCCATCTCACATTAGTCTTCCCCAGTGCCACTCGGGCAGAGGTATACAATAATTATCATATTACAACAATAAAGTGTAAAATAACTATGTTAACATTGTTGTTATAAAATAACTCCGATATGTAGATAAAAACTATTGTTCAAATGTTTTTTTTTAAAATAAATTAATATATGTTTTAACCTTAACAAAGATACATTACATTTATTCAAAAGTCACAGTATAGACTTTTACATTGTTGAATAAATGCTGTTTTTTTACTTACTATCCCGAATCCTTATAAATTTCAACAAAATTATTCAACATTGATCATTATAATAAATGTTTCTAAAATGCTGATTTGCTGCACAAACCTGTATTATTATCAGAACGATTTCTGAACGATCATGTGACACTGAAGACTAGAACACTGTAATTTCAAATATTACTGTTTTTACTATATTTTTGAAGCAACTTTGAGCATAAGCATGAGACATCATTTGTAAGAGGCATAACTTTTGCTTTTATAGTACCAGTCATGTGATTCCACTAGGCTGCAGTTGTCCAATAGACTTCGAGTTCCAAGTGCACTGTCTTCAGCCCCATGAGTCCTTCACTGTAAGACCACTGTCAGGTAACCAGTTTCCTAAATTACAATCGACATATCTACTGTTAGAAAGCAATTGAAACCAGTATAAGTGCATAAATACTGATATTACTCTAGTTGGTTATCAAACATATACTTACTCACTTAATGTTTCATTTACTGTAACATCAGTATAAATAACAGATGTTATCCATGTGTTAATCAGGGATCATTCCAGCAAATGGAAAGACCACGTTAAAAGTGACATTTACACCTCTGCGGTATGGTACAGCTGATATCACACTACAGCTGATCATCTCTCAGTTCAATTCCAAACCTGTTATCTGGACAGTGACGGGTTCCTCATCTCCATACCTGCTGCTCAGGTAATACAACAGGAAATATAAAAGATTGCAATGCACTCCAACACTTAAGTAACCAAATAGGAACATGCTATGTTATTTTACAATAACATGTACACCCTAAAAATGTTAATGTTATTGTAAAAAAAAGTAAAATGTTGTGTAAATGTCTGAGTTCAGATGCTTTTGCAAAAACATTAATGGCATTTTTGTTCTCTCTATGCCTCAGTAAACCTGATGGAAATGGTGATGATGATCATTTTGTTGAAGAGCGGAAGACTGCTGATGGAAAATCTCTGGCTGTTACATCCTATCATAAGCTGAAAATATCTCCTTCCTTGGAGAAGGTGAGAAATTATTTTATTGTTCTTGTTTTTATTTAGATTCTGAAAAGATTAGTTTCAACTATTGAGTATTTCAGGGCTGGTTTGGAGAAACAGCCAAGCTATGCTGTTTACCAGCAAAAAAAAATTCAGCACCTAAGACAGAAAGTCATGCTTGTCTTTTCAACAGGGTCTAAATGGTTTAAGGAATTTGAATTAGCTAAGGTTAATTTCGTTTGGGGCCTTTAAAAACAGTAGCCAAGAGGTAAGATTGAATTACAATGTTAATTTTGTTGTTTGCACTGAGCTTGCTGAATTCAATTAGAATTGACTGGATACCCTTTCAGCCGTCAAATATGGGAAACACATACAAAGAATTACAATCATAAGGCAGCAAAGATTTTACCTGTGGTTTTGTTTGATTTTTTAAATTTCTATATTAAAAACATAAATTTATGTAAATTAAATGATAATGTTGGTTGTAGTAATAATAGTAATAATGAAAAATTCTGGTTGAAACTTTTTACTCTTATAGGGCAGCAAGAGAAGAGCAAAGCTGATCCACAACTGCAGGTTTCCACCACAGATATCACCACTCATGCAGGACTGGTTAAAACGCTTCTCCAGCCACAAGACAAAATAAGATACAAGGACCTCCGGGAGGGTGAGAACACCACAGTACTCATACAGAGGGCCTATGACGTGCGTGTTAACAACTAAAACCGTGGAAATGAAAGTCAGCAACTGCCATGCTGGAATGCTGATGTGTGCACCAGGCTTTTTAACTAGCATTGGCCAATCAGCTTCAAAGACCAATGTTTTTGCCCCTAAAAGCCCCGATTTACTTGATGCAATATTTTTCATTTGTTCTTCGTTTGGAGGTGAAAAAAAAATAACTTTGAGATATACTGTTAGCGAACATCGCGACAATGCTGAGAGCGAACTTAAAGGCCTAGTTCACTTTTTTAAAAAAAACTTTTGCTGATAATTTACTCACCCCCATGTCATCCAACATGTGTTTCTTTCTTTCAGTCGAAAAGAAATTAAAGTTTTTTCCATATATTGCACTTTCACTGGGAACCAAATGGTTCAAGGTCCAAAAGACAGTTTCAGTGCAAACTGTTCAAAGGGCTTTAAACGATTCCAGACAATGAATAAGGGTCTTATCAAGCGACACGATCGCTCATTTAAAAAAAAAAAAAAAGTTTAAGTTTTATAAGCTCAAATACTGTGATGCACGTTCGTGACTCTCCTGTTCGAACTCGTTCTTTAAAATGAGCAAATCTTTTTCCGAGTTTCCGCGCTCTGTTCTTTTTCACAGAACAGAGCAAGGCAACCATTTGAGCTTATAAAACTTAAACTTTGTTATTTATTTATTAAATGAGTGATCGTTTCACTTGATAAGACCCTTATTGATTCGTCTGGAATCTTTTAAAGCCCTTTGAATAGTTTGCAGTTTGCACTGAAACTGTCTTTTGGACCTTGAACCGTTTGGTTCCCAGTGAAGTCCATTATATGGAGAAAAATGCTGGAATGTTTTCATCAAAAACCTTAATTTCTTTTCGACTGAAGAAAGAATGACATGGATATCTTGGATGACATGGGAATGAGTGAATTATCAGGCAAAAGTTTTATTAAAAGTGAACTCCTTTAAGATTTGTAAATATGTGCGTTTTCCTCTCAGTAACAAAAAAATAAATAACGGTGGTGAGAAAATAGCAGTTAAGAAAGCATCTGATCATGCACAATGTGGATATGTTTTCACAAGCTTTGCAATTTGACACTCCAGTCGAGTCAAGTCATTCCAGTGTGTTCATGTTTTTACTCATGGATGTCTGACCTTGACAGATTGAGCAGAAGAAATTAACTGATGAGTTCCACGTCAAAGAAGGCGGAGCCATTAGAGCACACTATTGTGTAATCGCTTTGGCAAACTGTTTTAAACTCCAAACAAACTTTTTGGCCTGCTTTTGTTGTAAATGACTTCACATCAGTTCGTTTTCCGATTCCGCTTGAAGTATATCAGGGCCTTTATGGCGGTTCACCAGCATCTAACCAGCACTAAAAACCTAAAACTTGCCTTGACCAGCATGGAAATTGTTGCTGATGTGATCGAATCTGGTCCTTTCAATGAAGTGGAGTTTAGATGATAATAAATAAAGTCCCGTTTTATGCCCCCTTTGCAAGCTGGGGGGAAAATGGCCTTTTACAATGATGCTTTTCTTGAATTCTAAGACCATTCTTTAGCTTACACTGTTTGTATACACTTTATTTAGCTTACACTTTATTTTGTGCAGCCCTCATCAGTCATCTCTCTGTAATTCAGTGTAAATTGAATGTAATTCTAGTAAAATCTGATGACAGAGGTAGAGATGAAGAAACTCTTTCTTTTTATTTTATTTTAAACAATTCTTACCCACTGTGGTGTGTGTATGATGCCAAATATGTGATATATCTTAAATAACAAAAACATTGAATTATAGACTGATTGTTATGGCTGAAACACACATACAGAATTACATTTTAAAAGATTTGAGTTGTTTTTTTAAAACAGCATACAACTATTCAAATATGCAATGACCTGACCAGAAATCACAGTAATTCAAGAGACCTGTATGTTTTATTTGTTGAAGCCATGTCTTATACAAAGTTCGCGACCAGACAAGAGAGATGAAGGAAGCTGCATTTTTAAAGAAGGTCCAACAAAAGGAGGAGAAAGCCAATCATATCCGCTGGTGTGTTGCTCCATATGACAGATGACATATTCTGATTTTACACACAATATAACAAAGTGAACTGCAAAACCCTTAAAACTACTGTGTTTTATCCTTAGGCAAGTTGATTTGGGTGACGACCCATGTTCAACCAAACAAAAACTTCAAATTTTGAAGGAGCAAGATGAGGCAGTTGCTGCTTTCAAAGTAAGCCATTGAATTAGATTTATTCATATGAAACATTTTTGTCATTGGTCTTTCCACTAAATGCTCATATACTTAATATGTGTGTTTCAGCTAAAATACAGTGGTGAGTCAGTGGGCTCTTCAAGATCTTCAACGAGACTTTTCTCAAGGCGAATTTTCAGAGATGCTGGACAGGTACATGCAAGGCTTTCTTATTGACATCTTAATCTTTAAAAATCATGTTTCTAGTCTGTATTTTTAGTTTAGGCTCTGTCCTCCTAATTTGCATGCTTATATTACAAGTATGTACTTCACTGGTGGTAAGAAAGTACATCGTTTTAAATAGGTAGCAAGAACATATAACAAGCTCATATCATAATAAATTTGCGTATTGATACCATTTGTCACATGCAGTTAGCATCTAGCGGAAGTCATACAAATTAATATCTTTTAGACTTATTTAACAGCTCTATGTTATAGTTCCCAGAATGCACTGTGGATTTCATCAGGTATGGCACTGGCCAGCTGGAGGTCAGACAGAGAGCACTCAGACTCTTCCAGCAGGCTGCTCGAAAGGTAATAACTCATAACTGAACCATATTAATTTAAAAGTTATTAAACTATTATTTATTTATTAAACTATTACTATTATTTATTTATCGAGGTTGTTCTTCAATGTCGTATGAACAAGAGGCTTGAGTCTTTAAGAGAACTTGTTCGCAAAACCAGGAGTCAAGGAGATAAAGAATCAGGTTGGGATTTTATTGTTATTATTCTAATTAATACTTGTATTAAACAAGGACGCATTAAATTGTGTAGAAATGACCATAATGAGAGCGTTATACAGGGTTACAATCAATTTATTCATAAAAGACTCCTGAAAAAAAATGCATCACTTTTTCAACTGTTTTCAACATTGGTTATAATAAGAAATGTTTTTTGAACATCAAATTAGCATATTAGAATGCATTCTGAAGGATCATGTGACACTGAAGACTGGAGGAATGCTGCTGAAAATTCAGCGTTTTCATCACAGGAATATATTACATTTTAAAATATATTCAGATAGAATATATTAATTTTTCTGCTACTTTAAATTGTAATAGTATTCCTTTATTACTGTTTTACTTTATTTTTTTATAAATTAAATGCAGCCTTGGAGAGCATTTATAATACTTTACAAAAACATTATAACAGCCTATTGATATAGTAACAGAGACTACAATATATAAAATATGAAGTACTTTATTACTGTATACTTATTATAAAGTGTTACCAAAATGTTTTGCATACTCCAGACTTTTGAACGAAGATGTTTATTGCTATTATGTTGTAAAAAGTCACCAAAATAGATATTTTTTTAAAATATTTATCTGTTCTTTTGTTGTAGATGCTGATGAGAAGCCACACTTATTTAAGCTGACACCAGAAAAACTTCTGCCCATTACCTTCAATACATTTATACCTGAGGACCAACCTGACGAACTTGTGAGAGACTGCTTATGGTTATTGTGCAGAGCTTCTGTATATTTCTTGTATGACACAATTTTAATGCAAAAACTAGAGTTCAATATTTTCAGTTACTGTAAATAGATTTGAAACCTCTTAAAGAGGTGCATTTTGTTCGACAAATGTAAAAAAGTTTCAGTTCAACATTTGAGATTTTGTGGCAAATTTTTGTGGCATTCAAAGCAGTCTTGTGTTGTGGCTTTCAGGGTGTGAATGCATTGGGCCAAATTCCTGTAAAAATGCCTGAAGCAGATATGAAACTCAGGACTCCACTGTTCAATCTGAAGGTACGGGAGAAAGCGCTTTCCCCTCTCATTTATCGTCTGGTAGGAAATTTTTTACCATGTAATTTTCCTTAAAGTTCCTGTAAATGCCCGCTTTTTGCTTAAAATATTAGTTGTGGTTTTGTAATATGTATTCATTTCTAAAAAAATATAACACAGTGATGTTCTTAAGTAAATGTGTGTGTGGTTGGGTAACATAAATAACTTATTTCAATGGTCCACTTTAGTTACTCTACTTACTAACTTTGCAACTTCGTGTCAGTTAACTCGTATTAGTAGACTGTTAGTTTAAGGTTAGGTGTTAAGGTTCAGGTTAGTAGAACAAGTTGACATGTAGTTGCACAGTTACTTATAGTTAGAGAATGTCTTTTGGGGGACCATGAAAATAAAGTGTTAGCAGATATTAAACTGACAGTCTACTAATACTGTAATGACTGGTGGTTGACATGTATTTGCAAAAGTACTTGTAGTTAGTAGGAAGCCTGTTAGGGTACCATCAAAACAAAATGTTAGTAGCTATTAAGCAAGCACACGGTCAGTGCCGCCGCTCCCACCACGCGCATCACGCGCTGTGCGTAGGGCACCAAGTGCTGAGGGGGCACCAAAAATATCCTAATGAAAATCGATCTTCAAACTTCTTGTTATAATCAGATTCAGCGCGTTCTTCATCTTCAATCCGCAGCGGCACCGAGCAGAGAGCACGTCAGAAACAGCTGACAGGGTGTGTGTGTGTGTTCAGAGCCTCATTGGTCTGTCACCGCTCGTCAATGTCAGAATATTTGAGATGACCAATCAAATCGAAGTAGGCGGGCTTTATGTTCATAGACGCTGAGCGCGAATTTTAACAGTGCAACTCTCTCGACGCTTCAGTGTATATAGGGTCAAGTGCGAGATAAGATGTAAGTATATATTTGACAGTTTTTTTGTCATAAATGTTAAACGAATGACAAAAAATAATTAGGCAAACTAATATAGTTTTGTCTAATTTCGCCAATTTTAACTGAAAATAGGCCTATGTAACATGGCCTACGTGTAGCACTAGTTTAGGCTAACGTTACTGTCATTGTGAGGGGACAAGAAACATGAACAAAGCCTTTTTTATCATGTTAGGCACAGTGTGTGTACATATTGAGAATAAAATACAAATTCTAGCCTTTAGTAAATTAAAAAAATCCAACTTTAGGAGGGAAAGAGACAGGGCAAGATAAAAACAAAGAGAAAAGAGTGTGATGCTGACGAGGAGAGCAAAATAATCAGCTGCCCACTGACATGGTTTTAAAGCTGTTATTATCGATTGTTTTTTATTTTTATTTATTTATTTATTTTGCCTTCACACCATCTTATAATGCACATCTGTAGTTCAGAGAAATCCAAAATTTTCTCGGGGAAACCCCGAACCCCCTAACCAGCCTGCCTCAAATTCGGGACTATAGTGATTATAAAACCATGAAACCAACCAGGTAATGAAACTAGTTAATAGTAAGCATTACTAAAGTGTAACTTTATATTTTATATTTTTATATATTATATTTTTTTCATAAATCATACCCCCTAAATGAAAATCCTAAATGAAAATGTTTTATTTTTGGAGGGGGGCATCATAAAGGAATTATGCTTAGGGCACCAAAATGGCTAGCAGCAGCACTGCACACGGTCTACTAATACTTAAATGAGAGCTGTTTGACATTTAGTTGCAAAATTTTGTGTAGTTAGTAGAATTATCTAAAGTGGAACATCGAAATAAGGTGTTTTCCAAATCAGGAAATGCCACATAAAGGCCTTTTACTAATCCAAAATAGTGCAGAGTTTATAAATGACAGTAGTACTGTTTAAATTATATTTAACATAATAATAAATATAGTCCTGAGTTTCTCTTTAAAACATGATTCCTCATTATGTGATCCTTTTAACAAACCAGCCTGTATAATGGACATTGTGGATGTCTATTTTTTAGGTTCCCCAGCATTACAAACTGATGGGTTATCAGCCATTATCTGTCTATGATGCAGCAGCAACATTCGTTCCTCCTGACCTGTGTAGGACATTACGCACCGGAGCAGAGGTAAACAACATGTTAATGGGTTATTTAGCCATAAAATTATTAATTGTTATGTATGTTTTCATCCAAATAAATCCGGAAACAAATCTAACTATTGTGTTTGATCTACTCATTGTGTTGTTACAGGATGAGCTGTTGCCTGTAGTGACATGTCCATCTGTAGAGCTCAGTGATGATGAGGAAGATAACAGTCCAGAGGCCCATGATGGATCACATCAGGATTTAGGTCCCATGCTCAGTTTCAATGCACCTGACGCACTTCTCAGACTGCCCAACGCCCACCCTCTCCGGATCTTTGTATGTTTTTGAGCCACCTATCATTTTTTGTTGCAACGCCATGTCTATACTATGAAAAGATCATATTTGTTATCATAAGCTTAAAGTATAATCATTAACCTCTTCATTACCTGAAACAATAAATTAAATTTAAATTTACATTAAAATAAAATGTATTTTTATTTTATTTCAGCTTTTTGCCAAAAGCAGCATTTTATCAATTTCTCCATTTTATTTAGTTTCACTTGTACTAAGATAAATGAAACTGCTAACACTTTACAATAAGGTTTAATTTATTAACATTAGTTACCTATATATATTAGTTAACATGACCTAACAATGATCAATAGTTCTACAGCATTTATTAATATAAGTTCATGTTAATAATTTCAATGTTTACATTGAAACATTTTTAAAATTGTTAAAAATGTTTACATTTTTAAAATTCAGAGTTGTATTTGTTAACATTAGTTAATGTATTCAGAACTAATATAAACAAACGATTAGAAAAATTTAAATTAGTAAAAAAAAAATTTGATTTGCCAACAAACGTTAACAAAGATTAATAAATGCTTTAAAACAATATATTGCTCATTGTTAGTTAATACATTTAGTAATGTTAACTAGTGAGACCTTATTGTAAATTGTTGCAATGTAACTGAGAATTATGACAAAACAACAAAATTACTTTAAACGAAGTTTAAATATGAAATATGGAAAACTAATTCAAAATATAAATAAAAAATATAATTATGTATTAATGATACTAAAATTACATTGGATAAAGTAGGATAAACTGTACTTCCTCACAGCTCAATAACCTGTCAGTTCTGTTTGTGTTTTTTTTTTTTTTTAATGTCTGAAGTTTTGAATAATTTAATTCCAACATATCATAGACATGTTTTAACATGGCTCAGTCTTTCACTGTTTGAATTAATATGATCTTTTTACATTTTATTTAGAATCCTGCACCACACGTTTATGCCTTCAAACCAGCTCCACTTTACCTGGAGTGTGACCTGGACTTTCATTTGTGTCCATTGCCACGATACACTGTCCCTAAGGTCATGGGTGTGCATGCCCCTCAAACACAAAAGAAGTTTCTAGATAGAAAGGTTTGTTGAGACATTTTTTGCACATTGTTCACAAAGAGCAAACTCTTAATCAATGTGGCTTTAAAATGAAGTTTTATATCATACAGTAGCTGGTACTATATTACTGTCTGAAATGATAATTATCCTGGACAAGATGATTTGTTTTATAGTGTTTATTTTAATGTTATTACTAAATATACATTTTATCCTGTAATCATTTGCTTAAAATCTCAAATGCAGGATATAATCAAAGGGATTATGGTGTGGAAGAAGTTTCCCTGTATGGCCTTAAGCACTTTTTCCAATATTTCGACTCTAAGAAGCGACTGGGCCCCACGCATGTAAGTATTGCATGCACTCATATAAACATTCATTTATTGGCTTACCTCTTATTTACAGGAACAATATTGTTTTATATCTAGGTGTGACCCGTTCAGTGTTGTCCTGCTGCCTGTGGAGGCCACTCCAG
This sequence comes from Hybognathus amarus, assembly GCA_030378365.1. NCBI lineage: Eukaryota > Metazoa > Chordata > Actinopteri > Cypriniformes > Leuciscidae > Hybognathus > Hybognathus amarus. The sequence continues at coordinate 232,622 of JAQIUQ010004554.1, forward strand.
ATCTTCAGGGTCTGCCCAACAGCATCAGAGACGAGATTCAAGCTGAAGGGTAAATATAGATTATCACCAGCTTGAATAAACCCTCCATTGTTAATTGTTTGGGACGCCAGTTTACAGATGCATGCTGGTTTGATTTCTCTGGCAGGTCTGAGAGCTCAGATCTTCGTCTTACTCCTGAGATGACTGAAGCAGAGTTTGGTCTGTCTGCGAGATCTTCAGCTGCATCCGTTAAAGAGGATCAAGATGAAGGCAATGGGTTGGTACAATGGGTTATCCAATTTGACATTTTGGGTAATTAAGAATTTGCTAATTGTCTTGTTTTTATCATGCCCAGCATCATAATATGCCTACTTCCTTACTATACTGTATGGTTGGTGAAAAACAGAATGTGAGCTAAAATAGTTTGTCTGAATTCATAGTATTCATAAAATAGAGCGCTGAAGAGTACCCAGATGCACATCCACTGGACTCTTTAATATCCCATGAGGCAACGGGAAGATTTATGAATAGTAGTGAAATGATGGAACAGACGCTGTAGGTCACATGATAGTGAGAACATGGCATGTAATAGATCTGAATTTAATTCATACTAAACATTCATACTAAACTCACCTAAAGGATTATTAGGAACACCATACTAATACTTTATTTGACCCCCTTTCGCCATTTATAACTGCCTTAATTCTACATGACATTGATTCAACAAGGTGCTGAAAGCATTCTTTATCGCCCATATTGATAGAATAGCATCTTGCAGTTGATGGAGATTTTTGGGATGCACATCCAGGGCACAAAGATCCCATTCCACAACATCCCAAAGATGTTAATGAGCCTTTTGTGAAATACTCAGACTTAAATCACCTTTCTTTCCCATTCTGACATTCAGTTTGGAGTTCAGGAGATTGTCTTGACAGGACCACACTCCTAAATGCATTGAAGCAACTGCCATGTGATTGGTTAATTAGATAATTGCAATGAAAAATTGAACAGGTGTTCCTAATAATCCTTTAGGTGAGTGTATATAGAATGCACTTTTTTAATGGTCACAAAGGAAGTTTCAAACCAAACGTAGAACCGACTAGACTTAGATTTCTGTCATTTTGAGTTTGACATATGATTGAATAAAAACATAACCTAAATCTTCTCTGTCTGCAAGTCTCAGAACTCCAATAGCACCAGTCGCCTCTGCAGGATCCACAACAAGGTGAGCACCAGCACTTTAATCCATCTCATAATCCTCATTTTGACAGGGTAATCTTAGAAGTAAAAGCTATAAAACATAAATTCATAAAACAAAAAGGCAGTTTTTGTTTGTTCTACAATGTAGGGAAGTTGATTCCACCATCTGGGCATGAGAACAGCAAATGATTTGCTTTGTTGTGCAGGTTATAAAATGAAGATGACATGAGATAAACTTTCTTCCTCTTTAATTTTTGGATCACAGCAACACACGCGAGCAGCCGTTGGAGTCGACACAGAACAACAGGCTGGGACCAAAAGTGCTGGGGAGATTAAAAGAATTGAAATCTACAGGAAGAGTCAGCTGCGCCTCATCATGGGACAATAAATAGCACTTTCATCTTCAAAAGAAAAGGAAGTGGACACTGAAATGCAATGGATGGTCAGGTAAATGTGCAGATTTTAGCTAAATACAATGACACGCCACCAGATGGCATTAAATGTCTGTCACATAAAACTCAACAACTAAAAAGATGTAATGGTCAATGTTTGTATGGAATCTGTTTTAAGAAGTCAAGTTCAAGTAAATATATTTTCTAAACTTATTTCCTTTATCATTCAATATGCTTTCTAGTAAACCTAAACTACAAAAAAAACACTTCATCAGTCAGGGATGTCGTTTTAAACGGTAGATTTACATGCAGATGTAGAAACAACTCATATGAGCACATATGAAACAAATCAGACATAGTACCAATTTTTTTTTTTGACCAGTTACCATATATAACAGCAGTCCTCTATTTGACATGAATTCTTGACATGAAAAGTTTATGCGAAGGTTATTTTTTTTATTTGAATAAGTTGATGACAACGTTAATTTATATATATAATACTAATAAACTAAAAAAGTACCAGTAAATTGCTTTTTGGCATGTCATCTTTCTTTAATTACAGCAGTCCAAGTTTGTGCAAAATATTTTTTTATTTTAATACATTTTTCATGTATTTTTTAACATAAAATCCTAAAATTCCATTTTTAAGTGGAAAAAATTTATGGTCTTTTACTTATAGACTGCAATGCATGATTTTGGCAGATATTTTCAATAACATGACAACTTAATCGAGCATTTCCAGCGATTCAGTGAGACATTGATTATTAGGAAGAGAGTGATCATGAGGCTTTACAAGCTTCTGTTTTACGCGGTCTGGTTTGCACCCAAGCAAATGCCAGCCTGGATCTAATCTGTCTGACAGTCTTTTATCCACAACCGTTTTGCTGCACTGCTCTCACCTTCACATTTACCTCACTATAGCGAAACGCTCCTTGGTTCCTGTCCCTGAGGACACTGCAATTAGCACCCTGTATTGCATGAAGTTAATGGTAGTTGACACCCAACAACTATCAAGTCATTTGCATTACAAGCAGTTTTTGTAATAATAATTGTGATAATTCTCAGCTGCTTCCCATAATCAGTATCTCTCAAAAATTTATCTATAAAAAAAACACAAATCTATGATTAAATGCATGAAAACGTTTGAAAGAAGTCATTGGATGCCTCACTACATGACAAATATATTTTTGTTGTATTAAAAAAACAAAACAAACAATAATCGTAAAAAACTACGCAGAGACGCTGACACCTAATTTCATTTTACATTTCAGTCTGTTTTCCTCTCAGGAGTCAAAACTGCACAGTTTGCATTTCCAGCTCAGCTCCTTAACTAGTCTTTAATGTTTGGTAGATCTAATTGTTGGTCTACCATTCCCAATGGACAACACGCACTGAAGTCATAGATTAAGGGCAAGTCTGAACAGGATTATGCCCACAACAACTGCACAGTTTGATTATTTGGATTAATTGTTGATGGAAAAATCTCAAACAAACCAATAAATCCACAGTGGACATGAAATGTTAGGAAAATTTCTAAAATATTTTTATTTTATTGCAGAACTTATACAACAATTTACAATTAGCTGAATGAAAATAGAACATACATACAAGAACAGAACATGATGGACTAAAATAGGGAACCCTCCATTTTATTCTCATGTAAAAAATAAAAAATAAATCGATTTTATCACATTACAGGATGTTCTGCTTTGGTGTTTATGCTCGCTTGGTAAAAGCAAAGCTTTGTTATAGTAGATAAGACCAAGGCGCGGGAACAATTCCTGAGAACTTGTTTGAAATTTAAACTGCATCAAAAGTTCAAAACTGAAAGATATTCTGCATATTTACTAATGCTGGTTAAAAACCACTTACAGCATGACATCTCACAGAGTGTATAGCTGCAACCCCACCCCCCACAGTTCTACCATTTCAGGCATCACAATACCTGATATTGAGATACTGCAATACTCCACAGCAAAAGAATCGGGAACCAAAATAACCAAAAATAGAAGATGATCTTGAAGCATTGTTGTCCAAAATTACTTCTTAAGACGATCCTGCATTAGTGAGGCTAAAACAGTCTGATCTGTCATTCTTTACATGCCTTTACAAATTAGGTTTAGGTCTTGTGAAATGCCAAATCTCTGACTGACTCGTCTATAAATAGTACATGTTGCTCCTGTGCTATTTTGAGATCAACCAATTCCTCTCAAATGATGCCAAATTTCTCTATATGGGTAAATGTGTAATCCATGTTCCTGAGAATTCAGTCTATTTCAGCATAGAACTATTTGTCCTTCTTATCCTCCATGACCTCGGATAAATCCTCCTCCCTAAGAGTCTTCACACGGGCCTCCATGTTGGTGATCCTCTGTTTGATCTTTGTCTGGCTGGATGTCCAATCTACCAAAAGACGAGCGAATTTAGTCTGCATCACATCTAAATTTGTCTCCAGCGTGGAGACCTTTTCCTCCAAATCCTTCGGGTCAGCGCCAGCATTGGCTGCAGCCTCATCGATAAGATTGTCTTTCATCAGAATTGCCCTACCTTTCTCCTCTAAAGCCTTCTTTGCTTCAGGGTACTCAGTTAATGCTTCCATCAAGTCATCTTTCGAGAGTGCGAATAGATCGGAGTATCCGACGCTACGTATGTTAGCAGTCCTGCGGTTTCCGGCCTTACTTCCTTTGATGCCGAGGATGCTGATCTCGCCAAAGTAAGCACCATCACCGAGGACCACAAACTGCGTAACTCCATCATCCGCCACCACGGCTAGTTTGCCTTCTTTGATAATGTACATCTCCCGCCCAATGTCGCCCTTCTTGCAGATGTAGTCGCCAGGACTGAAAACCTGCGGTTGGAGTTTGAGGACAAGCTCAACTAGAAGCCCTGCCTCGCAGTCCTGGAAGATACGCACCTTCCGAAGGGTTTCCAGATGCACGTTGATGGCGATCTCTGCCTTGAGTTTGTCTGGGAGATTCTTGAGCACTTCCTTCTCATCGCAGGTTTTCTGTTCCGTCCAAAGGTAGTCAAACCACTTCACGACACGGGCCTCCAGATCTTTGGTGACCTTTCGGAACTGCATGTACTGCTTGATGGAGTCAATCTTGGCCTGGAACTCTGCACGGGATGCATTCATGTTGGAAATCATGGCACCGACGTTACCAACGATGGTTGCGAAAATGAGCACGCCGATGAGAAAATCAGAAACGACAAATAAATACTCAATGTCTCGGACAGGCGGTGGCGTCTCCCCAATTGTAGTGAGTGTGAGAGTGGACCAGTACAAGCAGTAGATGTACTTCCTAGCAAGACGGCCAAACTCAGGGTCACTGATGTTGGGATACACCCAAGTGTCTGATCCAAACCCGATTGTTTTTGAGATGGCGAAAAAGATGCAACCGTTCCAGTGGATGATGATCAGGATATACAGGACTAGATTGCTGATGCGAAAGATGTTGGGGAAGTTGGTTCTGGTTTCAGTGCGATCGAAGAACTCAAACAGACGAGCCATTTTGAAAAGCCGGTTAAATCTTAGTTCGGGATTGTTGTACCCCACTTTCAGCATTATTATGTCTGTCGGTATCATGGAGAACACATCATATCTGAATTGCGGTGACTTTTTGTAGTGTTCCCACAGCTTCTTCGTTTCTCTCACCAGTAAGCCTTGCTCCAAGAAACCTGTGAAAACAATTACAACAAGTTACATACATTGTTTATTAGGGATGCACGATATATCGGCCACCATATCGGTCTCGGCCGATATATGTTTTAGGGTTGGGTATCAAGAATCGAGAATCTCGATTGGAACCGGGACTAACTTTTAGTTTTCCCGAAATCGTTCAAAAGTTAAAATTTTGATTCCTAGTTTCGATATTCACAGTCCGCGACCGGAAGAAGAAACCGCTGAACAACACCAACGAAGAAGCGTCTACCAGAAGTGTTGGCATAACCGCGTGAGTTGAACATGAGTAGCTTACGTCGGCGGTCCAAAGTGTGGCTTCACTTTTCTAAAAATAACGAAATCTCGGCAAAATGCTAAATTTGTGACAAAAGGAGTATTTGTGAGAGAAGGAGTATTTCCTTCAGAAAGACCGTTGGTTAGCAAGGTTAGCTAAACTTGTTTGACCCTGCCTCTTAAAAGAATCGGAATCGAGAATCGTTAATAACCGGAATCGAAACAAGGAATCAAAATCGGAATCAGAATCGTTCAAATTCAAACGATACCCAACCCTATATATGTTTAGTTTTAATGTTATCGTTATCGACATATTAAAGCTGATAAATACATTATTTTCTTTCAGTTGAGACACTTCATATGCGCACTGTTTGCTTCACCGTGATGGTTTTTAATTACTTGAAAAATGACTGGAATCACTTCAAAAAAGTAAATGCAATGTGAGCAGTGCAAGTCTGTCATATAGGCTACATAAAAATTATAATGAAAACATTATAATAATACATTGTGTGCTTGGGACATGGCTTTTAATAGTTAGACGTAATTTTTTGTCAGGCTCTCAAAAATTAAACAAAAATTTGGATTTAGATCTATCTGCCAATATATCTGTTATCGGCTTTCAAATGTAATGAATTATTGGTATTTGCCTAAATGTTCATATCGGTACATCCTATGTTTATAGGATGTTATTTTTAGTACTGACAACTTCCCCCAAATAGAAAAATTAGAAGAATAATTTCACCTGTTCTTGATCTCACAAATGTGTCAAGATAGTAGATGGCATCTGATGAATAGTCCAGAACTAACCATAGGATTGTGTAATCATCCTGCAACTCATTAAAACAGGATCTGAAAAAAGAAACCCAGATCAGAACAGACCGAATTTTGCATTACATTAGAGCTATCACCACATAGCAGTAAATACACCACAAGTACTAAATATTAATATATCTGGCTTGCTTAGTTGGGGACACTTACTATTCAACAAACTTACTGATTTGACTGCACTGACACTATTGGATGATAACTGAACTGAGCTGGACGATGACATCACCGTTTTCTTTATAAATTACATGAATAATTTAATAATTGATGATCTTTAGCCGAAATGAACATTTTCCTGTTAACACTGTAAAAAAGCTGCTTTGAAACTATCTGCTTTGTATAAAGCGCTATATAAATAAAGGTGACTTGGCTTGATATATTTCAGCATATAGTTTTCTTGTATGTTTGATAATTAGGTGTGATATCCCTGTTATTTAAAATAATATTTGAATATAGTTTAATAATTAGCATGCAGTATCATTAAACTTTTAATAAAATTACCTGGTAATAAGCATCATTAGGTTGTAGAAGGTAGGTATTGCTACAATGGTTAGCCAGTGGTAGTACAAATCTGACGCTGGATCCATTATCCATACCTGTTTTCTAAAAAGAAATGTATACAAAGGTCAGAACCGAACAAAGACCTCCGTTTAATTGCATTTAATTAAGATAAAATACTCACGGTTTTTCCTCTTCCTTCTTTTTCTCATCCTTTTTCTCATCTTTCTTTTCATCTTTTTTCTCATCCTTTTTTGGTTCTTCTTTCTTCTCATCCTTTTTTGGTTCTTCTTTCTTCTCATCCTTTTTTGGTTCCTCTTTCTTCTCATCTTTCTTTATCTCCCGGTCATCCTTTTTGCTGCATTCAAATGATGAATGATATTTAGTATGTAGCAATTAGCTTAATGTACTTAAGCACAACGTACTAATATTTAACTTTCCCACATACTCATCTGTATTGTTGCAGTTGTTCATATTCAGTGTTGCAAGTGGCCAATGATTTGCATTGTTGTTGAAGCTGTAAAGACAACAATATCGTAAATAGTCTTATTCCTGTAATTTGATTAGGTAATATAATATGAAATACTGAAACATTATGAAACATGCACTTCAAAACGACATTGAATCAACATTGGATTTACAATTGGATTTAAATGGATCTGCTAAATGGATTCAAATGAAGCTGAGAGTACTACATTGTTTTGGTAGTTGAAAGCATTATCAAATTATTCGAAATATTTAATAAATCACTCTCAAGGGGAGAGAGATGTGAAGAAGTTGTGAATAATGCAGTTTTGAATTCTGTGGTAATCTTCTGTGGATTTCTGCTTTGTCAGATTGTGGGCCTACACAGTGTGGAAATGCATATAGCTGTAATGCATTTCATTCTGTTAAATATGAGCAAATAAGTAGCAGTATCTTCCACTAGACTAGCAGTATGACCAGGACCATCATCAGGAAGGGTTGTGGTTCGAAATACCAGGACCGAAGAAAGTGAGAGTGTGATAGACAGCAGAGGTTTATGGTTACCATCAGCATATCCTCTCTTGCTGTCTTGAGAAACACACTTAATCTCACCATAGACCAAGAGATATCATTAGGACTGATGATGTTTCCTCTCAAAGTTGTTTTTTTTTTTCACAATTTGTTTGTTGGAAATGCGGAAGTTCACAACTTCTGCAGAAAAGAAAAAATATATGCCAGCAACTTTTCACAAGTATTTGTAGTATTAGTATATAGTAGTATTAGTAGTATTTCGGTAGTATTATAGTGGTATTTATAGTAGTATTTCGGCGAAATGTCATATGGCGTCACCGATATGACGCCAAAGGATGAGAACGGGCTTGAATATTATAAAACAGATAACAATATATTCAGTGTTTATGATAAATAAACTCTAAAATGGATGCTGCCTTCGTGGAGCATTACTTGTCCCTGTCCCTAAAGCCCTACCCTACCCAATAAACATTTTATTCCCACGGTTCAAATATTCTCATATGTTTATATTACTACTATTAATGATTTTCATTTAAAATAATTGCTTTTCCGAGCTAATCTGCGATGCTAAAATAGAAAATAATAAGTTCAGAAAAAGACATAATCGAATTTGGGTACAGTCGCATCAAAAGCTAACACCACCCGCCTAAAGGTCGGACAAACCAAGCGGACGTCTGGATGTTTTTGAACATCTGTCGTCTACGTATTTTCTGTGTGTTCTGCACCGTTGGCTCTAGTCAGACGTAGTCAGGGTTTTTTTGGTCCGATTCAGCATGTTGGATCGGTGTCGGGTGAGAAGGAGAACTCTGATTGGCTGTTCAGCTTAATTTAAAACGGGGTAAACGGGATCTAAAAGTTTTGAGCTTGCAGAGGTAATGAAAATGCATTTGACTGGATTGCTTTCGTAGTGTAAACGCTCATGTGGTTGAAAATTTATGGGAAGCGCGCTAGCCAGATGGGATTTCAACTTTGTTGCTTGGAGACCCAAGTTTTGTTTAGGGCTACAAAAAACGTACCAAGTTCAATGTTCTCTCGCCATTCCTGAAAGCTGCTGCTCCCTGTATTTTGAAAACTTATTTTGTCCATTAGTTTGAAAGATCTGAAAAAACACCCATATATTTTCCCGCCCATAAAAGCTCACTTTGAAGAAATTAGGGCAGAAGTGTTTAAAAGTGGACAAAAGATCTGATCGACCAAAACACATCTTAATGCCAGGTGTAAATAGGGCTTTTGACGTCGGCTCGATGTGTTCCAGGCTTTTCTTGCTACGCCACTAATCCTGTTATTAGCAGGATAGCTTTTGTGATTTTGTAGGGCTCCATCAGACAATGGTGGGCGGAGTTAGTGTAAATTGGATCTGCCAGCAAGGCAGACTATTTGCACTTGGTGTAAATAAACACTCCGATATAATACTCTATAAAATGACAAACTTTTATAAAATCAGAATTTATTAATTTATTTCCAATTTAGTTTACCATTTACCATTGTTTACAAATATTTTTTTGGAGGCCAATGTACACGGTTGCATTTTCACTCACTTCCTCTTGTGCAGTTGGTCCTGTCCTCTGTCATCCCATGATGCATCCTTTTGCGTGTCACCAGAATCACTGCATTCAGAAGCTTTACATTTGGTAGACCGTCCTCCAAACCTCGGAATGAACTGGCACATCCTGAAAGTGAAGGTACAATGTCTTGTTAAAATCACGTCTGATGCACAAAAAATTCTCAAATCTCCAACAGAGCAAAAGATCAGATTACCTGCCCATTAGTCCACGGTGTGGCTGATTGCTGCAAAAGACACAAATATACAACAAATAAAATATAAGGACTTGCATGACTTCAATGAATGAAAGAATTGTTCTAGATGCAAAATAATAATTGATTTGTCTTTATTTGTCTGCGGTATATACTGTATCATCAGACCTTTCTCCTCTCTCAATCCATTCAATAGCTGGCTCAGGAGTGAAGGCGGATCTTTGTGAGGGGTATGACTGTTCTGTGCATATTTTAGCCATTTTCTTTCCTGTTAGGCCTTTCACTGTAATTGGATCACATCTGGAGCATTTGTGAAATCATTCCTGTAAATTGAAATGCACTTTCATTAGTGAACACACTTCCACATGCATGTAAATAATCTTTAAATTTAGGAATAAATAGCATTAAAGCTCATTTTAGTAAGGTTAAAGTTATGCGTTTTCACATTGCAACACTTTTAGCACCAAAAAGATTAAAAATAAATCCTTGTTCTATTTTAAGAATGGACAGAAGGATAATGGATCCTATATATACTCACCTAAAGGATTATTAGGAACACCATACTAATACTGTGTTTGACCCTTTTGCCTTAATTCTACGTAGAATTGATTTAACAAGGTGCTAAGAATTCTTTAGAAATGTTGGCCCATATTGATAGGATATTATCTTGCAGTTGATGGAGATTTGTGGGATGCACATCCAGGGCACAAAGCTCCCGTTCCACTTCCAACACATCCCAAAGATGCTCTATTGGGTTGAGATCTGGTGACTGTGGGGGTCATTTCACACAGTGAACTCATTGTCATGTTCAAGAAACCAATTTGAAATGATTTGAGCTTTGTGACATGGTGCATTATCCTGCTGAAAGTAGCCATCAGATGATGGGTACATGGTGGCTATAAAGGGATGAACATGGTCAAAACAATGCTCAGGTAGGCCGTGGCATTTAAACAATGCCCAATTGGCACTAAGGGACCTAAAGTGTGCCAAGAAAACAGAATGTTCTCATTCTGTATACGCCAAATTCTGACTCTACCATCTGAATGTCTTCGACAGAAAGACTCATCAGACCAGGCAACATTTTTCTAATCTGCTGTTGTAGCCCATCCGCCTCAAGGTTGTGTGTGTTGTGGCTTCACAAATGCTTTGCTGCATACCTCGGTTGTAACGAGTGGTTATTTCAGTCAAAGTTGCTCTTCTATCAGCTTGAATCAGACGGCCCATTCTCCCCTGACCTCTAGCATCAACAAGGCATTTTCGCCCACAGGACTGCCATATACAACAAAATTGCTTAAATCACCTTTCTTTCCCATTCTGACCATCAGTTTGGAGTTCAGGAGATTGCCTTGACCACGACCACACCCCTAAATGCATTGAAGCAACTGCCATGTGGTTGATTGGTTGATTAGATAACTGCATTATGAGAAATTGAACAGGTGTTCCTAAAAATCCTTTAGGTGAGTGTACGATAAACAAGTCTGCTCTATAAATTCACACTGCTGCTTTAATGCCAAGTAGGATCTGGAGCATCTTCTAGGAAGATACTGTAAGCTGTTTTAAGACAAAAGACAGATTTCCGATTGAGACGGAGGTAAAAATGCTAAAACTGGGGATTCCTTTAACCTAATGCTAGGATCAAACCTGCAAGTGCTCAAACTTGAGAAAAAATTGCAATGTAGCTATTCTGAAAATTTTTTTTTTCTAATTTTACATCTCCCAATTCTGACTTTTCAACACAATTGCGAAAAAAAGTCATAATTGCAAGATAAATTGCAATTGTGAGAAAAATGAGTTGTATATAGCATTTGTGACTTTTAATAAACAGCAAGTTTATATTTCGCAATTATGACATTTATCAGAATTTGTGAGATATAAAACTTGCAATTGCGAGTTATAAAGTTCCAATTCTGAAGATAAAACTTCAGCTCACAATTCTGACATTTTACTTTTTTTTCTTTTCTTTTTTTTGGTTTAGAACAAGCAATTGTGATTTATAAAGGCTGAATTGTGAGTTCTAAAATACAAGACGCGTTTAGTGTGATCCGGTTGGGACATACTGTAAGTTAAAGGTGCTGTATGCCATTTTTAGCGGCCTCTAGCGGTGATATTTCAGAATGCAACAAGAGCGCTCGTGCTCGTGTGCTTGCTAGATCTCAAGAGCGAGCAGTCACTACCGGCCACACGAAGACTTTCAACGCAATGGCGAAATAATCACACAACATGCTGGAAACTAATGTAAACTCCCACTGCAGGTACAATAATAGCCTACTTTTATCAGCTTGACGTTAAACTAATGCTCTGTGCTCGTACCATGATAATGTTACAATAAACTGCATTTCGCCAACGTGATGTTATAAGCCATTTCACTAACTATTTTCGTGTATCTTTCACAATCAGCAATGTCAACACAGGTGAATATATAATATTATAAATAAAACGGTTAGTGAACTAAACTGAACAGTTTCAGTGTATCAGTAAGATCGTAAGAAGTAACATTACTGTACTGAACGTGTCTGGAAATGTGTATTATGAACATGATAGTAGTGGGATGATTGACGTTAGTTAGTATATCTAGTAAATAAATTAAGTTACATCCTAAAGCACCGACTTTTTGTTGTCCTGGAACATTCTTTTGTATTCATGTCATGTTTCATGTAGTTTACCCTGCTATTTCACTAGAGTTTACTATGTTGATCCGCCAGGGATGCAAACAGCACGCTTTTCGGCGCCTCCCGCTTTTCACGTCAGTTTGGGTGACTTGTGTGAATCGTGCAGATCCGAAGAGATTTTTGTGGGGGTGGGGGTGTCTGATTATAATTTCACCAACAATAATTCTGGATTACCTCCACCAAACAAGTAAATAGAAATAATCAAATCAGAACTCTGTGAGCCAAAACAGTAGAATGCGCGCAAGCGTAAACTAGTGTTTTTTCCCACTAACTCCTGGCCTGATTGGAGGTAGCTTGTCAAGGGGCCGCGCGCGAGGATGGCATTGTGCGCGCTCACTATGCAGAAACGCGCCCGCGAGTGGATGGCAATCTGCGCGTGTATACTGTTTTTTTGCCCTCGTATCCTGTGCATGAGTTTTGAGACTAAATAAACGCCGTTGGGCCGTTCGCATTATGTCTTTTGCACTCTCTCTATTTCAATGTAGCCTAGGCGCGCGGCAAGTGCTCTCATTGACGCGATTTTTTCCAGGCGAAGCGAGATGAAAACTTCAACTTTTCAGAATGCTGCAGGCGCATCACATTTCATGTGACCAGAACCAACCAACCAACATTGAAAGCTCAGTAAACATGAAGGATGTGGTGTGCCCAAACACTACCAGTGTATTTTTTTTCTCCATAGCCTAAATAAATCTTGCAGAGCTACAGAAAGCGTTTTTCTTTGTCGTTGTGTTATGTAGAGTGCAGTGCATGGATGCTTAGCAACGACAGACGCCACGGGAAAATCGGACCGAATATTACTATTAATAATAAAAGATAAGCAAATGTGCATTAATATAAATGTCAAGTAATATTTTTTTTTACTCATTCTTTTTATAAAATTGATTTAATGGCTGAAATATAGGAGGTTTTTCTTTTTATAACACCTTTTTTTGTGAAAAAAAAAGATTTAAAGGCTGAAATATGTGAGGTTTGTCTTTTTATAAAACCTTTTTTTTTGGTGTGAAAAATTATTTAAAGGCTGAAACATATTTACAATATGTGCTTTAGGGGTGGGGGATGGCAGGGGTTGGTGGCAATGTAGTTTTCTGTATATTTTCGCGGGGCGAGGACTTCGAGGACTATAAATATGAATATATATCATTTTATAAAAAAAGTTACATATAGAACCTATAAATTCTGAACTTTTGATGGAAATATAGCTAAATAGTAAAACAACACATCCAAGTGCACATTCTCAGCACTTTTGGAATTCCACTTGACCAATCAAATTCGACGACTGAAACTGCTAGAACAGACAAATAAATATAAAAAATAAAGGAAAGTGTTGAAACAAGGTGATTGGAATTCAAGCAATACACTGATTTAACGCAGCCGCCATTTTAAAATGGCTCCAGTGGGAAAAAAACGGAGGTGTCGCATTTAATCATAGGAGAGTCGCGAATGCAATGGCGTATTGTTGTGTTTAATGTAGAAATTTGTCATTCTAAAAAGTACATACTGTACATTTCTTTCATAGGCTACTTAAGACTATATACAGTGAAATTTATTAATTTATAAAATATTATATATATATATATATATATATATATATATATATTCAGATGAACTATATACATATCTTATTTTGGATATTAACATCCAATAGTTTAAATCGGCATTGTTGTCTATCTGTCCTTCTGGGATTCTTCCCACTGGAGCCTCTCTTGCTGATTTCAAAATGGCGGCTGTGTGAAATCAGCCGTGTGAAATCAGAAATCAGGAAAATAGGGGGAGGTTCATGTCTTTTTATTGTTTGTTGAGGGGAGGGTCATCCAACTTTTTTTGGTCTAGGGGGAGGGTCACCCAACTTTTGTATTCATGAATACTACAAAATTTCAAAGTAGTGGCTTGTTTGGTGCATATTTTTTCCATGTGGTTCCATGTAGCTCTCTCGGTCTTTTGGATCGATGTGTGAATTTTGGATCGATGTGTGATTGAGCAGCCAATTCGTTAACTAATGTATTATTTGGGTACAATATATAAATATTCAGCTGTTCTGTCTGCCCAGCGCTTCCACTGGGCCGCGTCCGCGCGCTCGTGTGTGTCTCCATACCTTAGACATACTGCCAGTCTCTGTTCAGAATCGATTGGTTCATGGAAATTAGTGATCTTGTTTTTAAAATGTGGCTCCAGCATCAAACTTTTCCACTGACATTCTGAAGTAAATTTTGAATTGCAACTCCTTGATAAGGAGGTGCTTCCTCTGGCGCAATTTTCAGGATTGGATGGATGCAAACGCAATTTTTTCTTATTTATATTATAACAATATTTTATAGAGAGGGCAACAAAATCATCCTCACTGCCTGACGAATTCATTTTGAATGTTTGCGTTTTTTTTTCCGCAAAGGTTTAATAAATGCGCATCGGACTCAGTGTGCAAGGTTTCTGTGCGTGACGAATTTTAGGCTGACGAACACGAAAAAATGCATACGAAAATTTCATACTCAGTGTGCAATGGCCTTAAATCTACTGAAATTGCCACCATAACAGTGGATCGGGATGTGTTAGACATAGGGCTACCACATCTTTAAATTACTATTAGTATTATTTGAAGTTAACATAATAAAAGACCTAAAAAAAAAAAAAATCCAGCGTTATGGACATGACATTTGCAGTCAAAATTTGCAAATTTTAGGTGGCAAAATATTTTTTAGTAATTCTATGAAAGTGGCGGCAGTGGCTCAGTGGTTCATGTAGGTTGTCTACAAACCAGAAAGTTGGTGGTCAGTTGTCTACAAACCAGAAAGCCCAGTACAGAAGTAACTTAGGCTAATCTACAAATTATCAGGAAAAAACTATTTTTGGCGTATAAATGGAACGAGAAATGACATTCGTGCTATAGATACGAACTTTCATGAGATCGGGCTCCTTTTTTCACAACCATTTTGGAGGGTCATAGAAAAAAATAAGTCTTTTTTGACTACAGATCTCAAATTCCCTCCGGTAGTCCCTTAAATTAAAAAACGAACAGTCCCTAAGTAGCCTAACTGCTGTAAAATACAACAAAATCACACTCATTTTTGCCTTAGTTGCTTTACCTGTAGCATTTGATGAGAAACTGCGTGACCCCCTGAAGAAAATTAATCCACAGGACTTTCTTCACATCAGCGAAATCCTATTCCACATATCCTTCAGGTTCAGAGATGTTCACATGATTTGATCTTCACTGCGAAAAGAAAGCTGTGTCCTGTGACCTTTCGAACTCAAAGCGCAAAGTAGCTCTCTGGTGTTTGATGGCACGTGTCTTGCTCTGCCTCGCGCGCACCTGCTAATAAAGGTGACAGTGTAGACTGTGCTCGCGGAGAACATCCAACTCCTCCTCCCCACAACACACCTGATCAGTTATACACTGAGAGGATGCCAAGACTTCAGAGTCCCAAACACCCCAGTCTTAGTACAGAGTGTATGTAAGTAAATAAAGTTTGCACAGCATCCTGATTTAGATAAAAAAAAAAAACTGTGGATTTTGCTGTTTAATCATCTTAAAATGATAGCAAAACATAATACTACCAAAGCTATATGCTCTTTTGCCACCTTTGACCTTTGTTAATAGTTTCTACACTCTCCTCCACCCTCAAAGTGAGTCTTAATGGCTTGTGCCATAAACCCGTAAGCATTACTCGAGGAAACCTCATGCACGGCTGCTTTACCACGGAAAGATCAAGTCCTGACCAATCCTGGGAATCTGCTTGGTTTAGGCAGGCTGTTGAACAGAAGTCATAATCTGGCTTTGCCCTCTAATGCTCTTTCTTGGATCCAGTGTTTAGAAGCTGTCAGACAGAGACTTTTATCTATCTATCTATCTATCTATCTATCTATCTATCTATCTATCTATCTATCTATCTATCTATCTATCTATCTATCTATCTATCTATCTATCTATCTATCTATCTATCTATCTATCATACATAATATGGTAAATGCATTACAGAACAAGAACATTTTTTTACATATTGTGAAAACAAATATCTAATCATTATGGTAAAATTAAGACTTGCACGAGGCATATGGTTTCACAAAGCTGCTAATTTGTTATTTATCTCAGTTAGATCACTTTCTAAATTATGCCAACTTTAATCTAATTTTAATTTTGTTATACACTCTAAAAAAAAGGTTCTTCAGGGGTTCTTTGCGGTTGTCATGATGCTATATAGCACCACTACCATTTAAAGAACCTGTTAATATCCAGTTTGGTTCTTCAGTGGGTCTTCAGTGGTTCTCTGGGGTGGTTAATATGCTCTATGCCACTTCTTATGGTTCTACATAGCACCATATGACAAAGATAAGTGCTATATGGCACTTAAAGTGGTTCCCCTATGCTATTTAGCACCATTTTGTTTAGTGTATGTATTTTTGTGAGGTTCATAATCGTTCAACATTGAACTGTCCAAACTAATTAGCTTGTTCCAGACTGTTGTAGCTAATGTATCAGAAAGTCAATCTGTGTATAGCTACTATCTGTCTTGTTGAATGTTGTTGTGATTATCATTATTTCAGATCTTTACTCATTATTAGGGAAAATGACTCATTTGTTGTGACTTCAGTGCGATTTTTTTTTGCTGCTTATTACAGTCATTCTCAGACAACACTTTGTTATGAGATAAACCACCATCAATCAAATTATGTTTAATCTTTTGATGTCAGACATCAAACAAGTGTTGCAGAGATGCTAATCTCTCAAATGTTAATGAAGTAATTCCACTGGAGAAATATGAAATATAAAACTTTAAGTCAAACTTTGATTTCTATAATTTGACGAGGTCTTTTCTTTAATTAAGGTTAATATCATTTTAAAATTATTTAAATTTTAAATGTAATATTGTTCAAAAGATCACTTTTTTTTCTTATTTTTTTTGTCAGGTATATTTCTTTCAACTTGGTCTGCTAATCGGTCCAGTAGTTCATATTTTAATGAATTAGAAATAATTACAGATATTTCTCTCTAATGGTAGAGAAAAACCCACTGAAATTTAAATCCATACAAAAAAAGAAGGTAACACTTTATTTGCAGGTGACGTAGTTACACGTTACTACATACTTACTAAAGTAATAACAGAAAATTATGCATAATTACAAGTAACTAATGCTATAAACCAAACCATAACTGCAACTTGTATATGTAGTTAATTAATATTACTCAGTACTTATTTGAGTAATGTAACTATGTCACCTTAAAATAAAGTGTAACCAAAAAAGGATAAAAATCCCAAGTGTTGAGACATACCAGATGTGTATTTCAGATTTGCAACATTATGGCTTTTCCTCATAAGAACAGCATATGTGAAAGAAGGAATCAGTGCAGGTTCCCTTTTCAAGTCCTTTAGTTTAAGTTGTTGGTTTGCCGATGACTGCTATAAAACAAAGCTGTCGAGAATGCTAACATCAAACATCTCCAGAGATGGGATCTTGTTGACTGGTGATTGTTGTCCTGATAATTGTTTCAGTCCCCTGACTCCTTACCTTAGTTATTTCCTTTATAATTACTGAACACCTCCTTAAAACTAAAAATAACAGCTGTAAAAAAAAAATTCATTATTAAAATCAATATAATACTGCTAAATGCTCAAATCTTGTTGAGTAAATGAAGTCTGAGATTTATGTATCTTTTTATTGTAAATGAACAATATATCCCGTTATATACTGTTCAAATGAGGTCGTTGTTTTGAATATATTAAGTCTCTTCTGCTCACCAAGGCTTTGTTAATTTAATTGAAAATACAGTACAAACAGTAATATTGTGAAATATTATAATTTCTGTTTTAATATTTTAAAATAAAATGTATTCTTCTTGATGCTGAATTTTCAGCATCATTCCTCTAATCTTCAGAGTATCCTTCAGGAATCACTCTATTATACTGATTCTAACACTCATGCTAAATTTATCAATGTTAAAAAGTTTTTCTGCATAATATTATCGTAAAAACTGATACTTTTTTGATGAACTTGAACGTTCAAAAGAACAGCATTTATCTGAAATTAAAATATTGTAACATTTTAAATGTATTTACTGACAATTTTGAGCAATTTAATCTGGCCTTACTGAATTAAAGTATTGTTTCATTTTAAAATAAATCTTACTGACACAAATATTTGAACTGTGTTGTATATATGTCATATACGCACTATATAGGACAGCATGTACTCAAGATGTTATGAATTACCCATGTTGTCCAGGATATATTCGAGAATATAAAATTATTATAAAATCCTAAAACTTCCTGTTGATTTCCAGGTGCAATGAAAGATTTTCAATATGGTCTCAGACTTTTGAAGCCAGCTAATATATGCTGTATTAGTCTACTTGAACTGCAGCTCAGGACAACAGCACTAACACAAATATCGCATGGACGCCCCCTGCTGGTCTATTGGCCAAACTCACCAGCCACCAATATATTGTCCTACATTAGCAACTATAGGCCAAAATTACCAAGTCATGATCCACTTTTAAACTACTAATTTTAAAATTTAAAACATTTATGTTTTTTGCTCTCCTCTTATACATAAGGAACACAGGCTCTAATGAATTGCATTATTGTGAAATACTGTTAATTAA
The DNA here is from genome assembly GCA_030378365.1 of Hybognathus amarus. Classification (NCBI taxonomy): domain Eukaryota; kingdom Metazoa; phylum Chordata; class Actinopteri; order Cypriniformes; family Leuciscidae; genus Hybognathus; species Hybognathus amarus. The sequence continues at coordinate 251,483 of JAQIUQ010004554.1, forward strand.
TTAGCATTTGTGATGTAAAGCAAGGTCTTACATAGGAGATATAAAACATTGCTCAGTTCTGTCTAAACTAAAGCCAGACTTTTCATCCGTCTCTAATGGGGACTGTTCACTTCTGAACCACATGGTGAAGAAAAGGCCCCATCGTCGCCTCTTCTAACCCATACGTCTCATAAACACGTCATGATTAAGCAGTCTCTGAGTAATGAACAGTGCTGGTCTCCGTCATGCTAATGTGAATGTCAAGCTGTACTGACATTTCTCATTTGCCTGTGTGTGCTGCTGTTGTTATTAATAATCCGTCTTAACGTGTGTGTGCTTGCATGGACAGAACAGCTATTTTAGGGTTCCTCTGTCATTGTTCTGACTTTGCAGCATTTTACTGAATCGATGAAGCACAGAGCAAACAGTCACATTTTAGGGCCATATGTCCACTCTTTAGAATGAGGCCATGCAGATGACAGCCTATGGTGTTATATGGCACACACACAAAAGGAAAATATGCACAGTGCTCTGGCTATGTGAGAAAGACTCAAATCAGGATGCATGGCATGTGTGAATATGTTATATCTGCCATCAGTGCATTGGAAGAGATGACTCATGCTCCCATGAATCATGATGATGAATGCATGCTTTTTCAATTTAGAGTCTGGTGATTTCTCTGAGGAGAAGACAGCGCCTCCTCAAAAATCTAATCAACTAAATGTATTAATTTAATAAGATTGTGATATAGAAGTGCACTGTATAATATGCAATACACAAATTTCTAATACTTCCGAATTTTCAACATGATCAAAACTTTGCTGAATAGCATGTTGCAAACGTTTTTAGCAAGTAAAAGGGTTTTTAATATAATTGTAAAAATATCCACCTTCAGGTTGTGACACGTTTCCTGTGAAATCAGATTTATTTCTATTTTTATATTGTTTGTAATATTTCAGGATGAACTGGATTAAAGCAACTTAGGTTTAGGTTTTGTAGAAAAGTCAAATATAATAAATCATACTTGAGAGGAACGTTTATTTATCTATCAATCATCATTGCATTGCATAATGTATTGTTCCACACAATAAAAACTAGAGCTTTTTGAACATAAAACGAAGCATTTAGATTTGATCTTACCAAGACGTATGATTGGGAGAGATAGAGTAACAACTGGTATTTATATGCATTTAACACCTCAGGATCCACTTCCTCTTCACTTGTACTCTTCTGATTTTTTTTTTTTTTGTAATATAATTTTTCTCTTTAAAAATTGAACATATCCACCAGAAACGTATATCTGGTCCCAACTCACCTGTCCCAGTTTCATTTTGTCCCACCCATTTACTCACAGCATTTAACCTTCCCTTAGTAAATGAAATTTCCAAACTCGTTAAAAAATCCAAATCTTCAACCTGCAGATTAGACCCCCTTCCTATTGGCCCTTTTCTGTCTTTTCTCATTACAGACTCATTCACTCTTACCTTACCACTGGAATTGTGGTAATTTTGGAATTGTACCTCCTTCTCATAAAACAGCTGCTGTAACTCCAATTCTTAAGAAACCTGGTTCAGATCGCAACAACCTTAATATTTTCGTCCTATTTCAAATCTTCGCATTATCTCCAAAATTCTAGAAAAAATAATTGCTGCTCTTCTATATACACATAATAGCTATGGCCAATTCCAGTCTGGTTTCCGTCCTCTTCATAGCATAGAAACAGCACTCCTTAAAATCACTAAAGACCTTCCCCCAGCTGCTGACGCTGGTTTACTATCCATTCTCCTTCTGCTTGATTTGAGTGTGGATACAATTGTACACACCATCCTTCTAGTCTTTATTGGTATCACCAACACACATCTTAACTGGTTTATTTCATATCTCTCAGTTAAAATCATTCACCTCTCATTCAGTCCCTGTCATCACAGGAGTGCCCCAGGGCTCTGTCCTGGGACCTCTGCTGTTCATTATTTATCTTCTCCCCTTGGTTGCATCTTCATTAAACATCAGATTCACTTCCATTGCTACGCAGATGACACCCAGCTCTATTTTTCAACCAAACCTAATTCAAAACTTCCAGCATCTTCCCTCACTGTCTTCTTGACATCCAATCCTGGTTTACTTCAAACTTCCTCAAATTAAATAGCAATAAAACAGAATTGCTTCTTATAGATACAAGATCAACGTTAAACAAACTTCATAATTTTTCTATTCTCATTGATAGCTCCTTTCTCTCTCTCATTTACCGGATCAACTATAAAACACTTCTCCTCACATTTAAAGCAGCACTATGCATTTTTTAATTTTTTTGCTGAACTGAATAGCTTCAGAGTTTTTGCAATGGTTATGACTATTTTCGCTAATGTTGGGTGTCTTTCAACCCCATTACAACAGTACAAGTACTCCACAGCGACTCTATGGGGCATAGTTTGACAAAAACGGAAATCCTGCATAGTGCTGCTTTAGTCATTCATAATCTTGCTCCTTCATATCTTTTTGACCTCCTCCACATACCCCACACCCACTTGCACTCTTAGATCCTCTTCTTCCATCCATTTTACTGTTCCCCGTGTACGCCTTGTTACTATGTGGAGCAGAGGTTTCAGCTGCTCTCCTCCTCAGCTCTGGAACTGGCTTCCACCGGATCTTCGTAATATTGATTCCCTCTCATGTTTTAAATCCAAACTTAAAACACATCTGTTTAGAATATGCTCCCTCTGATCACAACTACATTGCCTTTTTTAATTGTATTGTATTTATTCAATACATTCATTTATTCATTGTTTTTACTTAAATATTGTTATTGTCTTGTTGATGATATATGGTGACCTTGAGTGTCAAGAAAAGCACCTATAAATAAAATTCATAATAATATATATATATATATATTATTATGGTAGAGCGTGGTAGAGCGTGGACTTTTGTGTGTGTTAGTGTCTGTGTCTAAAAGATTAAGACTTTCATGCTTCATCGATTCTTCGGCCTGTTCCATTTGCATGGGGTAAATTGTATCTTTAGAAAGGCACTGTTTGTTCCTTTTTCTTGGTTTCGGACTGAGTTTCACTGATATTCGTCCCTTCGTGAAAGCTGCTGATAAAGTTCTGCCACAATCAGCATCTGTTTAACTTTAAAACAAATGTCATCAAAATCCCTGCTGATTCGGATTACAGCACGAGGCGGGAGGGGAGGTGTTGTGTGCGTGTGTGCGTGTGTGCGTGTGTGTGTGCGTGTGTGCGTGCGCGCGTGTGAGTGTGTGAAGATGATGTCACACCTCTCACGCGTGGGTTTACAATAGTGACTTCAGTCATGTCAAGCAGAAAGGAAAACAGCTTTGTTTATCTAAGTAAACAAACAGGACAAAAATAATTTGTACTAACAATTTGAAGTTAAAAATAACAATTTGTAAACTGCAATTCTGACTATATTAAGTTATATTGTCCCCAGACGTCAGCCATATGTGGCAAAACCTAACTTGGAATGTCCTCAATGGAAAATAAACCTAATCATGCATAAAAAACATAGTTTTATTTTATTGTAAAAATATAGAGGTCTGTGATATGTCCTCATTTAGATTAGCTAAACATGTTTGTAAATATTTAGCTGTAGTTTGTCGTCATAAGTTACCTAAATCTGACGAAACATTATAAATTTGGACAATTGAAGTCTGTGGTATTCCCTATTTAGTTAGCAAAGCAAATTTTTGTGTGTGGTGAGGACAAAAGGCAGGAACATAACATGTCTGCGTGGAGAAACTAAAGGGCATTTGAAGGTAACAGTTCCAGTTAAGTTGTAACCCAAGATGGATTATATTCATGATGTAAGCACTAGACCTTCCCAGAAAAGACAAGGTTTTATAAATAGCACAGGTGCATGCTCAGCATGCTTTATACAACTGCCTGTATATTTCATATTCTATTAATGCTGTTGTTCAGTGCTGACACACGTGAAAGAGAACAACACTCTGCCCAGGCTCATTTTAATTGGGCTGTTTATGATCTGAGTCAAGCATGGGTGTTATTGATTTGTTTTACCAGACGTGAATGCACCAGATAACACATCATAAGCTAAAACATCTTTTTCAGAGTTGAAGAAGATACAAGATCTTTTTTTTTTTCAAAATGACAGTACATCATGCATTTGTTGCATTGTTTGCTGAGTCTGTTCACCCCCATGGCTGCTCACACACACACACACACACACACACACACACACACACACACACACACACACACACACACACACACACACACACACACACACACACACACACACACACACACACACACACACACACACACACACACACACACATCAGGAAATGAACCTTTCTGCTTAGTCAAGCTTAATATCATCTTCCACCTACAGAATGATTGAAGATGACCTCTCTGTGGTCTATTTATTCATTGTGCTCTAGAACTCATAATATCTGAATAATCTAATAGACTTAATGCAACAAAAGCAGTGTCGGTTTCACTGTTGCCTTTAGCGAAAAGAAAGTTGTAAATGACTTTTGTCCTTTCTGCTCTGTTTTTTCTTCGAATGTACGGGATGGTTTCTTACCACAAAGATGATGATCTTATGTGTCTGTAATGGGATTAGGTCATCATGACTGTTTAACCCTCTATTGCGCAGTGCTTCCTCTGGGTAACAAACCAATTTGCACTGTGCAAACACCTAATGCAAATAAAATTATCAACGAAATTTGTTAATAATGAAAGAATGACTTGAAAGCTTGTTGGCAGTCATTTAGAAATCACCATTAGAGAAAAGTATTTTTTTTTTTTGATGATTCACATTTTGTAAGTGGGTACACTTAACAGAATAAAACACTATTTTTTTATTTTATATTCTATAAATTATTTGTAAAGGGAATTACATGTTAGAGTAAATGTTTATTAGATTTTGTTCAGACTATTTAAATAAATAAAAACCAAAGGGAGGAGAGGAGAAGGGTAATATGAGAGGAGAGTGAATGGAGGGGTCATTTCCGTTCAGATATAGATATACCAATCAATGAGATGATGGTCAGATTTGACCAGATTTGTGTGTCAGGCTTTAAATGGTTAATGTGGTTGTTTGATAGCATAAGATAAATAGTGTTTCTTTTGCCTTCAACTAACAAAAGGCAAAAGGTAGAGCGTGGACTTTTGCAGCTGTGTGTTAGTGGCTTTCTTGCTCTCATCGATCCTTTGGCCTGTTCTCTTTGCATGGGGTAACTTGCGAAATAACTTTTGTTTAACTTTTGGGGATCACAAACAGATCCAACGCATTCTCATCCCAAGGCGTCATATACGACACTTTTGCCAAAGCGTAGACATCCAACGCACATGGCACCCTTTCAGCGTCAAATGGGACGCTTTGGTTATGGTAGGTTTAGGTCTGGGGTAGGGTTAGGGTTAGACCACTAGGAGGCGCCATATATATCTGCGTCTCATGTGACGCTAAAGGATGCCATGTGCGTTGGATGTCTGATGCTTTGGCATATTATAGCTGCTATAATGGAATAGTCTAATAAAGTTGTTATTTTTGTTTGTTTTTTCGCACAAAAGTATTCTCGTCGCTTGATAAACTCATTGAGCCACTGTAGTCACATGGAATATTTAAACATTTTCTTCAATGACTTTCTGGGCCGTCAAGTTTCAATCCCTTAGTATAGGCAGCCTATGTGGTAGTGATACAGCTCTCAAATTTAATCAAAAATATCTTCATTTTTGTTCCGAAGATGAACGTTGCTCTCTCACACACAAACACATATTCCGAAGCAAGTATTTTTTACTCTCTGCGAGACTCACACACATCACACACATGAAGATATCTGGTGTCTCTGCTTGGCGCACCCAGATCCTCTTGGGTGAAAAAACACATTTTTAATTCATCAAGGCCTCATTAGTTAATCACCATCACAGATCAGCCAATGATACGGTGACAGCAGGTAGAATAGCTTCCAGTTCCCAGGTGTACCAACACCTAAAATTCAGGGTGTGTTCAGTCTTCAGTTACATTCTCTTTTCTGAGACTCACAATCATCCTGTGAAAATGTCTTGTGTATATATATATATATATATATATATATATATATATATATATATATATATATATATATTTATCTATATCACAGTCAAAAGTTTAAGATTGGTAAGATTTTTTATGTTTTTAAAAGAAGTCTCTTCTGCTCACCAAGGCTGCAATTTTTTGATAAAAAATACACAAACAGTAATATTGTGAAATATTATGACAATTTAAAATGACTTTTTTATGTTAATATATATTCAAATTTAATTTATTCTTCTGAAAAAAGCTGAATTTTCAGCATCATTACTCCAGTCTTCAGTGTCACATGATCCTTCACAAATCACTCTAATATTATGATTTTATGCTCCAAAAACATGTATGATTATTATCCATGTTAAACAGTTTTTTACATTTTTATTCCAGGATTCTTTGATGAATAGAAAGTTCTTGGAGCATAAAATCATCATATTAGAGTGATTTGTGAAGGATCATGTGACACTGACTGAAGACTGGAGTAATGATGGTGAAAATTCAGCTTTTTTTCAGAGGAATAAATTACATTTTAATATATATTAACATAAAAGTCATTTTAAATTGTCATAATATTTCACAATATTACTGTGTTTTTTGTGTATTTTTTATCAAAAAATTGCAGCCTTGGTGAGCAGAAGAGACTTATTTTAAAAACATAAAAAATCTTACCGATCTTAAACTTTTGACCGGTAGTGTAGGCCTACCTGTATATGTCACAATATTTGTTTACATTTATTCTTGACAAAATAGTTTTTATTTTTTTTATAAATATTTTCCCGTTTTTTTTATAAATATCTTAGACAATAATAATATCATAGACAATTATGACTTTTTATAGAAGGTATACAAAATCTATAAATAGACCAATGTCTTGAGTTGAAAGACTGTGAAAGATATTGATATAAATTTGTAATCATATCCAAATGTGAAGCTAAAAGAGTGCACATTTTGAATACATGTTATAATACCTTAGAAGATGTACAGAATACAAAAAAAGAGCACAAGTTTAGAGTCTCATCTTTATTTTGGTTAGTCTTTTCCAGTTTAGTTTCCAACATGAGAGCTTGTGGGACTCGTGAAATTTGACATTTCGGATGTTTGACACTGATTGCGCACACCTACAAAACATCCCGATGGACAGGGTATTGCATTACTTCTGATAGAATCTAAAATAACTTTAATGGCTTTGGCATTATTAACATTCATGACGAGTTTCCGTAGAACAGTGTCTGCAGATCATGAGCATGTGCAAGAACAGAACATTTAAGGTCACCACTTCATAAATAGTGAAATTTAAAACATTCGACCACACCGTGTGACGGCTTCAATAATGAGAAGAATGACGAGGCAAGGAAGAAAACAAAAACAAATCAAAGCTAGGGTCCCTCCACACGTGAATGACACCATAAAACCAAAGGCAACATCTACATTCAGTGAAAACGAATCATTAAAGAGAAGTACAATCTTCCCCCTACATTGAAGTGATTTTAGGGAAAAAAAGTTAATTACCCACCTATAACACACCTAGAAGATGCAAACATCAATACCCCCGAAAGGCAATGTTAAGAGGCCAGTGTATTTCCATTAAGTAACTATACATATATGTAGGCACGTTTGACAAATGAAGCTAAATCACACACGTGGCGTGGCTTAAAACAACCTACAACTACTGTGCACTTTCTAAATATAGGGAAATCACACAAGGTAGCAATACAATACAAGAGGGACGAAACAGTGCTGGCTACATCGGTAGAGGAAATGTAATTTACAATAAAACGTCATGTCCCTTCGAATCGTGGACAGTTCTCATTCGGTAGTAGAATACATTTTCTATGCTATGGCTAATCCTCCAGGCGTTTACGTTCTAACCCTAGACCGAAAGCAGGAAGCTTGAAGTAAAGAGTACAGACAATGTTAGGTCCCACATGTGTAAGATGGTGTGTTGTTTTAGACTAGCGTTTTTTAAATATTCTTTTATTCGCTTTTTTGTATTTTTTTCTTGGTTTTGTTAATTAATCTCTCCTAGACTAAAAGGAGGCCGCTTTCTGACGTGAGACACTCGTACATTCAAAAAACATCCCTCGGTTAAACAGCTCGTGAAGACCGGTGAGAAACTTCTCTCTGGTGCCTATGTATCTCAAGTCAGAAGAGGGGCCTTAGTTTGCCTTAAAATAGGGAGAGAGAGGAGGTACTCTGTTCAGAGGTCATAATTTGTGGACACCGAGTTTAATATTCGAATCGTCCCTGGTAGCGATCCTTTTCGTTGTAATAAATGTTTCCCCCGTACACTTTGCACTCCACGCGGATGTCCGTGTTCAAGGTGATGTTGACGAACTGGATGGCCACCAGGGGCTGCAGGTAGTGAGGGTGCAGGATTTTCCCGTAGTAGGGGTAATACTGAAGGGGGAAGCCTTCTCCGATACCGGCAGTACTTCACCTCGCCGAGCTTACCTGCATCCTCCTCTTTCTGCAGGCAAGAGAACACATGCCGTCGTCGGTTAGCAACATTTTGACGCGTGTATTCGGTGCAGTGGCCAAATGATCGCTCACCTTGTTTGTGCAGTGGATAGGAATCACATTGGGCTGGACTCTGTGATGCGCCTCCTCTGGAATGGTTTCGTTTGACGCCAGTGCCTAAAAGGAAAAAATAATTCAATTATCTGACTTTTATATCTTAAGCCAAGTTCACACTACAGGATTTTAAGCCCGATTTGTGTAACCCCTTACACCCGGGTCCAACTTCGACCCTCTCCGAGCGGGCCTCGAACCCGGCATGAGAGTCGGGCGCTCTAACAAGGAGGCTAAAGACTGCAGCCTCTAGCGTCTGTCACTAGAGCGCCTATTGGGATCGGGGAGTGAGGTTTACTAGCACAGCAACTACTAGCTGGCCTCCGTTACACTCACCCCCTGAAACCTCACTCTCATCCGGGTCACCGGCACCAATGTAACCCTTTACACCCGGGTCCAACTCGACCCCGCTCCGAGCGGGCCTTGAATCCGAGTCTACGGGATGAGAGTCTGGCGCTCTAACAAGGAGGTTAAAGACTGCAGCCCCTAGCATCTGTCGCTGAGAGCGCCTATTTAGATCAGAGGAGTGAGGTTTACTCGCACAGCAAGTACTAGCTGGCCTCCATTACATTTGCAAATCGTCTGAGCTCGCCCGACAGGTCAGGGTGTTATCGCGTGCAAATCACGGGAGATTAGCAGGCAATGAACGCTTGCCAATCTGTTGAAAGAACCAACAACGCAGCGAAGACGCCCGCAGACGCGTCGCAGAGCCCAGAAAAATATCTAGCCTGCTAAATATCCAGAACCATCGCACGACTCAACCTCAGTGATGTCATGAGTACAGCCAATCATAGCAACGCATGAGTTGAGGACACCAGGTAAATCTTAGTTTTTTTGTTTTGTTTAGTTTTTTGCATTTTTTTTCCTCGGATCGTTCGCGCAAACAGTGTGCAGCACTAGTTTCTGTCTGACGTCCATATTCGCTGTTGTGTTCTTTTCTTTTTAGTTGGTTAACTCAGGTGCACGTGCTGTTTTGCGTCATTTCTGGTTCGTTTTATAGAGAGCCTAAGTCCCGCCCTCCGCTCCTGGCTCATGGGACCTTATTTCAGAAAAAATATGCAATGGCGAGAGAGACAACCTATCTTTTTATTCCGTCTGAACTGTGCCCTGAATTACACATATGATGTTTGTCAATTTAAAAGATATTTCTGAAAGTCAAAAACGTTGCAGTTTGTCATAAAACAGAAGAGTAACATTGAGTTTTATGTGAAAATCACTCAATGAGCTACATCTCCCGGGAAGCGAAACGACGAGTGAGATGCGCTGCTTGTGTGTGTGCAGTCTGGTACAAAAAACACAGGTGGCGTAACATTACAATTATAACGTGAGACTATAGAAACAGTGACAGACATTAGACTCAGTAAAGTTCGCTTCATTCATTGAGAGAAAATGTGCCTCTTTGGGGTTTGTAGTCTTTGTAATTACGTATTTTCACAGTCTTATACCTCAACAGTTTTACATCAAACTGCGACTTTCTTGACATTAAAATGTATCTTTTAAATTGACAAACATCATATGTGTAATTCAGGGCACAATTCAAACGAGATCAAAATATTTGTTGTCTCGCCATTGCCTGCCATACAATATTTTTCCGAAATAAGGTCCCATGGTGGTCGACCGGAAGGGGAGGGACTTAGGCTCTCTATTGTGTGGTTTTTCGTGACAAAACGTGGTTTGTAAACAAGATAGAATCGTTGGGTGACCGAGTTGTTGTCAACTCATTATTTATTTGATTATTTTCAGGATTTAGACCATACCATAGTACTGAAACAGCATCATTGAGTCACAAATGATTTGTTATTATCATCTGATCGTGGTTGTTTGTCAATGTCGTGCGTTGTCAACTCGTGTAGTGCGTTACCTCCTGTTATGGATCAATCACATTGTGTTGTGTGGTGTGAACAACTTGAACACTCCTGATTTCACAGAGAGCAAGTCATGTAGTGTCAACCGCACAGTTCAGCCCGACATTTTAAAATCATGAAGTGTGAACAAGGCATTAGGTAACAACTTTAGTTAACATGAAAAATACGTCTCTACTGCATTTATTGATCTTAGTCAAAGTTAATTTCAACATTTACTAATTCATAATTTAAATCAAATGTTGTATTTGTTAAAGGGATATCTCCACTTTTTTGGGGAAATAGGCTCATTTTACCACTACCCCAGAGTTAAATATTTGAGTTTTACCGTTTTCTAATCCATTTAGCCGATTTTCTGATATTTAGAAGAATATCTGTAACCAGACAGTTTCTGGTATCATTGACTTCCATAGTACAGTATATATTTTTTCCTGCTATGGAAGTCAATTGGACCAGAAACTGTCTGTTTACTGATATTCTTCTAAATATCAGAAATCGTCTGAATGATTCTGAAACGGTAAAACAAGCCTATTTCCAAAAAAATGGAGTATCGCTTTAACATTAACATTAGTTAATGCACTGTGAACTAACATGAACAAACAATAAACAGCTGGATTTTTATTAACTATCATTAAAGGAGTAGTTCACTTTTAAAAAAATCCTTTTGCTGATAATTTACTCACCACCATGTCATCCAAGATGTCCATGTCATTGTTTCTTCAGTCGAAAGAAATGAAGGTTTTTGATGAAAACTTTCCAGGATTTTTCTCCATATAATGGACTTCAATGGGAACCAAACGGTTCAAGGTCCAAAAGACAGTTTCAGTGCAAACTGCAAACTGTTGCAACGGGCTTTAAACGATTTCAGACGATGAATAAAGGTCTCATCAAGCGAAACGATCGCTCATTTAAAAAAAAAAAGTTTAAGTTTAAGTTTTATAAGCTCAAATGGTCAACTTGCTCCGTTCTGTGATGTGCGTTCGTGACTTTCCTATTCAAACGTTCTTTAAAATGAACAAATCTTTTCCAGAGTCAACTCATTCATTTTCGGTCGTTAAATGAACCAAATGACTCAAAAAAGATTTGTTCATTTTGATGAACGAGTTCGAACAGGAGAGTCACACAGAACAGAGCAAGGCGACCATTTGAGCTTATAAAACTTAAACTTTTTTTTTTAAATGAGCAACCGTTTTGCTTGATAAGACCCTTATTCATAGTCTGGAATCGTTTAAAGCCCTTAGTTTGCACTGAAACTGTCTTTTGGACCTTGAACCGTTTGGTTCCCATTGAAGTCCATTATATGGAGAAAAATCCTGGAATGTTTTAATCAAAAACCTTAATTTCTTTTCGACTGAAGAAAGAATGACATGGATATCTTGGATGACATGGGGGTGAGTAAATTATTAGCCAAAAGTTTTTTTTTTTTAAAAGTGAACTTATCCTTTAACAAAGATTAATAAAATCTGTAACAAAATATAGCTTATTGTTAGTCACAGGAAAATAATTGCACAAAGTAATTGTAAGAACAATAACAAAATAAATACTAATATATATATATATATATATATATATATATATATATATATATATATAGTAAGTAAGTAATACTCAAGCAATTTATAAAGTAGCTACATAAAATAAAACAGCTTAGTTGATATGTAATAATTCATAATATGTAAATGTATTTATATAAGCATTTACATAATACTGTAAACTAAAAATATTGCTAATATATTATTAAAATGAATCTTTAATCAATTAATTCATAGTTGGGTGAAATGTTATCAAATATTTGTTGGTAAAAAGTATTCCAAAACAAGATCTTGCAAACATTTTGTGAAAATTGTTGCATGTTTTTAACAAACCTTGGGTCTAAAGTTCACAATCCTGTTGAGCTTGACAATCAAGCAGGGCTTCCCTCTGAGAATCCAAAATCACGATCTTCAATTCCAGAGCAGGGTCCTAGCCAAGACTTGGAAAACATGCAGGCCTTCCTGACACCAATGTCACTCTCGAGATCACCTCTGTTCTTGTAACTCTGGGGTTGATCTGTGAAAACAGAAAGACATGCACTGCATAATTCTTACATAAGAAAATACATTGAAAATGTAAGCTAAAGCTTTACAACATTGTGTGGTATAATTCATAATAATTATGTATTTTGCTTTTTGTAGGCTAATGAAAAAAAATCCATATATATTTGCGACTCAAGAAACAGAAGTAAAATGTGTAATCTGATACCTCCACAGTCCTCAAACTTCATTTGGTCCGCTGGTTTTTCGATGTCATAGGGTGCTAGGAAATCTTTCATGACTTTGGTGTATTTCAGGTATGTCTCCACGTCATCCATATGGAATATCAGCTCAGCCTTGTCTGAACGCGGGAAGTGACTGAGCCCTGTGCACAGATAAATGAACAAAAATGCATGAAATTCAGACATATTTACATTCATATTGGAGGAGACATATTTGTCAGACAGTACATCCTTTTGAATCTTCTCTCATTTGACTAGCTTTGTTAGTCCTTTTTAAACCCTTGACTCTGCCAGTCCTGAATTCTTGGGAAGATCAGAATTTATAATTGGCAATTCTAAGGAATTCGGCATGTTTTTTGATACATTTCTCAGAATAATAATTTCTCCCGTCTAGCCATATCTAAAAGCTGTTAAACCTTCCTTAAAATGTTAAACGATTCACAGCTGCGTCTGAAATTGAAATAAAAAATTATGTAATAGGCTATATTATGAATATAGGTAGAATTAATAAAATTGGGCCATACTACATCCGCCATTTTGTTACGGTCACGTGACCTTCCAGCGTCAATTGTGTTGCTTCGCTTCCATTCACAAATCCTTTCCCGTGGCCTCATGGGATAGTAAAGTATCCATCGAATGCACACTTCAGATTCTCAGTGGAAGTAGTGGGACATACTCTTTTGGCGTACTGTTTTTCACATACTAGGGAGTATTCGATTTCCTGTTTGACAAATTTACATTAATTGGGCAAATCCGTAAAGCATCACAAAGGAATGTTTCCAAATTTCATGGCTGTCCATCTAATAAAATCACGTTCAAGGATAGAGCCAGACCGATATATCGGCAGGCTGATATTATCGTCCGATCCAACTATCGGTATCGGCAGTTATAATGGCCGATAAATGAATATTTCAAAAATAAAATCGTACGAACACGCTTCAACCATATCATGAGTGTTGGAGTTGTATAGTTTGTCCACCAGAGGGCACTCTACACCGTCCCCGTTGGTATGTCACGAGACATACTTTGCTTGAATAGCAATTAAAAGAACATCCCCATCAGTTCTCTTAACTCAAATAAGCATGACAAATTTGTGACTATCATGTCCAGTTTTGCTGCTGTTAAATAAGCTGAGAATGAAGTGGAATTAGCTAGTAATAATTAAGTTACGTTGTTACAGTGTAGTTGACTGACTGTCCTTATAACTTTTGATCTAAGTATTTCTTTAATAGCGCATGACAGTTATAGCAATGACATCGTATCATCTCTCCTTGGCCTGTTATATTGAAAATGTAGGTTTTACAATTTGCAGTATGACAATTTTCATTACTAAATTATGGCTCATCATAGACTAGCTAGCTAACCACAAAGCTAGCTAATGCCACTATCATCAGTCTGTTCTGTTGTGACAATAAAAGAAACAAGTTTCTTTATTAAAATGCATTATCATATTATTTTAGTTAAAACTCATAAATAACTACAAATAACTAATGTTACGGGAAATCTGTTAATGTTTTGTTGCGCGTTTCTAAAATATTTCGGCCGATATATCGGAATATCGGCTTTTAAAACCAACAAATATTTGAATTGGTTTCGAATCCTTTATTGGTTGGGCTCTAGTCAAGAATACAATACAGTTTACAAATGCATATGTGTTTTCTTTTTGATGGGTATTATTCAATATTTGACTTAATTTTATGATATATGTTCACAAAATAACTGCCTTTTAATCGACATGAAATTATGCAGGAAATATTAGCAATAGTTAAAGACTAGTGATATTCAGGCGCATCTGGCACATGGACAAAACCCTTTTTTGAAGCATTTGTTTGATGCTTTTAAAACCGAATCAGATCTTAACAGAGCCACATGGAAAAAGGAAGCATTTTCTGAAAACAGTTTTTAAAACTCAATTGCTCCTAGCAATGGCTAGTTATAAATAAATAATATATTAGATTTAGATCTATTTAGATCCTTCCCTTGATCAGTCAAGCAGAGGAGAGGCATTAGTCTCTCTTTAAAAGTGTGTGTTATCAAGATGTCTGTTGTAGTTCTCAGTCTGATCTATTCCCTGAACCCACCAAATGTTGTCAGATTTATCCAAGCCTTCAAGGCTCACTTTAAATAGGAACTGTGATGGCAAAAGGGTCCCAAACCTGATCAACTAACGGAACCAGAACCCAGATTTATATCCAGATTTTCAAAATCTATGAACTATGAAACTCATAAAACTTTTTATTCAGGCTAATGACAACAAAAATATATTTTTTGTGGTTTTTTTAAAAATTCTCTACCGAGGAAAATGAACCAATTTAAAAAAAAAAATGTGTGTGTGTGCATTCATATTTTTGTTCAATACATTTTTCACTTGCATGAAAATTTGAAAAGGAAGTAGCTGTAACAAAAAAAATTATAAATAAATAAATGGACTGAACTAAATTGTTAAAATTAGTGACATTTCTGTCATAATTTATTCACTCACAAGTTCCAAACCTGTGTGCATTTCTTTATATAATATTTGAAGAATGTTGGTCTCCAAACAGTTGATAGGCCCCATTGACTTCTATAGTATTTGTTTTTCCATTCTATGAAAGTCAATGGGGCGCGTCGACTGTTTGGTTACTGACATTATCTTCTTTTGTGTTCAGCAAAAGAAAGAAATTCATTCAGGTTTGGAACAACTTGAGGGTGAGTAAATGATTTTTCAGAATTTTCATTTTTGGGCAAACTATCGAATTTTAAAACTTCCTGATGGAATAGAAAATACTTTGACTTGTGAAAGAAAACAATAATTAAGTCTTCCAATAAAAAATTATTCTAATGAAAAATTAGTACAGTGTCATATTTCTATGTTTAGCCAAAGTATTATTCTTTTTGTTAGTAATTTTCGACTTTTATTTCACTTGACCCACTTGCAGTTCCATCATCGAACCTTAGGGCTTCACAAACCCATTTATAATACTTCAGCTTCAGCTTAAAATCTAACAAATATATAAAGGTTGGCATAGTGTTTACCTGGAGGAGCTACTCTGTCCTGCCAGGTGGGTTTGTAATCGTTCAGGGTGAGGAGCAGAACCTGGATGGTGCCGATAAAGATCCCGGCCAGACAGCCATAAAAGATGAGATAAGAGAGGAAGATTTTTGCTGTGAAGAGAGATAGATGAGAACATATTTCAGCACTGTAACATTTTGAGTGGCGATTCTGACATATTTGTACTGACCCTTTGGTTTTCTGACATTTTTTCACATCTTAATCAGATGGTTTAAAATTGCAATGCTATAAAGTGTCCAATTCCAAAAAAATTTACTAGCTAACGTACATTATTACTAGAACTTGTTTACAACCTATATTTACTTAATTCATCTATTAATGAAAGATTATTATTGAAAATGACTGATCACAGGACTGATCACTGATGCTACATTAAACACGCAAAACTGCTGACACCATACCAGCGTCCTCAGTCTGTCCCCAGCAAATATAGAGGTGCCAGCATGACAGGATATGATGAGTAATCTCAATGTCTCAAGCATCAACAATGTGTAGGGGCATCACAGTCCAGTAAAACCAGTAGGGTCGCATCTTAAGTTCTTCCCAGACCAAGTCAAACCAGTCTGTCCGCTTTTATCCCAAAAGAATTCACTGACAGCCTCTTCAGATAAAACAGATTTGAATCAGACCCAATGATTATGTATAAATCATACCTGAGCTAAACTTAATTTCAATTGCTCATGCGCAGTTAAGCAAGGGCACAAGGTCTGTTTGGTTTCCAGTGGTGCATAAAGCAATGTCAGAGGGTCACCTGGACACCTCAGCGAATGTCAACGTACTAGATGATGTAACGGCCGTCAGAAATCCTCAGGAGATGCATTGCTTTGCTAAAGCACGAACTCATCTCTAGGAACTTCTTCCACCTAATTGCTCTAGCCTTATGTCCACACACAACTGGCTAGACACATTCAAGGTATTTTGAGATGAAATTATATTAGGCAAGCCACAATTGTAAGTCTATCAATTAGAAACTGTTGCTGCCTCAAATACATGACGTCAGTTCAGTGCAACCTTAGATGAATCAGTCAGACCCCAAATACTAGGCCTTTCACCTTGAGTCACCTTGAACAATGATGCATTTTTAACCCTTTGTATGTGAATCACATTAATAATGACAAGTGTGCTAATTAAATGACACGCTGATTGATATCATGACAAGCACAGAGAAGAAACAACCAGCTTTACTACAAATACAAGACTTTAGCCTTCTCGTAATTTGTTTGATTATTTATTTTGGAGGAGGAAAATAATATTAATCGATTTCATCTAAGCATTAAGCAGCAAAAAATCGATCAGGTTAAAAATATCTGATGCTGTCCTTTGTTGACCTTTTGCTCCTCCATCAGCGTCGCATTCATGCACAGTGTTCATTATACATTCATGCATCTTTCTATTTATATGGAAAAACGAAAAACACATCAAGCCTGTCAAAAGACCGCGGGGTCTCAAACGAAACAGGTGGGAGACTGAAAAACACCAACAAATGAACCTACGTGTTCACGAATGATTTGAACTCTCAAAATAACACGGCAAATCGTGCGTTAAATCCGTATTTAGATATATGACAGTCCGTGAGACATTTGCTGCAAAGTCAAATCAAACAGGTTGCATCGTGACCAGACTGCCAGTCTATCTGTACCTGCTGCTATAGAAACGGCGATGACAGGCATCACAGCGCTGTCCAACGTGCTGAAATACAGCGACACTGCCGATATTAGATCTATAGGTTATACTTACACCAACTAGAACCGGTGCGCCCCAGAAATTCCTTCTTCTCCGAATTCCATACAAAGTTCTTCCATCCACCATCATCTTTATTTTGAGAAGGCATTGTGTACTGTAAGGTTGTGTTTGTCTCCTTGAGCAGAGAATTCCTTCGTGTTTCCTTTCTTGCCTTCTTTGCTAAACTACACCCCTTTTTCCCGGAGCACTATGCCCACCGTGACATGGAGCCGTACCCGGCTCTCTCCAAGGTGCCCCGCGTAATATATCCAGCGGAGCGCCCTGGTCCCGCCCACAGTCGCCAAGAACAAATCACAAACAGAACTTGCAATGACGTAACACGGTCGTGCAGCTCAGGAAATCGGGGTGGGAATCACTTTACAATGGGGCTGCGTAACGAGACGTAAAAGCCGCTGTAAGGACAGGACAGGTTGAAATGGGAGTGATGTAAAAACGCATGACGCAAAACCCACGTTCAATGCGTAGAAGTGGGGAAACGGCTCTAGGATGCCCAACGGTGTTTTTTCAAGGATGCTGATCCTGCTGTTATTTTTAGACAGTACCTACATGCAGATGGATGAACATGCCCGTGTGCATAAAAAATGCTCCTTCTGTCTATTAAACTTGTCACTTCTTTCAGTTAATTTAAAAATGGAGCAAAAAGTGCAACTAAAGTGTCAGTGTAGGATGTCACATCCACACCACTTTGATTTTACTTTAATTAGTAATTAGCCTAGTAATTAGTTTTCAGTTGGGTTGAAATTTATAACAGTGTAAATTATTTTAAATGAGTTGAGTAACAAAAACGCCAATTAAGCAGCAGTCCGAAAAAATACAAGAAAAATTGCAATTTTATTTGCAGAAAATAAATAAAATATGGGGTCCAAAAGGTTCCCCATCCCCATTTTCCTCATGAAAATTACCAAATTTTAATTTGACTATTTTGCGATATTTTGAAGCTACCATACACTGTAAAAAATATTTTCATGATTTGTAACAATGATTTGATTTTTTTTTTATTTATTTTTTTTTGTCTAATCAACTTAGATAATTTCTGTAGTTTAGATAACATAATATTTCGAGTTTCTGGTGATTAAATAAATCTCCTTCATTGTATTAACTATTTTTTTCCATTTCAATGAACTTAAAATTTTAAGGCAACCAGGTTACTTATTTTTTAAGTTAAACCAACACTATTTTTTTACACTGACCGTCACAATAAATAGCAAAGTAAGAAAGGTCAGGCTCTTGCTTCCATTGAAACACAAGATACTCTTTCATTTTGAAATCATGCTGGAGAACAAACTCTTGTACATGGCATTTGAGTGATGTGATAATATTAAAGCAATAGAGAGACTTCTCTTAAACTTTTACTTAAACTATGCTAGTAACAGAACATATGTACGTGACAGAACATATGAACTCTGACCAAGATTAATAATTATAGAATGAAATGTAAAGAGCTTGTGTGTGAATGCCCATTAATACTATTTGTTTACTATGAGGAACAACATTGCAACAATCCCATACACACCATATAAACACATGCACATGCAGCCATGTAGGAATATGAAATGTAGGATGATTTAAAAAGATAAGAAAATTGGAAGGAAGTTTCTAGAAGTGAAGTGACAATGATTAATAGACCTCTTTGCATATGTATGAGTGTAAGAGGTACATGAGGAGCCACCACCCACACACACATGCACCCTTGAACAACCACTGACCCACCTTGGAACAGTGTTTACATGTATACACAGAGTAGACTGAATCACAAATAGAGCACACAAAAGAGGCAAAGCTGTCAATGTCAAAAATGTCAAAAACAGTATTTTCAAGATCACATTTGTCAAACTCAAGGTGAGTTCATAAGAAGACACTGCTAATTAATACAATGCCCGTCCACATTATATGCATTTATGCTGATTTTTCTGAACACACACAGATACAGATTTCGTTCTCTTTAAAGTAACACATTGTCAAATTTACAGTTAATACCAACTTTTATAAAGCCACATTTTAAATGTGAATTTGTCAATGAGACAATTTGGACTCCATTGTATATAGATAAGCATGTCTTAATTCGTTTCATGATGATGAATATCCTGAAAATTTGTTCTGTTCAGTGCAGCCAATCACTAAATTCATAGTGGATGTTAAGTGGTTTACAATTGAATTGGACAATTGAAATCTTTTTAATAATTGCATTAAAATAAGCATGGTTTGTCTATTACATTTTAACCTCACTGCTCTTCATCTAGTATGGATTCTACCAGCAATGTAGGCCAGACATTGATCTACTTTACTCATTTTATGGAATAATCTCATTAAAAGTAGAAATACGAATGGAAAAATGGGCTGGTGTCTCAACAAAGAGTTGTAGATCAGAAGATAAGACATCGCCACAGCAAACACTGACTTCCTCTACTGATGTTCCAGGTGATTTCAACTTTAGATTACTAAGCAAAGAAATGTGAAGCTTAATATGGAAACTAGTGTACACTTTTAAAAGCATAACTGGTCCTTTGAAGAAATTTCAACATCCATGGAACCACTAAAGGTACTTTATGAGGCAAAAAAATGTTCTTTAGATCGCTAAAAAGTTTCCACATTAACCCTTAACAAAGGCAACATGCACTACAGGATGCACACTCTTTAATCTCTTGTAGGAGGCATGAGAATTTTTCATGCAATTCTGCTATCATTATAATAGTAGAGTCTGTATGGAGTATGTGGGTCACATGACTTGATTCAATTTTCTGTGTTTGTCAGTTTGATCTAAAGCCTAAAGTGCTGGACATTCTGTAGAAATTGAGCAAATGTTAAAATTCACCTGTAAAACATTGATATTATTTAGTTTAGGCCCGGTTTCACAGACAGGGCTTAGATTAAGCCAGGATTAAGCCTTAGTTTAATTTAGGGCATTTAAGAAGCTTTTTATATGTGCCTTATTGACAAACACTTTACTAGTGTGCATCTTGAGACAAAACAATGGCACTGATATATTTAACTACTAGCTATTTTCTAGCCGGGTTTCACACGGCTCATTTTATGCTCGAACAGGGGTGTCCAACTCCAGGCCTGCTCCTGGAGGGCTGACCGTCCTGCCGAGTTTAGCTCTAAAACCTGATCAAACACCTGTGAAATCTAGCAAAGTCTTCAGGATTACTTTGAAAATTATATGTATCGTAACTGATATTATAAGATGGATTAGGGATGGATCTAAACCCTAAAGGACAGTGGGCCTCAAAGGCTAGGGTTGCACACACCTGTGGTTTAAGACCAGACAGTTCAGCAGTGTAAAAATGTCTATTCCTTAATTTTAAGACACGTCATAGACTGTAAAAAAATTGCTGTAAAATTTGCAGTAACTTACTGGCAGCTAGATTTTTACTTTACATTGCAAATACCATATTTTAATTTACAGGAATAATACTGTATATTGTATTCATTTAACTACTGTATTTTTATTTACAGTATTAGAATTGATTTCCTATTACATATTTCGATTTTTTTACGATTTACAGTAGAAACTAATTACAGTAGTAAACACATATTTCCCCATAATCCTTGGCTAGTTACAGTATGATACTGTAGGCACATTTAACAGTATTATACTGTACAAATTACAGTAAAATACTGTTCAAATTATAAAAATACATTACAGTGTACATGCAGTATATTTTGCCATTACATTTTTTTTGGATCAAATTAATCAAAGAAATATTGATGACTTTGGCTTTTTTATATACCAAGGGCAACATATCCTAGAGATAAAAATCCAAAGATATCAAACATTTCACAAGTTCCTTTGGATATGTTTTTCGTAAATCTAGATGATATGATTTGCTGATAATTTTCCCACTCTTGCCTGTTTGATGGTTAAGAAAAATGGTCATTTTAAGAACTGTTCACTGAAAGGTTCGTTGGGGAACTGAAATAATTAAACAAGGTTTGTGCATTGATGCCATATAGGAACCGTTTCTGGTTCCCAAAAAACTTTCAGTGATCAGTTCAGGGGAAAAAAACATGTTTCTTATCGGTCAGTCACTACAATGTAGGTCATGACTGACCAATAGGAATCTCGCTAGAGAGACCAATCGACTTCAAATGATTCTAAAACAGGCCATTATAAACATGTTTTTCTTGGTGGGATGAACATTTTAATAATTAAAAAAAAAAACTTATTCTAAAGAACCTTTTGAGCTATTGGAAAAGTTCCACCATCAATACCAATAAATTGTATTTTTTGCTGCGAAATCCCTCTTTTTCGACGTTTATTTAACAGCTGTGATGTTTGAAACAACCAATGGCAGCTAAATTGTATAATTGAGTGTGCTAGTTTGTCACATAATACAATTTCTTCTGAAATCGCTGCAATAGGTGGGATAATGTACAGTCATTACTGGAATATGAATCCATTATCACCCCGTCCAGGCTTTATTTTTTTGCGATAATGACCATCTGACTGCATCATCCCTATTAGATTACCTTTCTCTAGGGCATCAAACACATGACTTTTCTTTTGTATTTGCAAGAGAACATTAGTGATTGTGCCTTATTTGAAAGTGTGATAATCCCTCTCACTTTTCTTCCATTATTTATTGAATTAATTGAACGTCCTGAAGTTGTTTAAAGGTGGTTTCATCTTCCAAACACCTCCGAAAGATCCTCAACATGAATAAAACATTTTTTTAGCATGAAATAGGTTTTTCTCTCAATCAAATAATGAGTCTCATCTGTCACCTAAGAAGACATTAGCTGAGTCACTGCCTCTGTTGCCATAGCAACTAGCTCAGCTGTATCTATGTGCGACGAATTTGGACTTTACAGGAGCATCCAGAGAGCTGCGTGAGCCCCATCACAGCACTTCAGACAGATGTTTTGCCACTTTCTCCCTTCTGACAATATAGCGAAATATAACAGGATTCCACTTCAGGACCTCACTGTTGCATGCTTTGTCTAAATGCAGCAGTTATAGCTGCTAAATCTTTAATATAGAAATGTCATACTTATATAGAGTATCCATTTTATGCCGGATATGCATGCACACTGTCTAAACCCCATCTGGGTTTACAGGACATACTATTGTAACTACACTGAACAAAATGATCAACGCAATACTTTTTTTTAGCCCCCATTTTTCATGAGCTAAACTCAAAGACCCAAGACTTTTTCTATGTACACAAAAGACCAGTTGAAGAGTTCAGATGCAAAAGCCTCAAGGTCCATTTGAAATTTTCTTCTAAAATGATCATTTTTTATCAAGCTTGTATATTTAAGTTCAGTAATTTCACAAATGGCAATGATGATTACCTATTAATTGTCATTTAAGTGAAATTACTGAACTTAAATATACAAGCTTGATAAAAATGGTCATTTTAGAAGAAAATTTCAAATGGCATTTAGAGGCTTTTGCATCTGAACTCTTCAATTTCTCTCAAATATTGTTCACAAATCTGTCTGTGAGCACTTCTCCTTTGCTGAGATAATCCATCCACCTCACAGGTGTGGCATATCAAGATGCTGATTAGACAGCATGATTATTGCACAGGTGTGCCTTAGGCTGGCCACAGGACAATGCCACAGGTGTTGAAAGTTTTGAGGGAGCGTGCCATTGCTGACTGCAGGAATGTGCACCAAAGCTGTTGTATGTGAATTGAATGTTCATTTCTCTACCATAAGCTGTCTCCAAAGGCATTTCAGAGAATTTGGCAGTACATCCAACCGGCCTGCCAACCACAGACCATGTGTAACCACAGCAGCCCAGGACCTCCACATCCAGCATCTTCACCTCCAAGATCATCTGAGACGAGCCACCCGGACAGCTGCTGCAACAATCGGTTTAAGAAGCAGTAAAACTAACAGTAGGACAACAATACGTAAGTACTATAACCCCTCTCAGTTTAATTTTAGTGCAGTTTTTTTTTAAGTAATCAAAGAATTATCTGCATGCTTGTCGTCCTCATCAGGGTCTTGACCTGACTGTAGTTTGCGTGAGACAAATGATGGTCACACCAGATACTGACTGGTTTTCGGACCAGAAAATAATTAGCATAGCTGCAGTTCGTAACATTAAGCAAGAATAATCATGTGCATTTGATTTTGATCTGATATAACTGTATAAGGTCAGGAGATGCATTTTATGAATGCTAGGCTATATTTAAACTGTGAGAGTGAGTCTGAGCACCAAACATTATCAGAAAGGCTGTTCTAGAGTTTAGGAGCCAAATGTGAAAACACTCTCCCTCCTTTAGTGGACTTCTTGGTACTATCAAAAGCCCAGAGTTTTGTCACCTTAAAGAGCATGATGGATTGTAAGGCGATAGAAGATTAGTTAGATACACAGCTAAATCATTTAGGGCCTTATAGGTCAGAAGCAATGCTTTGTAATGATACAGAATTTAATAGGTAACCAGTGCAGAGATAATGCATTTGGTGTTGCACTTTCAACCTAAA
Organism: Hybognathus amarus; assembly: GCA_030378365.1. Classification (NCBI taxonomy): domain Eukaryota; kingdom Metazoa; phylum Chordata; class Actinopteri; order Cypriniformes; family Leuciscidae; genus Hybognathus; species Hybognathus amarus. The sequence goes on from JAQIUQ010004554.1 coordinate 275,424, forward strand.
TTTGGGTAAAAAATGGACAAACCCAAATATTGGGTTAACACATTTTTAACCAAACATTTGGGTTTGACCCACGTTTTTATTGAGACAACCCAGCTTTTTTGAGAGTGAGCCTGTAAAGACCCATTTATGAGATTATAACGAATTTAGTTTATAACTTTAAATCTTGTCACTGACATAAAGCCAAAGCCAAGATATCTGTAATATATTTAGTTTACCCTGACTGTTCTACACACATTAAATATATTTTAAGTGAATATATTCAAATTGAATGCCCAAAATATACACTCTAAAAAATGCTTGGTTGTTTCAACCCAAATTTGGGTCAAATATGGACAAACCCAAATGTTGGGTTGAAAATGTAATTAAAAAAATGTACAGTTGAAAGTGAAAGTTAGGTTCAAATTTTAAATTACATTTTCGAACCCAACATTTGGGTTTGTCCATATTTGACCCAAAGCATTTTTTAGAGTGTATAATCGCATTTTCTTGACCTCTATGCAGCTGCATTTTGGACTAATTGTAGCTTTTTTATTGAGGATGCAGGACAACCAGTTAGCAATGCATTACAGTAATCTGAGTATAAACGTCATGAATGCATAGACTAACTTTTCTACATTAGAAACCGATATCATGTTCCATAGCTTAACAATGTTTCTGAGGTGGAAAAAAGCTGTTTTTGTCTCATATGAAATGATTTTTAAAAGACAAGTTGCTGTCTAACTGTAGAGGATGAAGTTACAGAACATCCTTCTAAATGCAAATTGTATTCTATGAGATTCTGTGTACAGGTTTTTGGTCCAGTAAGTAATACCTCAGTCTTAGCTGAATTTAATTAAAAATTAAAGGTCATCCAATATTTTATATCTTTAACACACTCTGTCAACTTAGATAATTTAGAGAATTCATCTGGTCGTGATGAAATATAACCGAGTATCATCGAGTGGAAATTAATTCCATGTTTTCTTATAATATTACTAAGTGGCAGCATATATATTGAAAATAGCAGAGGGCCTAACACCGATCCTTGTGGCACTCCATAATTTACTGACGTTATCTTAGTTTTTTCCCCATTTAATAAGACAGAATGGTAATGGATCTAATGCCTGTCCCTGAATACCAGTGTAATTTTATAATCGATCTAAGAGTATTTTATGATCTATAGTGTCGAACACAGCACTAAGATCAAGTAAAACTAGTATTGAGAATTTTTAAGTAATTTTTTTTACACCACACCCTAAACAGTTTGTTAAAGCCAAGTCTTTTCAATTATTTTTTTTTTAATAAATAATGTAACATTATTTAAATTATGCAATGTATTGGTATAAAAAGCAGTTATAATACTACAAGGGTAAAAAAATCATGTAGGTTTAAAGCAGACAGTCATATATGACCTTTATACTGTCCACCACGAGAGCTGTTTTCAGCGACAGATTCTTAGATAGAGAGGTTTGTGTTGTACAGAAATGGTTTGTATATACCGTAAAGCTGAGTCAAGCAGTATTAGCATGTGTTTAAGCAACATTTCCTACATGATTTTAAGAGATAATGGAACATCCGTTGCCAGTCAAGGACACCACTGCCCATCGGTCCCCTAGCTAGCTTTGTTGCAGTATTTACTGTTGTGGCTTGCCAATTCTCAGCTTAGCCTCATTATTGACTGAAGCAATTCTCTTCTGAGAATATCTGTGTGCGTTTCCTTGGAAAGTTTGTGGAACAATAAGGTTTAAATACTAATCAGACAGAACGTGACTGCTATTTTATACATTTTCCCAAAATGTCAGTTCATAGACAATTCTGATTTTGCACATCACAGAAACTTACAGCCGCTTTGTTCACCTGCAATCCAAAACAGCAATGATGTGCTAAAAATATCTTTCTAACAAAACTGCTGAGTTGTCAGTCACATGATTCATTTCTGTCTCATCGCAGTCATAAACGACTGACCGCAACACATTCATTTTGTTCTCCTCCAGGCCTCTATTGAGGAGGTATGGGTAGAAAACAGTCAAGAGAGTATATATATGTTCTAGTTGAGTGACCTCACTAGCAGGGCGTGTGTATGTTAAGGTGACCTTGTCCTGAAGGTTTCCTGCAGACCTCCTGTTTAAACTCTCGTCATCTGCTGGTGGTTTCTGGTCACTGCATCCATAACTTAGACTGAAGGTCTACCGTTAAAGCAAGTCAAGGGCAACCTAAACTGTAAAATGACTGTGAAAACTACGATTTAAACAGACGCTATTAAGTTTTTACAAAACCAAAAAGTTTCATAAAATGACAAACCTCACATTTCAGCCTAAACTTGATTGCGAATTCATTTTCTAACAGTAGGTGGCGCTTTATGTATGAAAGCCCATTTCCGCCACATAAGATAACTGCTACAAAATTCATTCTTTATTTTTATAAATCATAATCATGAAAATTAAAAGAAAAGTCAAAATTATGACATAATTATGAGAAGAAACGTCATAAAGTATGATTTAAAAAGACATCATGACATTTAAGTCAGTGAATTATGACATACTGTCGAAATTTACATAAAATTAGGAGCCTATTTCATAATATCAACTTTTTATGTCAAAATTATGACTTAGAATGCTATGTATAATTATGGCTTTCTATGTCATAATTGAGGTTTACCAAAGCAGGATTTTTTTTTATTTTGTGGAGGAAATGGGCTTCCATTGAGATTAATGTACCTGATCAGATTTCAAAGCCTACGATATCCCACAGTCCTCTTCGCCCTTCTGATGAACCAATTAAAAGTAGAACATTTATTTTTACTCCTATATTTTTTTTTTTTCATTTTAAATATTTTCCATCTACTAAGGTCATAAGCATTTTTTTATGGTGAAATAAGCATTGTAGTCGCTAAATATTTGCTTTGTCATCTCTAAAGCTTATACTTGAGCTTGTTTTAGATCATTGGACATAACTTTCTGGTACTTTATGAGAAACTTTATTCACTGGACAGTAAGGTGCCTTGGGTTTTAGACAGCCTGTGTCATTTGAAATACATCTGGTAACTCACCTTTCCATTCACCTCAGCCTATTGGGGAATAAGTTTGTGAGCGCCCTCGAGTGGTAGGCTATATAAGTGTAGAGACATGCAAGGCCATAGTTAAAAAAAATCCCCTTCAATAATACCCGATATAAACTTGCAATTTTGAGTTATAAAGTATTACCTTGACTTTTACATCTTTTTTTTAATTATTACGTGCCGGAAACAAGCTTCCATGGTATTCAGCATTTAACATTACAACGCATACTTGTCATACTCGCATACTTGTCATTTGATGCAATGTGTGATTTGGTACTTATTTACATGATGCATTGAGAAAAAAAAACGAAGAAAAAAAAACGTAGACCTGTCCTTCCTCTTTAGAACAATTGTATGGGTACTTGTTGAAACCACAAAGGACTCATATAATAATAGAGGAATGCTTCACGCCTCACGGTGACATTGAAACATAAAATCTTCCAGCTACTTCTACATTAAAGGGACAGTTCACCTAAAAACAAAAAGTGCATTGGGGATACATATTTTTGTAAACAATATGTGGTACATTTAGGTACAATATGTGTTTTTTTAGCACAAAGCACTCGCAAAGCTTCATAAAATTGAGTTCATACCACTGGAGTCAATGGAGGGACAGAAAGCTCTCAGATTTAGTAAAAAAAAAAAAAAAAAAAAACTTTATTTGTGTTGCAAAGATGAATGAAAGTGAGTGAGGAATTATTGACAGAATTTTTATTTTGAATGAACTTGCCCTGTGAAATATGCTTAAGCTTCTATTTCAATACAATTGATTGTCTCTGGTCTCCATTCACTATCATTGTACGGAAAACAGCAGCTTGGACATTCTGGCTAAACATCTACTTTGGGGTTTCGCGCAGAGAAACGGGTTTGGAACAACACAAGGTTGTAAATGATAACAGAATTAAAATCTATATCTATATTTGACAATTTAAAGCTACACTGTGTGATTTTTACCCCCATCTAGTGGTGAAAAGTGTACACTGTGAGCGTTAACCAGAACGTAAACTTGAAAGGCGAAGCTTGAATTAACGGGTATGTCCCTCTTTGGCTAATGTACTTTCAAGATGGAGGGGCAACATGGCGAGCCGACATTAGAACCCCTTACCCGTATGTGTTTTCAATGGCATATTATACACTCACAAGAAAACTTTATTACTTGAACGAAGTAAATATACATTAATGAGCACATATATTTTTTGAAAGAATTAAGTGTTTTTAGCTAAGTATAAACTAAAAGAGTTACACAGTGAAGCTTTAAAAAGCCTGTGTGATGCCACCAAGGGATTTCAAAGTCGAGTTAAATTTGCATGAGTCATAACATAATCCCAAAATAATGAAGTTCGCATAAGCTCTCGTCCCCGGTGATATGTGGACATGGGTGAGCTAATCTATTTATATCAAGCTTGTGGCAACTTTATTTGCAGAAATGTCTACATTTTGTGTCAGATATTAGCATGTGTTGATCAGGATAAGGTGGTCTCCTGCCTTCACTGCTGTGAGATCGAATGGCACTCGTCTAGTGTCCTTCACACTGCATTAATCGTTCGTCCTCCCAGAACATTCGCTCTCTATTGCTCTTCCTGTCTCATGCGCCATCCCACTGCACCCCCACCAAACTCACACGTGCAAACATGTGCACGACTCCTAGATATACAACAAGGGAAAACACAGGGGAAACCAGGTGGGATAAGCAGGTCTTCCTTATGGTGGTCACCCACACACACACATTGTGTTTTATGGGGACTTTCCAATAGACACAATGCTTTTTATACTGTATATGATATCCGTTACACTAACCCTATCCATAAACCCACCCATCACAGAGCATTTTTGCATTTTCAAAAAACACTTAGTAGGCTATGATTTATAAGCTGTTTTCCTCGAATGTTCGATATTATTATCTTTGTTGTGACAACAGATTGCGATGCTATCTATCAGAGCCAATCAATACCTGCGACGTCACTTACCCTTAAGCATATTAATATGGAAGAATACTTTACAGATACTCCAAATTGCTGACTCTGAGAAAGGATTGTATTTCAGTATAGTTAATGCATTAATGTGGAAAAGAGGAAGACAGAGAAGAGAATGGGACGGAGAGAGTGTCAAATGTCACTGAGATGAATTGGAACTGCCACTGCAGCAATTTAAGGCTTGACCTTGAAAGCACAGATGATGAGATTGTCACGTTACCAAGGCAACAGTGAGCTGAAGTGAAGAGTGTTTAATTGTACCTATTTGACCTCTCATCAAAAATTGACGGTAGAGCACACCTGTGTTTGCCAACTTTTTAAACTGCCTTGGGTCCTGAATACACCTGAGAGATCTGACCAAATACTTCTCCAGAAGGAAAATGGAGCCCAATTAATGAGATTTAAAGGAGTAGTTCACTTTGCAAAAAACTTTTGCTGATAATTTACTCACCCCCATGTTATCCAAGATGTCCATGTCTTTCTTTCTTCAGGCGAAAAGAAATTAAGGTTTTTGATAAACATTACAGCATTTTTTTCCATATAATGTACTTCAGTGGGAACCAAAAGGTTCAAGGTCCAAAAAGACACTTTCAGTTCGAACTGCAAAGTGTTCAAAGGGCTTTAAACGATTTCAGACGATGGATAAGGGTCTCATCAAACGAAACGATCGCTCATTTAATAAATAAAAAACAAAGTTAAAGTTTTATGAGCTCAAACGCTCGCCTTGCTCTGTTCTGTGATGCGCGTTCATGACTCTCCTGTTTGATGAGTCAATTCGTTCGTTGAATGAACCAAATGACTCGGAAAAAGATTTGTTCATTTTGATGAACGAGAAATCTTTTAAAGCACTTTAAACAGTTTGCAGTTTGTATTGAAAGTGTCTTTTGGACCTTGAACCGTTTGGTTCCCTTATATGGAGAAAAATCCTGGAATGTTTTCTTCAAAAACCTTAATTTATTTTCGACTGAAGAAAGAAAGAAGTGGACATCTTGGATGACATGGGGTGAGTAAATTATCAGCAAAAGTTTTTTTTTTTCAAAAGTGAACTACTCCTTTAAGATGTTGGTCTGATTAGTTTTCCTGCAATTGCATATTCCTCATTTATTTTCCAGGTAAAACCAACCAGATTTTCTAAGTTATTAAAAATTCTGAATGACAATAAAATCCTAAATGACAGTACAACATAAAAGTAAAACTATTACCAGAAGTAATGACACGCGAATATACTATTCAGATATTGTTTGAGACTCATGTCGGGACTTTATTTCATCATTTACAATGCATTATCAGTAGAAGTTCACTTCTTTTGTTGACTGTTGACGGTAGTCATTGACTCCCCCCTCCCCCCTATATATTCAAACAATATGTCACAATGTTTGCATTGCAGTATTTTATCACTGAACTTTATAAAGCGATAAAAGCTTCTTATTCTCCGTGAAAATATTTTTCTCTTTTATTTCTTCTGTCACTCTAGCCCCGTAAAATCTCATTGGTCCAAAATCCTGCCCTTATAGTTGTATATTAAACATCAATGCTCTGATTGGCTGACTATATTGCATCACACAGCATTTTCACTTTCAGTGTCAAAAGATTAATTATTTGCCTGTTAGGAGACAATATTATGCATTGTTTGTAATGTAACATTTTGCCTAAAATCTTCAAAATATAAATGCAAACATAAATCTTATAAAATGACTCATAGAGCTCTACTGTTTGTTTATATTCATGTAGAACACAGTTTTTCTATTCAGTGCTGTTCACATCTGACACGAGTGTGGGCTGCAGAGGTGAAGTGTGACGTATACGTTTGAGATAGACTGATGATTCAGTGCCCTACTATAGAGTCAGTGTAGGCAACACTGAATGCAGGTTTAAAGGGGATTAACGGGTCTAATTACGACGAGGGAGCAAAATGATGCATGTGTTTGTCATAAACCCTTGATTCCTGATTTAGCAGTGGAAAGGGTCTAGAAATGTGCAGTGCTTAATGACCCTTATCTTTATTGAAACTCAGTGTGTAGGCTGCAGCTCTGGAGAAATGTGCACTGTGGACTCAATCGCAAAGATGTTGGATTGCAAAACACTCTTTTAGCCCATTGGTCAATGGTAATTCAACTTTGATTTAATAAACTAATACTTAACAGTTCAATCAGTGTGTCTGTTCTGTAGAGTGTAAAGTATCTGTCTACAGTACCAGTAATGCCTTTACGCACTGTGTTCATCTAAAACACAACATTGATTTGGATACAGTGCATTCATGCAGGACTTTAGTTTTTGACAAATGACCATTCGCTTTTTATTTTAAATAGGTCATATCAGATGGAGGAATCAAATGACCCCTTAATATTTTGAGAAAAAAAAACATCGTATAAGAAAAACATTTCGACTTTCAGAACTCAAAACATCTTATTTTTAACAATATCCCTGGATATTTCAGTCTGATCTTAGTAGTATGTATGGCACAGTTACACAAAGAAGTGTTGCATTTATATCGATTCATTTAGCAGGCACTTTTATCCTAAGCAACCTAATAATGAAGTCTTGGCATTATAGGCACCCATCAAGTAACTTATTTTTTTATTATGATATGACCCCTTTTAACTGAGATATCAGAATAACAACACCGTATACAATCAATAACACCAGAATTACAATCAGCACATCTCAATTTTATGTGATAACATTTTAATATGATTATAATATTAGGATGCTTTTGTAAAGAATCCTCTATTTTACACAGATTTGTTTGATCTATATAACACGAATTATGTGTGCAAAATGCTGATTCATTGCTTTTACAGTAACAGAAAAAACAGCAAAACTGCATCACCGCTCCACTTCTGTCAGACTAAATGGTACTTCAAGTCTGCTGCAATTCCTCTCCTTTCTCCTTTAGCTCTTGGTTGTACCTACACACAAATACAAAGTGCGTCACTCCTTGATTTTGTATGGGTATGGGTATGGAAGGTGGCCACCCACCGGCAGAAACATAAAATAGTCATGTCTGTCCACCAACATTTAAGCCTGGTGTCACATTCACCAGCTGGAGTGCCCATAATGTCCACCAGAGGGCACTCGTGCGCTATATCACATCATGATCTTCCATTCTCATAACCCATTGCCTGGACTCATACCCTCGCTTTCACAGAGAAGGCTTAAGCCTAGGCAAGTCCCAGACTAGCACGGATATATCTGAAAATATCACTTTCATTGTTTTGTCTCAAGATGCACATCAGTCATATTTTTTTTTTCCTACGGCATGTTTATAAAAGCTACTTAAATACCCTAATTGAACCAATTCCTAATCCTGGTTTAGTCTAAGTCCTGTCTGTAAAAACAGGCCATTATGTTGTGTCTTCTTAAACCCTGTTTATATAAGCCCTGGCTGCGTCTGAAATTACATACTCTCGATTAGGCGAGATGGTTCTCACTGCAGAACATGAAATCCATCGGGAGGAGTCGGAACCAGATCCAACTCCTCCCACCTTACATATCCCTAAACCTATCCAGCTCCCCCCTGATCCCTAAAGCTACCCAGCTCCACCCCCTGATTGCTAAACCTATCCAGCTCCACCCCCTGATCTCTAAAGCTACCCAGCTCCACCCCCTGATCCCTAAACCTACCCAGCTCCACCCCTGATCCCTAAACCTACCCAGCTCCACCCCCGATCCCTAAACCCACCCATAAACCTACCCAGCTCCACCCCCTGATCCTAACCCACCCTAAACCTACCCAGCTCCACCCCTGATTGCTAAACCTACCCAGCTCCACCCCCTGATCTCTCAAAACCTACCCCTGAAAGCTACCCAGCTCCACCCCCTGATCCCTAAACCCACCCCTAAACCTACCCAGCTCCACCCCCTGATTGCTAAACCTACCCAGCTCCCACCCCCTGATCTCTAAACCCACCCCTAAACCTACCCAGCTCCACCCCTGATCCCTAAACCTACCCAGCTCCACCCCGATCCCTAAACCCACCCATAAACCTACCCAGCTCCACCCCCTGATCCCTAAACCCACCCCTAAACCTACCCAGCTCCACCCCCTGATTGCTAAACCCATCCATAAACCTACCCAGCTCCACCCCCTGATCCCTAAACCCACCCATAAACCTACCCAGCTCCACCCCTGATCCCTAAACCCACCCTAAACCTACCCAGCTCCACCCCCTGAATCCTCCTAAACCTACCCAGCTCCACCCCCTGATCCCTAAACCCACCCATAAACCTACCCAGCTCCACCCCCTGATCCCTGAAACTCCCACCCGACTAAACCTACCCAGCTCCACCCCCTGATCCCTAAACCTACCCAGCTCCACCCCCTGATCCCTAAACCTACCCAGCTCCACCCCTGATCCCTAAACCCACCCATAAACCTACCCAGCTCCACCCCTGATCCCTAAACCCACCCATAAACCTACCCTGCTCCACCCCTTGATCCCTAAACCTAACCACCCCCCCCCCCTTTAGATCTGGATCCGTGTGAATGAATGAATATTACGGTACAAGCAGTTATGAGTCATTTGATGTTTAATTAAAAAAAAACGAGTCAAACTGTCCGTGTTGCAGATAAATACTCTGAAGAAAAAAACATGCGTTTAAAAATATAAATGACACTTAACAGCTTATACACTTTTTGTTATCATCTTTGTTGACCTCCAAACCATTGAACTCTAAATCTTGGCAGCTTAACCCTACAACTAAGCTTGTCAGCTGTGTGTATTTACTGATAGTAGTAAACAAAGCTGACCTTAGAACAGAAATCATAATGACTAACCTCCATATCCTAAAGAGCTGGACGCTTCCACAAACGCCCAGGAAGAAGTTAACCGCAAACAGAGCCCAGTTCTTGGGAATGATCACCAAGCAGTACCTTGACCAAATTATTCCTGGAAAGAAACCAAAGGGAAGTCGCTGTGTTGAAATCAAATCCTTATTGCAGAATCAACACTGCGTGTGGGTTATATAGGTCAAAACGATCACACTTGAGCAACTGAATGGTCATGTGAGATTTTTTTTAACCGTTATGTTGAGAGAAAAGACAACCAGTCACAAATGCTTTGTCAGACAGACACAGAGATAATATTTTCTTGACAATCTACCGCTCAGACATTTAGTACAGTACAGTTCCAGCTCTATTTTCAGCCAAACTAATCTCCGGTTACAATGAGGCTTTAGATGAGATATTCTAATCTAGAAGACACTGACAACAGTTACTGTTGATCAATCTTGGCCAAACAACATTGAGCGTGTCTCTCCACCTTGAACAAGTACTGTACCTGTGGTTGTAATGACGCAGGACTGAGAGAGACTGAGCTTTTCTGGTGGCCGGGTCATATCAGAAAATCCAGCCACAACTAAACCCTGCATGAGGAAAGAAAGAGCAAACAAGAGTGAGCTTGGTCAGCAGGAAATTCATGATATGATTGCATTTACTGCAGCATTACAACATTTCGAATTGCAAAATATTCACGGCCAATTTGCATAACTCAAAGGTTTAGTTCACTTAAAAATCATCCTTATCACCCAAATGCCTTTATAAACCAGTGGCTGTCGAGGTCAAAGAAGTTGCACAAAAGTAGTCTGTGACTTACACCCTACATTTTTGTCTGTGACTTATCACCCTACAAATCCATAAAATTGTTTTGTGTAAGAACTAGAAAAATGTAAAACAGAAGGTGCTAAAAGGTGATTATAAGTGCTGTATAATTGAACATTTGTGTATATTTAAACAATACTCATCTCACCCATTTAAAAACAGGCGCCCAGAAGAAAACAGTCTTTGGCCCTGAGAAAAAAAGAGAGAAAGATTCTGTGAGAAATTGACAGAACTTAAATTGAGAATCACTATTTAAAAAATAAAGATCACAATTCTCCCTTAATTCTGAATTGACAACTAAACAAAAATAACATGTAATTTACTAAAGGTTCTGACAAAATGTTAATTGCTCAAGTTGATTAAAAAAATATTGAATGAATTTGAATTATAAATTTTTTTTTTAATAAATTTTTTTTTTCCGTTTAACAGTCACACTCGGGACCTTCGGGTCAGAAATTGACCAAAGGGCGGGATTCATATTTAAAAAAGAAAATCATAATTTTTTTTTATTTGTTTTTTATGATATTTTTTCTTTTCTTTTTTGGTGTTTTGAGAAAATTTCAAAAAAAAAATAATAATAATAATAATAATAATAATATATATATATATATATATATATATATATATATATATATATATATATATATATATATATATATATATATATATAATTAGTATTACTGCAATAATTATGACCAAATTTCCCCCCATTGAATATAACAGAAAAAAGTATTTTTAAAAAAAAATATATATTTTTTTTTTAAAGCTGTATTTCATTTTGGAGTCAAGCCTAGGCCGCATAAAAGCAATTTTTGAAATTAGATGGATGCCATCTCGTGGACAAACTGAGCTTTTTAAAAATACAAAACACATGTATAATCTGAATTTTTTGGTGTGTTTGTGTATAAAGGTGTGTTTGTGTGTGTGTGTGTCTGTTTTGCACTCTTGATGTTTTATAGATTCACCCCTTCACTGTTGTGTGCTTTTTTTCAAGATCGTGGCTGATTTGTAGATTGTACGCACAAAAAAACTCAGTGTTTTCACATTTTTGCCAATTTCCCATTCATTTTCCATGCGGGTCATTTTTGACCCGAATCTCCCTGAGTGTGACTATTTTTTTTTTTACGACCACTTAGACTTTTCAAATCCTGTCCCCAATTTTTTTGGGTGTTCATATACCAAGTACCATTAAAGTCACCAAGTTTCGGACCATTCCGATGAAGCTACGATTTTTTAACATTTTTTTTTAAACGCTTCGGGTCATTATTGACCCAAAGAACCCCAGAGGGTTAAATTAATGATTCAATGACTCACTTCACTTGTTTTATTAATGGATAAATCACCATTTTTGAACGAAACTCATAAATGAATGATTTAATGGCAAATACATTACATACAATGGATACAATCTAATTGATAAAATCATTATTTTGAAGTGTCAAGATCATGTCAAAACATGATTTACTCTAGGGCTGCACAATTAATCGCAATTAACCCCAATGTGTGATCATACTTGTCAATTATTTAATAGACATAGCCAAATCGGTGTCATTTAGGAAAATAAATAGTGGAGCGTGGGTATTTCAATCGAGATCGCAATCTTTTAAGGATTAATCGTGCAGTTCTACAAAGTGCCACGGAAAAAACAAACTTGCTGTTGGTTCATTTTTTTAGTTTTTTTATTTGATGCTCTAAATTCCATAGAACTTGAAAAAATGCTTGAGGTCTGTATTATGCATGCCAGGCCAGTAGTAGGTGATGTCACTACGTGCCCACTGTAAAAAAAATCTTTTCATAATTAGTAATCACAATGTTTTTTTTTCTTTTGTCAAATCAACTTAAATAATTTATTTAGTTCAGATTACATATAATTTTGAGTTTCTGATAATTAAATCATTCTCCATTGTATTAACTCACTTTTTCCATTTCAATGAACTTAATTTTAAGGCAACCAGGTTACTTACTTTAAGTTAAACCAACAATATTTTTTACAGTGTATAGACTGGAAAACATAATATGGATGACGTCACCGTTTACATAAATTTGCATTTTTGTATTAGACAATATTGTTTTCAAAAATGTAGTCCTTACCCAATCCCAATCCCCTACCTAAACCTAAAATCAGAGGCTAAAGAAAGGTGAATAACACTGATGTTTAAGTACTTCACCGGTTCTAAGCCTAAACTCTATTGATATAAACTGCAAAACTGATTGGTTGATTGGAAAGTTGATCCAGGATCAACAAAGATGTTGATCCAGGAACATATGGTACTTGGTGAACTCACATTCACCTTAGAGGGTCTTTACAAAGTGACATCACCAAATAAGAAACCAGGTCTATGTGGTTAAGGTGGACAGGACACCAACACAATGTAGGCTAGTGAGACAGAAAGATGCACATAAGACTAGCTCGTTCAAACTGTACAAGCCAGGAGGTCCTAGAAGTAGTTTGATAATTAAAATGTATGAATTTCATTGCATCAAATTCCAGCAGCAAACGAATGATCCTATCTTTTCTCAGAACTAACAGTTCTCTCAGCCATTTTGTTTCCCAAGGTTATTTTAGATGTGTGAAGTTTATTTAAATAGTTCATGTAGCCTAAATGTTTTCAATTACGTCTGATGTTTCATTTTTAAAGGTAATTTATTTTGCATGAAATATTTGCATGAAAGGTGTGCTTGTGTGCACTCTTTTGGGGCCACTGTATGACTGCATGATAAATAACATCAATAACACTGTGGAGATAATATAGAGAAGATACGTACTATAGAACACATTAATCATAAATGCTTTAAAATAAGAATAATACAATAATTAGAAAATGATTGGTTAGTGTGTTAAGGAGTCATTTCTTTACCAGCAGGATGATTGTAGATAGGTCTTAATTTAGGCGGCAGCATTAACTCGATCCTGTCCAGGGTCCGGTGATACGACGCTCTTAAACCACCGGAATAAAAACGACATGATTGCAGTCGTAAAAGTCTGCTGCTGCTCATGCTGTTTCGATGCAGTGATCAACAGCACAGTGTCGATGGGAAGTTAGATGCGCACCTTCTGTCCACCCTTCGAGACGACCTATCACAATGTCACCATCACTGAAAACACGTTTTGGTGCCAGGCAGCGAGCCTACGGAAACACAAACAATGAGATACGCGAGACCGTTCTTGAAAGATACACTGAATGAATGAATGATTGAATGAATGATCAAGCTTTTACCGTACATGTAGTCTAAAATGGGCTCCTTAAGTCTCTACTTGGAAAATGTGGTCATATGATCTATTAATAGGTAACCTAGTTGAATATTAAAGCAACTGCACTGCTCGTCAAAAAGTACTAACAGCTTCTGTCCAGCAGATGTCACTGTCGCTCTAAAATTAAAGAGAGTGAATTTGGAGCAGAAAATTGTTCAAATCTTTAAATAATCCATGGGATGAAATCTCATTTTTCATCATATTATTTAAAATTGCATAAATAAAAATAGTGGAGCAATGCTTATTTGAAAAAAAAAAATAATAATAATATATATATATATATATATATATATATATATATATATATTATTATTTTTATTTATTAACAAATAATTGTATGCATACTCTCAGAACTTACCTATTATGCAACCTTGACACAGTCAAATGGTTTAAATGAGAAGTAGTGGGCTAATTAATGGTCAGATTTTAATAAAAATTGCATAAATAAAAAAGTGGAACAGTGCATATATATACATTTTTTATTTATTTATTAACAAATAAGTTTATGCACACTCTCAGAATTTACCTATTATGCAACCTTGACACAGTCAAATGGTTTAAATTAGTAGTGGGCTAATTACTTTCTTTGCATGACTGCTGTATAGCACAATAGTGAAACTGTACATTTTGAAATGTTTTTATAAACCATGTACAGGTAACACTTTTAAAGTGACTAACAAAATAAAGTGTAACCCATGTACATTTTACACTTCCCCAAATAGCATGGGGTGGTGGGGGTGGGTCACATCTTTACACTAGTGAATGGGAACACTGTCTATTCCTGGGCTCACTGAATTCACTTGGCAGCTCTAAATATGGGTAGGCCTAAATGTGAAAATAATGATAAAATGCTATTTTGCATATTGCTTAGTATGAAAAACAAATTCTTCTCTAATGTATGGTATCAAAAAACAACTAGATCAACATCCTTTTGTATAAAAAATAATAATCACATTAAGTGCAAAACACAAAAAATGTTGTGGTTTTGTTGGTTGTTGGTTTTGTTTGCATGTGATACTCAGGATTTTTTTGTGTTTTATTCCTTAAGTTCCCCTTTGATAACAGTAAATAAACACTAACAGTAAGTTGTTATGCAATAGCTGGCACTAATGTAATTTATGTAACTGTGGGGAAACAAAGCCACAGTTGAATTGTAATCATTGATCGTAACCATAAATCAATCCTTTTAATTGTGTATTTTTTATAAAAGAGAAGTTCTATCACTAATTCTCTACTGTTAAAAAATGAGCAGATCAGAAATTTAATCACAAATAAATTGCATTACTTTAAATTACAATAGGCCTACGTGCAAAATGTACATTTTTTGTCTTGTCTCATTTCACTAGAGATTTTAAAGCATAAAAAATTTGCACAAATTTCTAACAAAGATATTGTTCAGTGATAAGTTGCAACTTACAATGAAAAAAATCAAAGTAAATCTAATCTGATAGGCTACTCTGACACCAATTAGAAAAGGGTTACATTTACTTGGGGTAACAGTTGAAATTTCACATTTGGCTTGAAAATGATTTATGATCTGTTAAGGTGTTTTTAAGGTGGATGGTGTTTAATTTGATAAAAAAAAAATCTACTCAAAACCAAAAAGAAAAAGAAAAGAAAAACTAGCAAATTCTAATATAGGCTATGCCTCTTGGTCATTTATTCAAACAATTCATGGATAAGTAGAAGATTTTTAAACTACTTTCATTTGTAGCTAAGCTGACAAATATTGGAATATTGTTTCGAAGAAATCTCATTTTCATCATACGTGAAAAAATGACGTGAAAAAATAGTCATTTGGATGCAAAGTGACTAATTCAGAGCCTGTTCCGGTTTATTTATAAACAGGAAGACTTTAATTCTGACATCGATGTGAGGACTCTATGTATATCACACGGATGCAGTCGAGAAATATTCCTTATCATGTGTTTGTCGAAACTGTTGAGTCACACCATAGACTGAGTCAGACAGTGTTACTGTAAGAGCTTGATTAGTGCTCGTGGGCTCTTCTTGATTACTTGGCTATATTCGCTCAGGACAACGATACGATTTACTTTGTATGAACAGTCGCCGCTTGAGGATGTGGATTCATTCTTAAACTTATAAGAGGCAAGACATTCCAGTGTCGGTTACATCCTTAATTATTTAATTACTAATCACACAATGGTTAAATGTAGACTGTTTATTTAGTGAGATGATCTGACCTTGACATTGCATGACATACAATAAAAGCGGAAGTGTTTTATCACGAGCACATGCAGCCTTACTGTATGTCACGGTGTGTGTTTCTTTGGAAAGTCCGGGATAACCCTGACAGAAAATCCCGGAAATTATTAAAATATTTACTAGATGGATGGATAGATGGATGGATGGATGATCACTGGTGTCCACTGGTGCATCCACTGGACGCAAAAAATATTTGGACACTTATGTTTGTCGCATTATTAGCAGCTGCCGACTTATAAAAACTTTACAAAGAGTGTACATAACTACATAACTATGAATGTTATTGTGAATATTATGCAACAACTATATATATATATATATATATATATATATATATATATATATATATAAATCCTGAATGCATGTCTGACTGTTCATTTCACTGTAGGCCTAACTTACACTGTAATAGTTTCATTGGAAAAACGAAAGGATTTACAGATATTTATCAGATATGCTACTGATGTCAAACATAAAATTCCCCTTTTTTTTAACTGCAATTGGGGGGTGGCCCAGATAAGCTGTAGCTATATGTATCTGTTCATAGATAGAAACCTGACTATTTTAAAACATGCTGTGCCTTCTGATCATATTAAGTTTGCTCATAAGAGGTCGGTAATTTATCTATTTTAATGGCAAACTGAAACTGCTCTGGCTGGATGTTGCTAAACTGGATGGAGATGGTGGGAAGCTTATAACAACATCATTTTTTTTCATTCCACAGCTTATCTTTCAGATATTGTAGCACAGGGAGACACAGATGTCGATATTGGGTCAGGATGCTTCACTCTCTTGTACGCTGCCGTTCGTAGTCTGGAGTCAAACAAGTCACCTGGCAGCGGGTGCACGCACGAAGATGTACAAACTCTGGCAACATTCAGCGAACAATTCCAGGATAACGTGCTTGAGGAGTATGTGGGAAAAGTCACTTTAATTCTGGCGACATTTAATTCAACAACTATTACGATTAAAAACGCAACATTTGAAGACGAGGCTTGCTACATTTGTTCCTTCAAAGTGTATCCATCAGGACCTAAGCGAAAAACCTCTTGCCTCACTGTTAAAGGTAGGTAAATACCTGCAATCAAATAAGGGAAATTACTAAGGGTTATCTATCAGATTTTAAATCAGAAACACAAGGATTTCAGGCCTCAGCTACAACTACAATGTTTGAGGATGAAAGTAGACATTGTACACATGTAGGCAATGAAGACCATAGGCTGGCATAATGCAATTGTGTTGCAAACCCAAGTAGGTTCATGCAGGATGTATTGTCTGAATTTACTGATGACTCATTGGTCTGTCATTTGGGAGACAAAAACTCATGTCATCATGAACTTTGATCTATGGCACACTTTATTTGCTTTTTTGTAGTCGATACTTGAGGGGTAATTTACAAAAGTAAACCCTGAGAAATATTCCCTGGAGTAAAAAGAGTAAACGCTAGTTCCACTAATTGGTCATTAAGATCCGGAAAGTATGGCAAGTCATCCAAGATAATGCAGATATGCCCAAACTCATAAGGGATCGTGTGAATCATAAGGTACACAGAGATCTGTACATGAAAGATAATGGCTTCTCAGTGCAAGACTTGCATTCAGTTTTCAGTTCCAGAAAAATGAAAGCAAATGTCAGGATCATAGGGTTAAGAATTTTAATAGACATTTTGAGCTTTGGATATTACATAATTTATTGTTAAAAGATTGTACATGAGTAATTATGTTTCTGGTATTTTCCAGGTATCTCAGAAATAACCGCAAAAGTGAATCCTTCACCCACTTCTGATTCAGATGTCATAGTTTCATGTTCAGCCACTGCTAAACCAACTCCAACAATCCGATGGAAATCCTCAGAGACAGAAATTAACTTCTTCAGGTCAAATAATTTCACTAACCTCAACAAAGATGGTTCAACCACCATTACAAGTAACATCACAATTCCACTGTCACAGTTTCATGGGAAGTCCGTGGAATGTTTAGCTCAGAGTGACAGCGTGGAGAAGATGTTTCAAATTTATGTGCCTAAAGATAATAATAAAGGTAACTTGATTTGACTTATTAGACGTTAGTGTTTGGATGGGGATTAAATGGGTTTAGATTTGTTTATGGGATTAAAAACTGCATGAGCTAATAACAAATTAAGCAAGCAGTGGTAATATTGTAATTTCATAATTAAGCTAAACAAGATGCATTTTCATAATAAAAAATATAAATGATCTTTTCAATATTTACATGCAAAAAATTGTTTTTTGTTTCACAGAAAATGATGTCACATTAAGAAAGTATATAATTCCGAATGTTGGTCGTGGTTATCTTCAGGTATTGTCATTATTGCCTTCTACCTTCACACAAAGTTAAATGGTAAGCAGAAATATATTACTTTCGATCAAGACCACATTTATTGCAATAAAGAACAGCATTGCTAATTATGTATGTTAATCATTTCTTTTTTTTTTCAGGTAAAAATCTAAAATCTGTTTGTACAGCATAAACTTCTGGTCATCGACTACCACTTTCTGCAGAATCTTTGATATTCTGCTACAATAATAATAAAAAGAAACATTATGTTTACTTTTGTGAATAAGCTAATAATAATATGTGTATAAATATCTGTTCACCTGAAAGTCTGTATTTTTCCACATACAGTTTATTAGACCCTGCACCTGCACTTTATTTGTTCTTTCTACCTAACATTTTATTTATTGTTGTGAGTATTGAAAATATTGCATTTTAAAAAATTATGTTACAGCAAGCTGTCTTGGAGAATAGACTATATTTTAGGTCACCTGTCAATAATGCTATTTCAAAAGTTTTCCAATAAAAATTGGTTGTTGTACCCAAACATTCAGTTATTGATGGCTAAAGTGTATTGATAGTAATAACTTTAAATTATGCATAATTATATGCAACTGACCCTAAACCAAACCACACCCTAATCCTAACCCTATAGTGATAGTAGTTACTTAATATTCCTCAGTACTTAGATGTGTTACACTGTAACAAAGATCATAATTCTTATGAATTTGCTTGATGCATCATTTGCATATTTGGAACCCATGCATGCTCAATATTCATTCAAAGGAAAAGGATAGATGTCCATAGTGACATCCATTCCAGTGAATCACAATCAGTTTATCCAGAAAGAAAAGTCCCATAAGTAATCCTGAAATGTAGAGTGAATGCTTTCATTTCCTTTCATCGCAGAAGAAAGTTTCAGTTTCTTCCATCGGCAATGCATCAGTAAACTCCTGTAAGACAATACAAAAAAAAGAAGTAACAAAGTAGAGTATATTTCTTCTTAATGCAATTTTTTTAAGAAGGAATGAACACAGAATGAAATTAAGTTTTTATTTACTGAAAGTCTAGCATTCCCTCTCTTTCACATTCAAACCTGGATCATCAAAGCATAGTTTGCTCAAAAATGAAAATTTTTCTAATTTACTCATGCCATCCCTAGTGTTTATGACTGACTTTCTTCAGATACAAACAAATTACATAAATTTAGGAGAATAATCTGTCCCTGTATGCGCAGTTGACATTTTTTAAAAATACACACAGCTCATGATAATCAGAAACGGAGAAAGTAAAAGTGTGGACTAGTTGTGCTTTGCTTTACTCTTTTATCACTTCACAAACTGCATGCAAAAAGAACAAACAAAATTGAAAAATAATAATAATAATCTCAGAATTTTTCCAGATGAGGCAAAGGAGGTTAAATACTAATAATGTAAGTATTTTAGGTTTTTTTATAATAATGATTGTATTTTTCAAAGACTATCATTTAAGCCACTGTGTTTCTCATTGCAACGCATTCTCATCCCAAGGCGTCATATTAACTGACACTTTTGACCATGCTTTCAACATCCGACGCTTTAGGCACCCTTTAGCATCAGTTAGATGACGTAGGTATTTAGGTCTGGGGTAGGGTTAGGGTTAGACTACTAGGAAAGCATCATCTAACTGACGCTAAAGGGTGCCTAAAGCGTCAGTTAGATGACGCATAGTCAAAAGCGTCAGTTAGATGGTCGGGGGGCATGCTCCCAGGAAGAAAAGTGTGTAGGTTTTAAAGATAAATTCATAAGTCTGGTGCAATTAGAAAGTTCAAAATTAAGTGATTAACTAATGTAGTGTCTGCGAGTCTGTTCTCATCCCAAGGTGTCATATACAACGCTTTTGCCAAAGCGTAAGCATCCAACGCACGTGGCACCCTTTCAGCGTCAAATGAGATGCAGATATATATATATATATATATATATATATATATATATATATATATGAAGGTGTGAAGGTGTGTGCATCGAGGAAAACACTAATATTTTGAATTATAAATCATTTGCTGCCAATCTACATAAGTGTTCACGAGAGGGACGAGAGTTAAAATATATTAGTGTTTTTCTAACACACACCAATCATTTCGCTTCAAAAGATATTACATGTCCGTTTACGTTTAGCTATTTACGTCACGCGTTTACGTCATGATTGCTGTGTGCGTTTTTTCAGAGCGTAATTTTTCTTAAAAATCTTTTCTTTGTGAAGAAAGAAAGTTGTGGATGGCGCGATCGAGGGTGGGTTAAATATTGAGAAAATTTTTATTTTCGGGTGAACTGTGCCTTTAATAACGCAGAAGAATTTTTTTTGTTAAAAGAACGTGCCGATTTTTTGGGACAATGTATCCTCCCACCCTTTTCATCTCCGTGCGTGCTGTAACTTTGACGCACCCACCGCTAGCCTAGCCACATAATACACTCATATATTTAGTCTATTATATATAGCCATTAGCCAATGTGAGAATATACAAACCATTTCTGCAATTGCTAATTCGTTTCTGGGAAATGTGAGTCCTGTTTAACATGGACATTTCCTCCCCAAAAGTGATGGCTCATTTTACAGTAACAATTCAAAATATTCGGCCATTTAAATAGGAAACTCCGTCATAAAATAGATTTTGTCTATAATCTGCCGCTCACCGTCTCGCGTAATTTTTTTGCTCTCTCACAACCAGTAATAGGCTATGACATCATGGGAATTTTTCCTTTCACTTTCAAAATTAGGCTGTGACTTGCTTAGCCTATATATGCGTGTCTCATTACAAACGGACCATGCCAAACATTCGACATGTTGTGTCTGTTGAACTTGATCCTAATTTTAAGCTTCATAAACAGAGGTTAGTAATGAGAATTCTACTTCGCATTGTTTCTTTTTAGGACAAAACTGTGTTAAACTAAACTTAACTAAACTTAACTGTTAAACTAAACTAAACTTTTTTCATTCTACAGCTTATCTTTCAGATATTGTAGCACAGGGAGACACAGATGTCGTGTTGGGTCAGGATGCTTCACTCTCTTGTACGCTGCCGTTCGTGTCTGGAGTCAAACAAGTCACCTGGCAGCGGGTGCGCACGCACGAAGATGTACAAACTCTGGCAACATTCAGCGAACAATTCCAGGATAACGTGCTTGAGGAGTATGTGGGAAAAGTCACTTTAACTCTGGCGACATTTAATTCAACAACTATCACGATTACAAACACAACATTTGAAGACGAGGCTTGCTACATTTGTTCCTTCAAAGTGTATCCATCAGGACCTAAACGAAAAACCTCATGCCTCACTGTTAAAGGTAGGTAAACATTACTGTGGTGATACCAAGGTATAGTCAAGCTTTTAGATAATAATATTGTTTGGTATACGGGCTAAATAAATGCAGAAGTTTGTACTCGAATTAAAATTGTATTTTAACAGCATTGTAGTACCACTCTTAAGAAAAGGTTAGAACCTTAAAATGTTCCATTAACGCTCTATCAGCGTATTTGGAGACCCTAAAAGGTCTATACAGAACCCTTTTTTAAAAGTTCAATAATAAGAACCTTTTAGGGACCAGGAAAAAACGGGAAAATGGAACATTTTGGGTTCATTCATTAACATTTGTTTTGTCCTTTCTGGATTAAATATTTAATATTATCGACAAAATCAAATAAATGTATTTATGAGTGCATGTGAATGATCTTAAAATTCAAGATATGGGGTTAGAAAATGTATATATTTATATCATTTTATGTAGTTCAATATCACACGAAGAGTGCAGTTTTTCTCCTCCAAAAATCAGCATGATTAAAATGTGATATTAAGTTACTACAACAGTTTAATAAACAATAATTTAATTACAACAAAATGTTGCAGAATAATGTATATATGAATGAATAATAGCCTATAAAAAACCTTGGGTTCTTTCTTGTCATTATAGAACCTTTTTTAGCATAAAAGTTTCTTTGGAGTTGAGTAAAGAACCCTATGCTTCAAATGCAGAACCCCAATGAACCTTTTTTTTAAAGAGTGTTATATATCTGTTGCTTGTACCAGTATCTCTCAATGGAACCTGCAAACACAAACTTATATTTAGAAGTTTTAGTGATGTAGTAATGTTTAGTACTTTCAACCCTAAAATCCCTTAGGGGACAAAAGTGGGCAAAATGTATTTTATTTATTGTTTTAAAATACTTGATCTGAGCAGCACAAGACTTGGTGGCTTTTCCTTGCCTGAACCCACACACACAAAAAACCCATCATTTTCTTTCTGGTATTTTCCAGGTATCTCAGAGATAACAGCAGAAGTGAATCCTTCACCCACTTCTGATTCAGATGTCGTAGTTTCATGTTCAGCCACTGGTAAACCAACTCCAACAATCCGATGGAAATCCTCAGAGAAAGACCTGAAGCACTTTAGTTCAAAGAATTTCACAACGCTCAACAAAGACACTTCAACCACCATTACAAGTAACATCACAATTCCACTGTCACAGTTTCATGGGAAGTTCGTGGAATGTTTGGCTCAGAGTGACAGCGTGGAGAAGATGTTCCAAATCTACATGCCTCAAGATGATGAAGGTAACAGCTTCAACATGGATATCGTCTAGAATCGCATTAAAGGGATACTCCACCTAAAAATGAAAATTCTGTCATCATTTACTGTCATCATAAGTTGTTGCAAACCTGAGTTTATTTCTTGGAATCGTTCTTGGAACAATTGGAACTTTGGCACCATTGACTTCCAACTGTTAGGTTCCAATCGTTCTTCAAAAAAATCTTCCTTTGTGCTCAGCAGAAGAAAGAAACTCATACAGGTTTGCAACAACTTGTGAGTAAATGATAAATGACAGAATTTTCATTTTTGGGTGGAGTATCCCTTTAAGAAAACATGTGCAGTTGATATAGGTTGATAATACAACAATACATTTAGATGTTACAACATTTTTAGAGACAAAACAACTAGCCACACATTCATTGTTGCCATTTTGACCGTTTTTAACTGCAATACTTTTTCACAGTATTTAATCAAAAAATATTTTCTTGTCTTACAGCGAACAACACTACACCAAGAAGTTACATCATTACATTTTCAGTCATCATTGTCATGGCTATTGTGATTACTGCCATTTGTGCCATCTGTATTCACAGCAAGCTAAAGAGTAAGCTGCAAAATTCTATCACTCTAGTTTAAATTGGTTAATGCAACCACACATACTGTCATTTATTAAGAACAGCATCTCAATAACAAACTAATTTAATCATTTAATTTCTCCCCACCAAGGAGCCAGTTTTGGGATGAAATCCCTTCATGACCCAAACGAGCGATGTTAACTCTGCAGCTACCTCATAGAATGCTTCTTCTTTTATTTATTCATTTTTTTTTTGCTCATTATCTTCATGAATGTGGATTTTTATGTTCCTTAAAGGAATCATGCAATATCTAGTATTTATTTAATTTATTTTTGTTAACATATTATTTTTGATAATTATGTATGTTACCATGTGTTGTATTGCATTAATATAGTTTAATAAGTGTTTTCCACTATGCCAGCATATTTTGACCACAGACAAGTACTGTAAGACAGATCATGTAAGAAGTCATGTGACCTATGCATTTGCACTTTAAGACCTAATTTGTTTAATGTACTGCTTGAATGTAATGCAATTCTTCTGGAGTTGAGAAAGTGACAGTTATTTATAAATTCATAAATGCAAGTTTTGATGTTTTCATGATGTCATTGTTCAAATTATGTCAGACCGAGAATCTGGTGAAAAACAAGGTTTTCAACATTGTGAAACAAAGAGAAAGTTTTGTCATTATTGGACACAGAACCTGTTTTGTGGTTTCCTGCTGCAAGAAACTCTGAAGCCTGCAGAGAGATGACCTATTTTGTTACTATTGTTAGTATTTGTACTATTGCTATTTGCTCATTGCAGAAAGATTACTAGAAGTACAAGTGTCTAGCTGGCAAGATTGACTTGAACGTATCATCAAAATGATGTCAACAAATTATTGTAAGTGTGTTAGACAACAAAACTAAAAATATCATATGTAAGTTTAATCATCTTTCTGAAATCACCTTATGTCATAGTGTTATATGAGTAATTCTAGTTTTAAAAAAATCTATAAAGTTCTGAGTATTCATAACATTGCAGATTTTTGTTTTTAAAAAAGAGAAGTGAAGTGAAAAGAAAGGTCAACTGGTCTGGTTGAACTGAAAATGTAACCACTTGATAGCAGTAAATGTTGGCATGATTCCACAATGTCTAAATCTACAACTTGCAGTATCAAAACCATAAGTTAATTTAAAGTTTTTGTTCCATCAAATGATGAACGTGTAACTTTCAGACAGTTTTTTGCTGCCTCTTTTTTCAGCAGCCACGTGGTCTGTGAATGTCTAAAATGATGCAGCAGTGCTGCATCTGCAAAGTTCAAAGGAAGTCCTCTCGAAGTGGTTAGAGCTTCAGACACACTTCAGGTAGCCATATTCAAGTTAGCCATTTTCTTCTTTTAACTGAAACATGCAGATCTTTCACCCGACTTCAGTGTTTCCTACAATGGTTGTTCTCTGCAGTCTGCTATCGTCTCTAGCAGGGGTAAGTCTCACTCACTTCTCGACTAAGTTTTATGTATTTAAATCAGACACATTTGTTTTTAATAATGCTTTCCCAGCTAACGGCAAACTTTTTGCCTTGGTTCAAAGTTATGAACAAATGTTCTTCCACAGTAATATAATGTTAGTTCACAGTTATTTGGTCTTTAATAATGTCATCGGAAATTTGCACAAAAGTGTAGTTTACATCAATGCATGAAACTTTTTTCGGAAACATTTTAATTTAGACATTTGTCAAATGTTTATTAAACGTTACTACTTTTTTCAGATGGTTCAAAGAATGTTCAAAATGAATGTTCTCATTATACTTGAAAAATTATAAAACAGAAAACTTTAAGTTTTCTCGATTTGATCATTTTGCAAGTATCTGACATTCATCAATAACAAAGATTGTTATTTTTAGTTTTATTTTTACATTTAAAGAATTGGACATTTTTAACATTTCGAGAACATTCTGAAATAACATTTGCATGACTTAGTCAGAACGTTGGCAAAACGTTCTTACATCAAACTTTTGCTATAGCTGGGTTTGTTGTCAAATTTTGGTGTTAAAGGGTTAGTTCACCCAAAAATGAAAGTTCTGTCAGTATTTACTCACCCTCATGTTGTTCCAACCCCTAAGACCTTCGTTCATCTTCGGAACACAAATTAAGATATTTTTGATTAAATATGAGAGCTGGATCACTCCTTCAGACTAGTCCATAGGCTTCTTGAGGGATTGAAACTTGCTGGCCTCGAAAAGTTATTAAAGACATCGTTAAAATCCACTACAGTGGCTCAATGTTAACTTTATCAAATGACTGATAACACTTTTTGTGCGCAAAAACAAACATAAATAACGACTTTATTTCAACTATTCACTTGCTTCTCTTTGTGCCTCTAGTCAGTTAAAACTAGTGTAATTGCGTAGAGCTACGTCACACGAAGGCTCACTATTCGCCGACGCCGGGTCATGTGTGATGCGTGTGACGTACAACAGATCATATGCAATTACACTAGTTTAACTAGTAGAGGCGCAAATAGAAGGAAGTGAATAGCTGAAATAAAGTAGTTATTTATGTTTGTTTTTGTGCACAAAAAGTGTTCTCGTTGTTTGATAAAGATAGCCACTGCAGTCACTTGGACTATTTTAACAATGTCTTTAATAACTTTTCG
The DNA here is from genome assembly GCA_030378365.1 of Hybognathus amarus. Taxonomy (NCBI): domain Eukaryota; kingdom Metazoa; phylum Chordata; class Actinopteri; order Cypriniformes; family Leuciscidae; genus Hybognathus; species Hybognathus amarus. The sequence goes on from JAQIUQ010004554.1 coordinate 301,582, forward strand.
AGGACGCCAAGTTTCAATCCCTCAAGAAGCCTATGGACTAGTATGGAGGAGTGATTTCATAAAAAAATATCTTAATTTGTGTTCTGAAGATGAACGAAGGTCTTACAGGGTTGGATCAACATGAGGGTGAGTAAATAATGACAGAATTTTCATTTTTGGGTGAACTATCCATTTAAGGTATTTTTTAACGCATTCAACATTTTTGATGAGCTTAATGAAATACAAAATATTCCCCAGGTAGAGTGGTTGTGAAATACTCACGTGAAACGGTGACGAAGACTGAAGGCCAGTTTGTGTCTCTCAAGTGTGAGGTGCAGTATGATATCCAGAACTGTGACATTGTGAGCAATTGGTGGTTCATAAATGGCAATAAATCCAAGCCCATTACAGATCCAAACCATTATTTAATCACAGTAAATGAAACGGAAAAAAACAACTCCGGTCCAGGAATCTTTTCCTCTCATTCAATTCCTTGAGCCTTAAAGACAGTGGACAATACCAGTGTGATGCCAAATGTCTCAACAGTGGGACTGAAGGGAAAGGCCATCTTCTGTACCTTGACGTCAAAGGTTTGAACTGAAACATTACTTTGATTGTTACAATGTTCTTGTGTGTAACATTTATTAATATGAATAAACCTGTTTCCACAGCTGATCCAAACAAAGGTCTGCAGGTCTCAACATGGAGTGGCAAGTTAAAGGCAGACGAAGCATTGCTGGGACTCAGCGCCATGTTATTTATAAGCCGTTGTTAAATGACATTGTGTTCATATGAACCAACACAAGGTATCAACACCTACTGTCTACTTTACCAGATCTATTTAAATGTTGCTGTAGAGCTGGTTACCTGATTTATTTTAGTTCATTAATAAAACTGTTCTTTATTGGTTCCAATTTAAACCTAAAGCATGCACCATAAACTGGAATTATTCCAATTTTAGTTCTATATTATAATATTCTTATTGCTTAAGATAAAACAGTGAGAAATTATAGTTGTCAAAGAGATGATGAATTGCACTGTCTGTGTATAAATAATATTTTTGTGCTACACTCATTTTAACTGCAATGGAACATTTTAATGCAGCGGTCCAGGCTTGTGGTTGAAACTGAAACCAAGCTCGTCTCGCCCAAAAGGACATGAACCTCCACAGTTGTGATCAGCTCAGTCATGTAACTGGCAGTGCAATGAAATGTGATTTTTATTTACTTTTTTTTTTTTTTTTTGCATTTGAGAGTGGACTTGCGATACAATGGAAGGTAATGTGTTATGTTGCTTTTGTGTTACTTTTTCTCACTTGGGCTGGTCTTGCATTTCTATTTTTAATAACAAATAATGTAAAGGCCCTTTCACACCAAAAGTGAAACGAATAAGCCTCAGGTTAAAGGAAAAGCAAATTCACACCTCTGCAGAGGGCACAGCTCAAACAAACCTGTAATGCCATTCTGGATTGCAGAAAAATATGATGCATTTGAACAAAAAGATGAAACACAATTGTTATGTTTCTAAGGTCATTTTTGCTTATTCGCATGTTTGCATTTAGATCATTGAAGGTCAGCAGCAAAGACATTGGTTAATAAAGTGAGATTAAATACTCAAAGTATTTTAGTGTTATAAATTACACATTTACTTATTGCAGGTTTGCGTCATATTTCGGTTTCACTCAGTATTTCACTGTTTTTATTTATTTCGAGGAATACTGAATCTGTTTTTGTGCAAGTGAAATGACTTGGCTAAATGCATAAGTTAACATTTAGTCAAGAACTACAATACAACTATCATGTTTACACAAGGCCCTTGCACTTACTCCAGATTTCATTCAACATGGGGACAGGACAGCTAGTCAATGGGAAAATAAAGTAACTTTCATTTAGGGCTGTCTGCATCTCGATTATTTTAGTAATTGGTGAATTCGTTTTTTTTTTCATTAATAATAATAAAATAATGTTTGGTTTAAATAAGGTATGAAAAGCAAGCAATGGCTATGCTTTCATAGGACAACATTGTTAAAAATACATATTATAATAGGCGTCTGCGGTACTGACAAATGCACTTTAATAAAATAATGTCTGAAACCACAACTCACTAACTAGGTTAACTATGAACAATATTTGATGCAGAAATATGTTGCTGGCAGTGTCTGTGCCTGAACGCATTCATTGAACGATAACCATATTTTGGGCGAACGTGAACTGAACGTACTGCCTGATGAACGTTACTGGTGTCTGTAAACACACTCTCTCTCCATTTAACTTCGTTCAGAAAAAAATTCTATAGAACAAAATTATATTTCTATAGAAAAAACCTGGCTAAAACACACGTAAACAGGCCTTAGGATTCAGGTTGAGTCTTTTGGGTACTGTAAAGGGTTAATTTTTTAAGCCAATCACAACAATTGTTACTGTGTTGTAGCTGAATGTGATTGGTGTGACATCACAGATGTGGGTCGGTTTTTATTTTTCAAATTGCTTGACACCTGGGATCTCATGGTAAGCCACCCTGCAAGTCCACTTATGATTTAACTATAAAACTTTTGCTTTTACGTACATTTATACTGTCTGTGTTTTAGAGATTAATAACAATGAACATCTAACTATGTTAAATATTTCTGAACTGTCCCACTCAATCTGACAGTGTTAGGTTGAGTGGGACAGTTTTAGGGCTAATGCTAGCAAACACAGTGCGGCCAATGAACAAATCTCAGAACGGTTGACTAGCTATGTACCAATGTGTAATTAGACCAAAGGTTCATTTTGCGCCAGAGCGGACCTTTAAGCGAGGAATCATGACAGAATTTCTTTATTAATTTGAAAAGTATCTAAAATATTTATTTTTAATGTAAAAGTATCCCTTACTAATATAGTATTATAACAATACTAATAACAATCATTTCAATGTACATTAAATTTCATTAAACTAAACAGTTTTATAAATCAACAGTTCACGCATTTTTTGCTAAATAAATTTGCTAAAACATTCACATAAAACTCTTCTGCCATCCAGAAAATCGACTGTGTGCAGATTTAGGGATTTTAATTGATCTCAGAGGATGAATACTGCCATCTACTGGACATCAGATGTCTTGTTGAAATCACGGAAAAAAATAAGGAATATAATATTTCTCTCCTGCTGTGATTTATTAAACTCATGGATACAGTAATAAAAGGTGTTCCTTTTGCGGCCACTAATAAGGTTGTGTGAGCACTGTGACAGGTTGGGGAAGATTTAACATTATGTTTTATAGGCTAACAATTAGCCCGATAACCTATTAAATGAGCTTAATATAAAAGGATTAATGGTCATTATAAAGGCTTAAAGTGACCAGGTACCTTCTATCATTGGAGACATTTGAGAGAGGTGGTAGTGATGTGCCTTTATCTGCAAATTTAACTTTCAGTGAGCTTGTATGGTTTCTCTTTCTTTTCCTGTCAGTTTCACTCTCCCTATTTCTAATGAGTTTTCCCATCATGGGGACTTTATCTAGAAATCATGCCAGGTAAGTCTTAAATTTCATTTTCAATTTGACTGATAACCGCTGATCACTCTATAGCTACTAAAATGACTGGATCTAATTACAATTACTAAGATTTTAAAGGTTTTACACAGAGGTTTTAACTTCCACAACAGGTTAAACACGAATTGTGTCTTGATAAAAAACTTTTTTGTTTTCTCTTGTTTTGAAATTACTGGCAGAACATGCAGAGTTACAGTTTCATAGTGCTCTGCTTGTGTCACCAAAAAAGTACAGTCCGAAAATAGTATTGGTATTCAAATTATTACAGTAACCAATGGGGCATACACCTATCAAAGGGAAGTTTGAAGGTAGCATCTGCGTTTTGATTCAAACATTTTTTTTAAATCACATGGTTGAGCAGAAGTTTGACTAAAACTATCCTAACAATGTGAGTAAATACGGTCAGTAAAGTTTCAGTAAACTTTTGATGGCAGAGGTAGTGTAAATTCACTGCTAAGGCTGTCATTCTGACTAATCTTTAAACACTTGCTCACCCTCTCATTCATTTGTAATTAGATGTCAATGTGAAAAACAATCTCATTCCACCAATTCCAGCACTTCTCTTTAGCAAGCATCCAAATTGCACCCAGGTTTAATGTATTATTTAATAGAGCAGTCAGAGGCAGTTCAAATGCATCACTTTGTCAAATGAACATGGAGGGCTTGTCCAATGTTAATGTGGCTCATAATCAGAGGTGATAGGTTGCTGTTCTTATAGTGGAATCATTTTAAGCTCTATATCAATTATTCATTCCCAGGAATGATTGAAGCAAGCAACTGTGGATAGATTGCCATAATCAGGATGTTTAACATAATAAATCCAAAGTTTCCAGGGAGTGTAAACCATACTTTTAATGTTATTACCGGTTATGGTTTATACAATCATGTTTGAATATTATTTGTGTTATTTACCTTTAAATCACACATAAAATCTGCTATGCAGTATGTGTCAGTTTCATTAGATAAACAGCCCATTCTCACCCCCAAGGCGTCACCTAACTGACATCTAAAAACTGACGCTTTCCTTTTGCCGTAGGATCGCGTCATGTGACTGACGCTAAAGGGCCCTGAAAGCGTCAAATATTGACGCATGGTAAAATGTGACGCCCTGGGTGAGAATTTGTTGAAATAAAATAGCAAACAAAGTTGCATGAGCATTCAAAAGATCCTAGAGCTTTTTTTGAAATGTCTGTTTGATAGCATTACGTTAGCAAAACGTAATCAAGTCATATTTATTTAATTCAATGATCACTTGGGGGTAATGCAAGAAACGTGAGTTCCCTTTCAGTCAGCTTAACTGACATCTTCGTGTACTGTTGAAACGAGCCAATGCACATTGGCGAGATTTGCATGTCACACTCCGTATGGTATCCACATGTCATGTCCACATGTCACGCTGGTATACCAAGGGGGTTATCCTCCAGCCGGAAACTGAAGCTTCACTTGGAAGCCACCATTAGCAGACTATCACCGTAGCACTCCATTGACTCCCATTCATTTCGGCGTCACTTTGACAGCGAATAACTTATCATCTGAGGCGTCCGAAGTCTCCATTTATCCATTATTTATTTCTTCAGGAAACATTATGGCCCCATGGAAGCCGTTTTTGTAAAAATAGTGCTGAACGATTGCATCATAACCACGGGACACTCTGTTGCACGGTAGAGAAATTACAGTATAGACGGGAGGAGAAGCTTGTAGGCAATATTTTTTTAATATATTTGTAGGCAATCAGGTGGTCATGGAGTCATAAAGTCAAGGGAGAAGCCCATAGATAGAGTGTTCATAAAAGCAACAGGACAATATATTTTAGCAACAGAATTGTTTCAGATTTCGATTCAGATATGTCTCGGCACAGCTAGAATGTCAGAGTGGTTGCTCACGTCACATGTTGATTGAGCTGCGCCCTCTGCAGGTGTGAATTTGCTTTTCCTTCAGCATGAGGCTTATTCATTTCACCTTTGGTGTGAAAAATATAACTTTTTTTGTTAAAATAAGTCTTATAACTGATGGTAATGTATTTAAAAATGACACAGTGAATATGTGCTGAGGTCTATTAGATCTGATGTAGTCTATGATGTCATGTTACCAACAAAGCAATATTGATGGATAATGAATAATGTAGAATTTCTTTAGGAGAATGGCTTGCTGTAGCCTGTTTCCTTTGTGGAGAGGAAGGACATTCATAATTTATTCTTACTTGAAAAGAGAGATAGAAAGGCAGAAACAACTGCTACATGTGGACATTTATAGATAAGTGTGCTATATGCTTTCATTTCAGTAATAAACATGCACCAGGATTTCAAAGTGGTCTTCAGCTCACTGGGTCTAATGCAAAATAATTTTTCAACTTAACCATGGGTAAAACATATTCATTTCACCAAATTAAGTAAAACCGCATCAAACAGCTAAGTTCATCTTAGAAAAAATACACAACTAAATATAGAAAATTAATCCATTTACTGCGGTGCACAGTTTTCATGCTGGAAACAAGATGTCACAGTAGTCAGAGCTTATATCTTGCATTTCGGTAAGACACACATTTGCTGTGGATTTTGCTTACACAGTTTTTATATTTTAATGCATTTTCATTACGACATTACTTAGCATGTCTGGCTCTGGTTTTGGTTGGAATGAATCAATGCAGTTACCTGAAATCACCACAGCTAAAAATCGAAACAGCTAAATTTTGGCATACTATACTTCCTGAAACTAAACTAGTTTATATTAATTGTAACGAAAAGAGCGTTGCTTTTGCCTCTACACTCTTTAAGAGGTAGGCTACTTCACCATTGGTAAAAATTTGGCTGCCTATACAATAGAAAGGCTTTATAGGAAATACTTCTATCTTAGCAAACTTTATTCATAATGATTCATAGATGGCCTAAATGTTTCTTTTGGAGTGAGTTTCTTTTGGTTTCCAGTGAAGGATCCAGCGAATTGTAGGTAGTGGCTAAAATTCGTAAATAAGGAGAAAACGGCGCGAATCTTAGACCGTCATGTTCGTAGTCAACATTTCGAACTGGATGACCACGAAAACAGTAATTTATGCCAAATGGAGGGGAAAAAGCAAAAGAAACGGCCATTCTGTCAGTTCTGCCTAACCCCCACAAAGTAAAACTCTGTTGTGTGCAGGTAAGAAAGATGTTGCCATAGTGTTGCATTTGCATAATAATGCTGTTTAAAGAGTAGACATACACTGTAAAAAAAATGCTGTAGTTATGCAGCAGTTTGCCAGTAACTTACTGTAGATTTAAATTGATGTATATTTACTGGCAACAGTTTGTTCAAAGTTAAATGAACATTAAACCTTAACAAGTCTTTGTCTTTATAGAATAAAACTATAAAATAACAATCTAATGCAAAGCATTATGGAACCAGAAATCTTCATCAATCTTTTCTGTTTTTTTTTCTTCAGATTTTGGTTCCCAGAATGCTTTGCATGATGCTGTTATTTTTTTATTCTGTAAAGATAAAGACTTGTTAATGTTTAAAGTTCATTTAACTTTTAACAAACTGTTGCCAGTAAATAACATCAATTTAAATCTACAGTAAGCAGCTGCCAGTTTTACTGTAATTTCTACAGATTTTTTTTACAGTGTACATAGTAAAATACAAATTTCACTGATAAACCTACCCTTTCAATAACTGTTCTGTTAATATCCCTCTGTTTATCCGACTGTCCGTTGGTGGGAATACAAAAATGCAGAAGTATGATCTGTAGTTTACACTAAAGCCCTGTTACACTTTGGTTCTTTATTGGCATCTGAAGAACCTTTCCCTTTTCACAATATGTAAAATAAGTCTCTTTGGCCCCAGTGAAGTTTTAGCTCAAAATACCCCACACATATTTTTTATAGCATGTTAAAATTGTCACAGTTTTTGTGTGTGTGTGTCCCTTTAAATGCAAATGATCTGCTGCTCATGTGTTAGCAGCTCAAGCACTGAAATTTTCAAAAAAAAAACGTTTTAGCCTTTTATGTTCAAACTGGACAAAGAGAGACTCAAAGAAGTGACAACAAGTAGAATGCAACGGGACATTTCTAAATGGTTAGTTGATGAAGTTGATCTGGAGTTATATTATCTTTAAAGTGTAACTAAACCCCTGGTCAAAGCCTGACTCCACCCACTGGCAAAATTTGAAAAATGCTAAAAAAGTGGGCAGACCCCAGCGAGAACAGAAGGGACGAGCCGAGGGCGGGACTGAGCGGGGAGACGTGCACATGAGACCCGCAGTGACGGATTAATTGACAGCTGTAGTGGTGGGAAGTTTTGGAATCGTTACTGACTTGGATCTTTGAGTCGTTCAGCAAATGAACGAAGTATTTTCTATACGAATACATTTACGTTCATTTCATCATTATATAATTAAAATGTCATGTTAAATATTCCAAAACATCTAGTAGGCTACTTACGAAAATCTTGATTACATTTACTGGATGTGTGTCTTGGTGCATTTCCTTGAGGAATCGCGGATCACTCGCGGCTCGTGGAAGAGATGGACTAGACGCCGAAGTTGGCGCTTCACGGCGCGGGCCGGCTGCGCGGGCCGGCTGCGCCTCGCCGCGCTCCGGCGATCTGGTGTGAACGACACCATAACATGGGTGTCGAAAGGAAGCGGCCGTGCGATATAGCAGTACTGGAAAGAATAAAGATTAGTTCATCTCTCGAGTGAACGAACCGGGTCCGAGTCTCGTTCTCCGGTGAGTCCCGTATAGTCTATGCTGTCAGCACCGGAAAGGGAAATGATTCATCCATCTTTCAAGACTCCAGTTTCTTCATGATGCTATCCTGATCGTTTTCGTCTCTCATAAATCCAACTCCTGACTCGCTAGAGTAGTTTTGACGGAACCAGATGCTTTTATACCAGTCTGCAAGGGCGTGGTGGGGCTGAGGCCGGGCGTAAAGACAGAGTAGTGTCAGAGAGTTCGCTCCGTCAAGAGTCCCCTGCTGCAGGAGCTTTCCGTTTAACCTGAAGAGGGCAACTTTAGGACGTTTTTACACCATATATTTGAAAATTAAAAGACTTTATTGCAAATTGTCAAAAAATGTACTCGATGAATCAACGGCATTTATGGAGCTCCATCTTTACAGATCATTAACTAAAAAAAGTTGGTTAAGTGTTTAGTTACTCTTTAAGTCACTTTCTAAGCGTACCAGACGTTTCTTGTGGTCCTTGGGAGAGCGGAACTCTGTAAATGAAGTATCTCCCTTCGCTTTGAACTTTGAGCGTTGTAACTTTGCATATGTTGTTTATGCTTAAACAGCAACAATACACACTAACTAAAGCATAGACTGTAAAAAAAAAATGGACGACGCCCTTCGCTCTTTTCCATCAGAGAGAACTGAAGGGACCTGAGTCTGCGCACTTGCGTGTTTCGGGACTAGTCATGCGCAGTCGTGAGCAGGAAGTAATCAAGGCCGCGCCCTCATTCGCGCTGAATCAAACGCAAGCACATGCCCCGCACTTTCATTAAGTGTCCTCTGTCTGCTCCGTTCTTCTCCAATGATGTCTGCTGATTGCAGAACCTCGTTAAGGTAAATACAATTACTAGCCAAATAGTCAACATTATGAAAAAAGTCCGCTGGTGCTTCAGTGACTACCTCGCACAGAGAACCTGTCAATCACAGCTCTCAATCATGATGTCAGAGCACCGTTTTTATCACCACATAACTAACTAAAAACAAACTTGTTTTAAAAAACGAAGACTTGAAATTACATCAACGTGATAAAAACTACAGTACATGACAGAAACTATCTTTGGAAAAGGATATGTGAAGTGTAATTTAATTGTTTATTTGGTCTCGCATCCCATTGAAAAACATGGGGAGGCGGGGGTTATGAGCTATACTAGGACCGGCCACAGGGGGGCGATCGAGACGTTTTGGCTTCACTTTTGAGGGCTTGTGCGGCACACTTGAACTAAAGTTGCAAAAGTGAAATCACAATCAACCAACATCCATGGGTTTATTCTTTATGGTGGAAAAATGTTCTTTAGATTATTAAAATGTTCACAAGAAAAATATTTTTTAAAGAACTGTCACTAAAAGGTTCTTTGGAGATCCCAACATGGAAAATAGTATTTGGAGCATTTATTTTCTTCATGTGTTTTCAAGTTTTGGCGAGATGTGAATTCAAGAGAAATATGTAGATTATGTGATTGGGACAGATTCATCTGACAAGATTAGTATAGGGAAATGTTCCTTTGATGGATTGAGTATTTAATGATTATTTAATGGTGATGAGTTAAGATCACAACGGGACTCTGTAATGTTTCTCTTGTGTTCAGGTCTTCAGCTAATAAGGGCAAAACAACTATTGTGAATCACATAAACCTCGAGGAAGAAGAACCACCAGTCGATACCCAGGGACATAAATTTCTAAAGCTCTATCCAAACACATCACTGACTCACTCAGTGCTGTTACTTCTCTGATTCTGCTCCCAATTACAGGCAAGTCAAAGTGAAGAGTAGCAGTAAACATTATTTGTTGACGGCAGCCCTATTGGCATTCATCCACATATTTATCAGTTACCATTTTGGTGCTTAGGCCGTGTGTCCACCAAAGCGTTTTTAGCCAGCTGAAAAAAACAGATGCTCTGCTGAAGACGCCATGTTTTGGGCGCTTGAGAGCATTTTGGCAGCGCAGCGTTTTTCCGTTAAGACGTTTCGTTGCTATGATACAGAATATCCGCAGCACAGTTTACTAAGTAACTTATTTCACAGATAATTTGTTTCATACTAAAAATTTATTTTTCATCCATTTTGTTCGGTTAGCTCTGTTGGTTGATGGTGTTGTTCTGAAAAATGTTGTGACAGTTGGTCAGTGTGGTTTAGTCCCGCCCCTCCTCCACTGTGATTGGACAGTTGGGTAAAAAGTGACAGTGATGATCGCTGTGTTTTATCCAAAGTTGAACATTTTTCAACTCTCAGCGACCAGTGAAAACGCTGGGCGCTCGGCGCTTCAGCGTAAAAAAATAAATAAAACAAAAAGCTCAGCGCATTGTTACGCTCATGGTGTTTAAAAGACGTGGCACTCCCTATATTGAAATCAATTTAAAAACGTTCGCCAAGCTCGTGGAAAAATGCTTTAGTGTTGAGTGTTTGATGCTGTTTGTTTTAAAGGAGCATTTCACCTGTGGGAACATTAATCTTTATTAAAAGTGGGCCATACATGTTGTCGAAATATACAATTTATTTCAAATTTGGTGCCTTCTTGACCAAGAAAAGACATGAAGTAACTTTAGGGTGGCTTTTTCTATGAAAGACAACAACATCCAGAACAGCGCCTATGGGTATCCGCCTAAAAAAGAAGAAATCCCTCTTCCGTCTACAAGAGTAGATACCACCAGAGCTTGAAATTCATTTCACAAAAAATTTCTAGTTGGCGAACTCATTAGTGAATTACTCCTCATTTGTATTTCTTTCGAAATGGTGAATTATTGCATGATACCAGGATGTTTAGTCAGAACATATGCGGTGCGAAATGGTTCTCAACACAAACATCCATGTCCTCGTCTGAATTAGAGATTTGAATTCTGCAAAATGATGTTTTTTTACATCATTATAAGCAGGAACTACAACACTGAAATCCTTATTTTTACCATCTCAGGGAAAAATGAGGAGATAATGCATGACCACTTAAAAATGTGACTGGGTTTCTAATGATACAAAGCTTTATGCAAATGGGTGAAGTGTCCCTTTAAGGCATGAAGAATGTTTTTCAAGATTTTTTTTAAATGTGTCATTTTGGTGATAAAAGATGAATTTTAAGGGATACAATTATTGTCTACAGGGGGACTTTAATAATTAGTAAATGATGAGAATGTGACCCTAATGTAAATTTTGCAGTTCTTTAAAATGTTTAATACGATAACTTGTTTACATGTAGTATTTTAGAGTCTGTACAGTCTAATTATATCATTTAGTGTATGGCTTTAATTTTCATGGAACATACTGTCAGCAGGTTTTGGGAGGTGTTCATATGACTGGTAATACACCCTGGTTACGATATTCTTTTGTGGAATAGAGAAAAAAATAGCAAAAACATTTTCAGAATATTTCCTTTTGTAGCTATTCTACAGAAGAAAATGGACAGGGATTTGGAAAGACGGCTGAAAAAAAACGACAGCTTCTAAGATTTTCTATTCCTCTAACATTGCAATAAAATCTCTATCTCCAACATTTAAGAGTTAAATTATAAGAAGGGAAACCCCGTAAGTGTTGTTAACCAATAAAATAAAACTTGTAGAAATTCTAACGGTTGTGTGATGTCACCAATCAAGCGCCACGGCAGCATCCCTCAGTCTGACACCATGACAACCGCAGCGCGCGAACGCTGGAATCTTTGCTGCTCCCGCGAAGCCCAATATGAAGACAAGATGCCGCCATACGAGCGCGAGACGCACTTGTTCTTTTGAAATTTTCCTCGCTCCGCACTTTTGGAAGAAGACGTCGGAGATTTGCAAAACCACCTGTTTCTAGCGTCCGTCGGCAATGTGAGTTAAACAACCTTTCGATTGGCCAAACCTTAATTTTTATGTGCCGTAAGAACTGCGCTGGTTTGAATACACTAAATTCAGGAGCGATAAAATGCGCATTGGAGTCAGGGATGCTCCTCATGGCGTTAACGCGTGGAGAGCCCACTGGGGCGTGTGTGCAATGCGTGTTAATGGATGTGTGAGAGAGTGAGAAAGGAAAATAGAGGAAAGGAAAAAGGCTTGTACATTCGCCGCACGCGCTCCACTGGCTCCAAATGGGGAATATGAGGATCTTGTGAAGACGCCAAAGATAAATAGACTAAAGGAGAGACTCTCCTGCCACACAAGGACCACGGAACACCCTCCTCAGAGAGCACTTGTTTAATACAAGGTGCGATTGAATATCCATAGTAAGACGCATCAGGTAAGCGATACGGGGTTGCGTTCGCATTGAAGTTCTAAGCGTCTTTTGTCGAGTATCATTTGATGCGTCGCAAAAGTGACACGCGCCTTCGTACATATGCAGGTGTCAGTGCGTGCGCTTTATCAACAAAAATGGACATCACACAACTGGCCACGGATACCTGGTCTGCAAAGTTCCTAAATGAAGCGTTTTCATGCAGATTGTAATCAATTGGGGAACCTTATTGAGATTTGACAGCCAATTAGACCAGTTCTTTATCACAACATTTATGTTCTGTTTACTTAAAGGGTCTTCTTACAAATTGGATATAATCTTGTGATGATGTATTGTTCTTCCATCATCTTAAACGATGCAGATTACATTACTGCATGGATGCTTTAATGCTGCAGTGTTGGTCTGAGTTCAACTTCGAGATCGCACACTATTGCATTTTAAGGACGATACCAATACAGATTATTTTTGGATGTGTCCAATATATCGAATACGCATTACAGAATTTTAACTATGCTTACTTTTCCTGCTTTGACTCATAATTATCATAATACACCCAAAAATTATATGCCTTCTGAATAATGTATTATTTTCATTATTATTTATTTATTCAAAGATTTGAGATCTAGATGGTTTAGGGATGTCTGAATATTAAACTACATAGTTCTTACTTCTCTGGCTGTTATTTAAGGAGTAAAGTCATTTTCCAAACAACAAATTCAAATAGTTGCTTTTGTGAATATTGTTGTTGGGTGATTTTCCATATTAGTGACCAAACAGTGTCATCATTTATCCGGCTGATTATTTGAAAAGAGTGATTATCACGACAAATATTGGACAAAATGATTATCAGTCTGTATGACAGATTGTAATGGTTATGTAAAAAAATGCATGCATTAATGCATCTAAGTCTTGCTAAGTAGCGAGGCACAGCTTTCTGCAGGATAATTATTGATACTCGCTGGCGCTGCTCTCCGAGGGCTATAGAGCGTGATCAAAGATTTATACACTCGTTCCAGGCGCTGTCATGTGTGGAAACAGAGGTTCAGAAGACAGGTTTTGTCCCAATGAGATTGTCCATGCTCATTACCTCAAGGGAGCTGAGGGAAAAAAAAATTCTGTGAACAAAACAGTTTGTACTGTAAAGTGTAAATTAAGCATTTTCTACTGCATATTAATGATTTGGGGAAGCTAGTAATATTTCACAGGCAATTGTCACCAAGGATTCAAATGATAGTTGCTGTAACATTTATGTACCGTTTAGTAAATATAGTCTAACATCATTTCGATTTTATTGTAATTGTGTCCGTGTCTTGTATATTATTTGGGTTCCATTATCTTAAAAGAGATATCCTTAAAGAGCATAATGCAGTGTTGGTTTGAGTTCAACTTTTTAGATTGTAATGGTTATGTAAACAAGGTTCATTCTTTTTGGCATGAATGAATGCATGTCAAATTTACACTGCGGAACAGAAGCTGGAACTAAAGATATATATATATATATATATACAGTATATCACAAAAGGTGCATTTGCAGATATTATTAATGCAGAAATTTTGTTGTAAAATGTTATAGACTGTTAGCTGTCAGACACGTTTTTTATTGCCTTTTTCCCATATATGACATAATTTAGTATTTTATATTTAGTATTTTAAAATTTGGTAACATTTAAAAAATAAAACACTCTATATTCTTCTTCAGTATCTGCTTTACTGTAAATTGTCTTAAGTAAACTTAAATTGTCATGAATGCTTTGGAAAACAGACTGGCTGGAAAGCACTTGTGCTTTTAGCTTACCTTAAGGGCATCCAAGATGTAGGTGTCTTTTTTCCGCAGTAGTTTGAATTTTTATATTTTTAGGTCAAACCGTTCTTGTCTGTCTTGTCGCGCGTGTACGTCACTCATTGTTTACACAGAGGTTTCGGAAGTGTTACCCATCACTGTGAAGATCTAAACATATTTAGATATACAAGAAATCGCAATGAAAGACGTTTTCGATACATCAACAGACAACGTTGATTTTTTTCGCAACCGCGTGAGAGAACACTTTCGGCACTTTCCGGCACTTGCGCAGACCGAAGCGACTGACAGACAAGAACGGTTTGACCTAAAAATATCAAAATTGAAACTACTGCAGAAACAAAGACATTTCCATCTTGGATTCCCTTGAGGTAAGCTAAAACATACCAAAATGTATTGTAGAGATGTTCCGATACCCTTTTCTCTTCCCGATACCGATTCCGATACCTAGACTCAGGGTATCGGCCAATATACAGAATTACCGATCCGATACCTGAGTGTGCACAGTATCTATTCAGCTGCAATTCATACTAGAACTGTATGGAATGATATAGAATTATTATGATGTGCTTTAGACTTATCCCTCAATTAAACATGAACAAATACATACATTGAACTAGTATTTTTATTATATGAATTACATTTCACAGCAATTTATTATTTATCTTATGTGAAAAAGAACTTAATGCAGCCGCACATATAATACTGTAAACTGAAAAAGGTAATTTAGATTTACAAAATAACTATATAAAAAGTGCAACAAATAAAACTAGGAATCTAAAAAGATTAAATATGAATTATATAAGAACATAATCTCTTTATAAGTGAAGATCAATAAACAATTGTGTTAAATAAACGACATTTCAGTTTTGACAGCAGCTGGTCATCGAGAATAATAAACTCCATAACTTACATGTTGTTGGTTATCGCTCGTTGGCTGTTTTTAAAAAAAAACATTTCTCTTCGTTTGAATGAAGCTTTTAGGGATTGTTGATTCTGGCGCGGCTCATCCTCCGTCTGCCATTGTGTTCTGCGGGTGACGCGTCTTCAAATGCTTATGTTACTCGTGTTGAAGTTGCTAATACTGGTTCTACCACTCGAAATTGCAGTACGGCATTTGAGACATGTCGCCGTTTTATTGGCTTGTTGGTCCAGTCTGAAATACAGCCAAACTGCGGACATTATGCTAGGGCGCACTTGAGCGTTTCTTCTTCGCTGATCTAAACAGTGGTTGCTTGTGGCAACAGCATGACTTCCTGTGTTGCCACAAGCAACCACTGTTTAGAGCAGCAAAGAAGAATTGATCACCATTTTGGAACGGTACGCGGATAGAAGTACTCGCCGATGCTAGAATTTTTATTGGTATCGGCTGCATTTTCCGATACTAGTATCGGAATTGGAACAACTCTAATGTATTGTAAAGTGAACTATCCCTTTAAGTTCAGAAATTATGATGCACAGAACCATATGAACAGTGGGTCCAAAGTGTCAGAGAGATTTATGGAATGGAACAAATAACTTACTCCCAGAGACTTCAGTCAAACACTTCTGAGGCAAGATGGAGGCCAATTTCAAGAATAGTACATAACAATGACCAACAAACCACTGTAAGAAATTATCGTAAAATGATAAATCAGTAAAGGACTGTAATGGTAAAAGTCTATAAAAATACTACAGTGAAAATTTGTGAATTGGTTACTTTTCCGTACTATACAGTAAGTAAAATGATCTAACCATTTAATTTTACTGTAAAACACTGTTGATTTCCTGTGAATCTTCACATTTGATGTATTTTCGTTGAAATAACTATGTTTCGTATTAAGTTTTTTCTAATCGGTCATTGTTTCATATTGTTGTTACTGTAAATGTTACTGTGTTTTTTTATGTTGTGTTACCATGATGGTGTTAAGTGTTTGTGTGAATGACACTGTGCACTATCCTTATCCTTTCAGTTTGTGGAAAAGCTACTTGTGATGAGCTTTGATTCATCATTTGACTTTCTCATCATCTGTTTTTGTTGGTTGTCAGTGTATTACAAATGTACAAACTAGATATTAGTTCTTCAATTGGTTGGCAAATGAACATTATATCAGTTAATGAATAAATTCGTTTTAACTGTAAATTCAAGTTCAACCTAAAACCTAAAAATACATATATGATTCTGTCAGGTTATTGGTTTGTTTCTGTGGTGAAATTAAGGACTTGAGGTTTTGCTCATAGTTCTCTTTTCATTTTCCCACCCCTTTTTTACATCTTCAATTTCTGTTTACTATGTATTTGCTACCCTGTTAACTATTCCCGATGCATGTCTGTGAGAACATGGTGTTCCTAAGTTAGAAATTAAATAGAAATTAAAAAAAAAAACATCAATTATGAAATGAAGCTGGTTTGGATATGAGGGTCAGATGAGATGGGTCAGTGGCATATTTATTTTAGAATATTTTAGTACAGACTTTTAGTACAGGATGTGTGTGCAGATTACTTAATATCTGGCCATTTCGTAGTGGTGGGGAGTGTGTCCAACGGTTTATACGCTCGTTTCAGGTGCTGTTTGAGTGTTGGTAAATGAGAGACGCTTTGAGTTTGTAAGCCAGAGTTAATTTGGGCTAGTGTCTCCAGGGATCAATTTAACCTTGTCCCCAGTTTTTCATCTCTATGGTTGTAATGAAATTGCACAGGACCCATCAGGGTACAACCACCTTTCAAACCCTTGATTATAAGTGAGTGACCTAGACTCTAAAATAAGATTACATCGCTTAATGGTGCATTACATAAGACAAACAGATTTGGGACTTAGCAAATAAAGGTGTGTATTTACTGGCCCGCTCACAGGTCTCCAAAAACAGTGGATCGTCATGCTTTTAGCAATCTCTCATTAAAGATATGAAAGTTTCATAAAATATTATATTTAAATATTACTTCCTAGGACTAAGTGATTTTAAGGAATGCTAAAGCCTTCAAAAAGAGTTATTGAAGGACAATAACTCAAAACGTGAGTGATAAGTTCTCCAGACCTCTTATTCTTGATCCTCTTGGTTGTTTTGACATTGTGGCCCATGGGCATCATTCAGGACATGAAGAAGATCAAACAGACTTATTAGCACCAAGCAAAGCATAGATTCTTCAAAAGGTACAATGGTAAAAAAAACCGTGAAAGAGAGGGAGAAGAGAAAGAGAAAAAAAGGACAATGAGAGAAGGTCAGATTTACTTAGTGAGAAGATAATAAATCTAATACATTTACAATGTGTCTGGTGGCTTATGCTGTCTGGCTTTGCTGTGACGGTGTGTTTGAGACCAGCAGAAGTCACCTGGTTACGTATATCAAATCAGAGCTCACACTTGATTTCAAATTTTACTGTATAACATCATTAACATTTGCTGCAGGGTAAATTCATCTCTGTCAAATTATGCTTTTTCTTCATTCACTATTCACTATAAGTGGTTCTGATATAGACTGCAGTTTTCAAATGCTTAAGCATAATTTAAAAGACAAGGACAAACAGCAGATAAAATGCTTTGCAAAATCATCAGAATATCAGAATCAGAATAATTTACAATAAAAAAAAACATTATTGTGCTCCAGACCCACATTTACGGAAGATGATTAGGCCTAAGCTAAAATAAAAATAAATAAAACCATCTTGAGATTAAAGTCATTATAATGCGAGATTAGATTAAACTCGTTAAATTTCAAGACAAAAATTTTAATACAATCTTGAGAATAAACTCATTAAATATTGATATATGTTGAGAATAAACATATATCGTCGAAATTGAAACATATCATCACAAAATTTAAAGAGGTTTTTTTTTCAAAAACACAACGACTTTATTCTCGAAAATTAATGAGTTTATTCTCAAGATTGTATTTCGACTGTTTTCTCGAAATTTAACGAGTTTTTTTTTCTGAAATTTAAAGATTTTTTTCTCAAAATACAACATATTTATCTTATATGTCGAATATCTTGATATTTAATGAGTTTATTCTCAAGATTGTATTATGACTTTTCTCTAAATTTAACGAGTTTTCTCTAAACACAACAACTGTTAATTTCTATTCTCGAAATTTAACAAGTTTTTCTCTAAACACGACTTTATGCTTGATATTTAATGAGTTTATTCTCAAGATTGTATTACGACTTTTTTCTTGAAATTGAACGTGTTTTTCTCGAAACACAACAAATTTATTTTCAATATTTAATGAGTTTATTCTCAAAATTGTATTTAGACTTTTTTCCCGAAATTTTACGAGTTTAATCTAGCATTATAATGACTTTAATCTCGAGATGTTTTTTTTTTATTATTGCTTTGCCCTAATCCTCTTCCCTACACATTCAATTTGGCAATGTATCACTAAAAATAGTTATTATAGTTATTACATAGTAATTATAAAAAAAATATTGTACCAAATACTTGTGATTTTAATGCTTAGAATTTCATGCTAATGGAAAAGTCAATTCTGTGTCGAATGCATGCATTTCATGTGAGACGAGCTATTGGTGTGGCACACGGATAGAGTGCTCCAAATCAGTAACGTTTGAGGTTCTATACTCTTTAGGAAGCTGCACTAGATGCTCGCTTGTGAAACAGAGCTGCAGACACACAAATCAGAAACTTTGATCCTGTCTCACATCGATGACACGTTCTTTAGACATGACAAAAGCATGGCTTTGAAGTATCGCCTAAGTTCACAGAGAGGAGAGTAACTCAACGTGCCTGGCATATTAAACTCTCACACTGATGCTCTATATCACTGCCACAGTGTCTCCATATGTCACGGCGGACAGCTCTTAACCCTGAAAATGACTCACAAGATGAACTCACTAGTGGCTTATTCTTTCCCGTAATTATCACCGCTACTGAATTAAACAGCCTTTCCATAGACCAGCGAGTTCGATTGATGTGGATAAATGATAGAAAATTGTGTTTGCGTGTGTTTATGTGTTACAAACGACAGGGAGACTATGGGTTGTTGATTATCTATTAAACTAAAAGGTTAAACTGGAGACGGGCTGTTGGGAATACATTCAGGGATGACTGGGAGATTAAAAGCGTATCATGTTGTCCTAAACCGTATAGAGAAAGCTGAATTTAGAGCTGATTTTTAATAATACATAATAATAATAGATTCCTCTAATGAGAGAAAACAACAGATTTCAGGATTGGCAGCATATATGCCAGGACTGTAGCTAGAAAATACTATCTTTGATCATATTTGGTAATGTAATGCAAAGCAGCTACAGTAATTTACAAAAAATAGCCCATTTCATGCTTGTTAGATGAGCATTTGAAGAAGCAGATCTGGGCTTTTAATGTTTATATGTGAAATATGCTGGGAAGAACAGGCATAGTCCTTCCAGTCTTTGCATGCTTTACACCAGACAAGGCGGAGATGTTTCCATGCTTGTCTTTCGCGAGTTTGTTTTGGATCACAGGAGATTGCAGAGCTTAGCTCTTCATAAAAATTTAAAGATTTCCCAAACACCCTCAAACCTTTGCTCATGGCTTTATGACATGAAGGTGGAGCACATGGCTGAGTTTGCTAAAAGGAAAAGATATTATGGTGAGGTGAGCAGTCACTTTGTATTGTTAGAGAATCTGACAGGAGGAAGCTTTTTCCTTCCTCTCAGACGTATGTTAAATTTTCATTATACGTCTGCCTGTCAGTGTTTGTTAGGGTTTGTTGAATGGGTAATGGAAAAAATGACAGAGGTTTCCTCTAAATGTTAACTGTCAGGGCCCGACATTCTGACCACGATAATAAATTACGACATCAGAAAAACAACAGAAGCTAGAACAGGGAAGGTTGTCAAGAAATTCTCTGTTGTTGCTTTTAAAAATCGAAGTTTAATGTTCATTCAGGCCTTGTACCAGGTTGTAAGACAGATAGACAGACATGCATACAGATAGACAGATTTATAAAGATATGAAGGTGAAGGTGAAGGAGTATTTTTTTCTATTTCTTATTCGTCTTTGCAGACGGTTTTAGACTGTCTCTCTCTCTCTCAACACACACATCACAAAAAATAGAGTCTAATTGGATTACAGTGGCGTAAACGTGGCATCCTTCGACAGTCGGCTGTTGTTTTGTAGCCGTGCTTACATTTCTGATGTCTCTAATACCCGTAAATGTCTTCCCAGTTGCATGCCATACCCCTGCCAGCTTGTTCCTCTTTAGTTACGACCTAAGCTATATGTGCTAATCTCTCTGCTTCCCATAATTCATGGAAACTGCCCTCAAGACACAACTGTGCTGTGTCAGGGCCATTTTAAAATTAATTTACTCATCTCAAAGGACCAGACAAGCCCAAATGAATTCTCATGAGCATCTGTGTTTGATTCTCTTGAGGTTTCTCCTGAGAGATCCATACCCTCTGTCTGATTCAATCTGGAAAATACTCCTCGATGTATTGATTTAATCAGCATGCCCGTTCCGACCTCGTCAGCGGCTTTTCATTGATCGTACAAGTTAAAGTTATTTCCCCTCAGAGCACAGTTTGTTTCTTTTTACTGCGGTTAAAAACAGGGAAAACAAAGGTCAATTTCTGCAAGACAATGTTACATTGGGGTTCAAAATGTCTGAGACTACCAGTGAAAATGTTTCTGGTTAGGTTTTTTTTTTTTGCATTATCAGCATAAAAAAAGTTGATTTGAAAACTGCATATGGATTTCAAGATTCCTCAAATACGGTCACTGCCCTGTATTGTTCAGTTCCAGACCTAATCAAACACACTTGAACAAGCTAGTCAAAGTCTTCACAGTTACTAATGGCACTTTTCCACTGCATGGTACGCGTACGGCTTGGTTTGGCTTGACTCAGTTATGGCACATTTCCACTGCATGGTACGGTACGGATATGGCTCGCTTCGGCTCATTTTGTAGCTGGTCTGTTGCGGTTCCAAGCGTGCCATACCGGTACTAAAATGTGACGTAAAATATAACTGATAACTGATTTGTTAGACAGAATCGTCACTACCAGTGTCATTGTATTTGCGACGCGAGAGACCAAACCAATTAGATTTATGGCACTTTTCCACTGCTGGTACCGGCTCAGGTACGGTTCAGCGCGGCACGGTTCGGCTCGCTTCGCTTTTCCACTGCATGGTAGGACTCGGCTTCGACGGCACGGCTCGGTTCGACTTTAGCTCGGTTGCTTTTCCACTGCTTTTAGTACCGCATTAAAGTGGGTGGGATTATTAACTAATCTGTTACTGGCTATTTCAATTTAGCGGGTTTGGTTTCTCGTGTCGATGTCTTGGTCGCAAAAACAATGACGTTGGTACTGATGATTCTGTCTGACCAATCAGTGTTCTGCAGTGTTTCGCGTCACATTTAGTACCGGTACGGTCTGATTGAAACCTCAAAAGACCAGGTACCATTTAAAGGCGAGCCGTACCATACCGTACCATGCAGTGGAAAAGCGGCACAAGTGAGCCTTACCGAGCCAAGCCATACCGTACCATGCAGTGGAAAAAGCGCCAAAGTGTGCCATACCGAACCGTACCGTACCATGCAGTGGAAAAGCGCCATTGAATAGCCAGTAACAGCCACCGCTGTAGCGACTGATTTTAAATTAATCCCACCCACTTTAAAGTGGTACTAACTGCAGTGGAAAAGCAACCGAGCTAAAGTGAACCGAGCCGTGCTGAGCTGAGTCATACCATGCAGTGGAAAAGCGAAGCGAGCCGAACCTTACTGAGCCGTACCGAGCCGTCCCAGCAGTAGAAAAGCGCCATAAGATTACAGGTAGGTGTGTTTGATCAGGGTTTGAGCTAAACTCTACAGGAAAGTGGCCCTCCAGTGTTAAATTTGAGGAACCCTGTCTTAGTTTTTGGCATTTCTCCCTTGTGCTTTAATAAAAGCATGAACTGAATTTGAAATGGACTCTGCAAGTTTGAGCAAACCCTGAAATATCATTATTGCGGTTCATTATTGCAGGAAATAAATGAATGATTTTGTTTGATACTATGGAAGGAAGTATCACTAATTTAAGGCATTCCAGAATGGCACTTCCACCAGAGAAGAATGGCACCAGTCCACTTCAGAGAGATCACTGGGGAATGTCCTGCACACTTAGTTTGCGTCTAATTTATCAGCTAATGTTTGGCCCAGCTTATACTCTAATGATATTCCTCAGAGATAAGCAGCCCTTAGAGGACTGAGAACCACAGATTAATTACACAATTAAGCCATCTGCGATTAGACTGCAGAGATAATTGCTCGGTCAGAGTGGTGCTTTGTAGTGGAGTCACTGAGGCTGTCCAAAGCATTCCTTCCCTTTGTCTTCTCATCAGGGTTAGAAACAGGGTAAACTAAGTTTAAGGGTCATTGACTGTTAGAAATCTTTATACAGCAACCACATGAAAGAAAAAGAAGCCTAAAGAAAGAATTTAAATAATGAAAATTCCTCATCCCCAAGGTGCGACGCTTTTGGCATTGTGTCTACATTCGACACACATGGCACCCTTTAGCATCAATATGAGAGTCAGATATATATTGGCTAGAAGGTGCCTCCTAGTGGTCTAACCCTAACACTACCCAGACCTAAACCAACCCATAACCGAAGTGTGTTATATTGACGCTTAAGGATGCCATGTGTGTCGGATTTATACGCAATGTCAAAAGCGTGCAATGTCACTGAATAGTTCACTAAGCTGAACAGCCAATCAGAGTTCGCTCTTTCACCGACGGCCCGACGTCGATTCGACATGTTGAATCGGCCGAAACAAAGCCGGCGAGGACCAATTTCAGCCGACGGCACGGAACCAGGTGCAGAACACCTTGAGAAGACTTAGTCGGCAGACGCACAAAAACTGACCGGCTTGGTGTGTTCTGGGCTTGACGTACAATGAATTTTCAGTCAAATTTGGGTCATAATAACACAAAAGATTTTTTTACCATTTTTTCCCTAAAGCAACCAGAAAACTGAAAACATCACTTATCCTGGAACAGTTTGCCTGTGCATGCGCCTATACGGTATCTAAAAATTAGCATTAAGGAGCAGAAAGCTGTGTGGGTGTACCAGCTGCAGTGGGGGCAAGTGCACTGATGTGTTCACCAGCATCGGATTAACATGGTGTGGATATTTTGAGAGGTTGAGAAAAGAACTTGGATTTAGTGATGAAGTTGCAACTTGTTATTTGGTAAAATTAATGTTAGAGACCACTGGCTTTCTTTCTATAAAAAATGAGTCGCTATGTAACGGAAGTAGATATTTTGTTCCATATTGTGACGTCCATCTGATTGAAAGTGATTATCAAAAAAGGAAAAAGTAGGGCAATTCATTGGTGGTTGATTGGATGGTTGCAGATGTGAATGTGAGCTTGAGGTCGACGGTGTGCGGAGTTTAAGCAGCATGTTAAGAAGTCTATCATTTTATTATGAGTAATATTTTGATTAGGGCTGGGCAACGATTAATCGTGATTAATTGCATCCAAATTAAAAGTTTTACATTATATATGTGTGTGTAGTTTGTATAATAATTTTGCATATATATAAATACTCACACATGCATGTATATTTTTGAGAAATATTTGCATGTATATACTTTATATATATTTATACATAATTAATATTATGTGTATAGATAAATATTTGATATATTAAGAACACTTTTTTAAACATATACATGCACGTGTGTGTATTTATATATATATACAAAATAATTATACAAACTACTAACTTTTATTTTGGATGCGATTAATCGTTGCCCAGCCCTAATTTTGATTTAAAAAACAAGCTAAAAAAACATGCATGGATATGTAATTGACCTAATACTTCTATTTAATGCCAACTTTAAGTGCAAATGCAATTGACAAGCTAAAGCAATGATATTAAATTAGCATTAGTAGTATTAGTTACTGTAGTTCCCCTGTAAAAAACAAAAAACAAAACAGACATTATAATAACATGACATTATGTTATTAGTGGATTAGAGGATCTGCATCTATTAGACACTGGTTAGACCCCAGATAAAATTCAACGCAACATGTAAATTGGGCGCTAATGAGTCTGAATGTGCTGATAAGTGTGTGTGTGTGTGTGTGTGTGTGTGCATATGTGGTGTCAGCTGAAGCGAGACCATATGGAAGACGCCACCTGGTGTGTCTGTTCATCTTCTTCAGAGAAGAAGATCAAAGCAAGACAACATCATCACCTAGTCAATCACACTAATTACTCAAGTCTTCCCAATTATTCTGAAATTAGACGGAAATATTTCATTGCTGATCGGTACACTTTAGAATGAGTTGAGATGATGGTAAGCTGGAAAATTTAGGAATTCTACTGGTTTGCTTACCAATAACACTAAACTGAGAGAAAAACAAAACAAAGAAATATGTTTCCTGACCAAAAGAAATGGCAACTTATTTGAGGTTTCCTTAAAGGGATAATTTTTGGTTTAGCTTATAAGCCGCATCTGTAAAAATGCTGTTGATTACCACAAACAATAATTTCAACCTTCGCTGTGTACAATTGAAAGAGAAATGTTTCAAATGTTTAGTACTTCTCACCTACACTGTAACGTTACATAGAGAGTTCTATCTGATTTTTAAGTTAAGCTAAAAATGTAAATCTAGTTCCATGTGAAGATATCCGGAATACCATGGGCAAGATGTGACGTAACTACTCATAACAAACTGTTACAGTGGAGCCAACAGCCAAGTTTTACGAACAACACCCACATGAATTACACTAGAAAGGCACAATTAAAGTTTCTTCCAGCAAGTCCCACTTCAAAAACAAAGTACAGGTTTTTTTTCACCTCAACAGCATTTCCACAGATTCTGTCCATTGACGAAATAGCTGTAAATAATATTAATTTAACATTTTATATATGTTCAAATACCGCATTATCCTCTGTATAAACCACAATTGTGTCCACACATAGCAACCAAGTACGTTTAATTAGTCGTTTTGACAACTAAATGTAAAAATAATTGATTTAGGCAGTCTGATTTTCTGACTTTCTTGTTCATTTTCTTCATGTTTTTTTTTTTACTTGTAACAAACAACTTGTAAATGTCCCAATTGGGAGAGGGTGTGCAATTTTCAAAAGAGTTTAGTAAACTTTCATTTAATATATTTTTGGATGTATTGTGAGTTAAAAGGACACCCCACTTTTTTTGGAAATAGGCTCATTTTACAACTCTCCCAGAGTTAAAAGGTTGGGTTTTACCGTTTTCGAATCCATTCAGCCGATTTTCTGATATTTAGAAAAACATCAGAAACCAGACAGTTTCTGGTCTCATTGACTTCCATAGTATATTTTTTTTCCTACTATGGAAGTCAATGAGACCAAAACTGTCTGTTTACTAATATTCTACTAAATATCAGAAAATCGGCTGAATGGATTCGAAAACGGTAAAACCCAACTATTTAACTCTGAAGGCGTATAAAATGAGCCTATTTCCCAAAAAAGTGGAGTATCCCTTTAATAAATGTAACTGGTTGTGTACACTTGGCACATAATATCTAAATATCGATTAATTTATCGATATAGCCCTGAATCGAATCGTATCATAATCGTATCGTATCATTTTTTGAGGTATCAGCAAATATTGTATCACTGGCTGAGAGAATCGATATCGTATCGTATCGTGAATAACTGTCCAATTTACACCCCTACAAAAGAGTGCGAAAACACCATTTTGTTTTTACACAAATGTATTTGCTATATTTCTTTTGATAGAAACCTGTGGTGTGCATGTGTGTGGTTTCACAAAAAAGCATAGCAAATGGCTCTTCAGTTGTGACCTAGCTGAATTACTGGCACCACAGTATGATGACTGAACATAATAACAGAGATAGATGTTGCTTGTGACCATGTTGTGGCCATTAAGAAAAATGACTTGAAGCATCAGTCACTCCCAGAAATGCATTAAAAATTAATTACAAGTGAAACCGGGAAGTCTTTTTGTAGATGTGGTGAACATAAAGGTCACCTATTAATTTCCCACATACGGCTACAAGTATCTCTGACTGGAATGTACTTAAATTAAACTTCAACAAGCATAATGCATTTCATGATCATAAAAATAGCTTGTGGAATGATAAGATACAGTATATCATTTATAAATGTACACTATTTCCCCAGACAGACTGCACTTTTGTAATGAATTTTAGTTTTTTAATCAAGTGCATATTTTCCTGTTTGTTAGTGAAAATGAATTGATTATCTTCTCTATCTCACTTTTTTCTTTCTTCTAGCAGCATCCATCATGAATCCCATGTCACATCTATACTACAAAAAGAGCAGCTACTCTCCGTACCGGGACCGGATCCCTCTACAGATCGTCCGGGCTGAGGTGGAGCTGTCACAAGAGGAGCGTTCATTCCTTTTGGCCGTGGAAAAAGGCGACTATGCAGGGGTCCAGCATGCACTGCGTGAGGCAGAGGTCTATTACAACATTGATGTGAACTGTGTGGATCCACTCAGGCCGCAGCGCGCTGCTAATTGCTATTGAGAATGAGAACCTTGAGGTGATAGAGCTACTTTTGGGTCACGGAGTGAACACTGGAGATGCTTTGCTCTACGCCATCCGCAAAGAAGTGGTGGGAGCCGTGGAGTTACTACTGTCCCACAGGAAACCCAGTGGAGAGAAACAGGTATGTTTGAGTTTCAGATACATTTTCATCACTGAAAAGAGCTTTAGACCATACCATTATTATTTCTGTTGGGGTTCCGGCTGGTTTATGTGGAGTTTCTTGTCTAGACTAGTTCTGACAATGCTAATAAGTTAGTTAACCCTATGAAGCCTGAGATTTTAAATAATCGTCATAAAATGTTATTGAACATTTTATTAATCACATACATTTTTGACAAAAATTTGGACAAATGTGGAGTGAATGTGGAGCTCACATGAATAAAAAGAAACTCTAGTGTTTTATTCAAAGGCCCAAACTGAGACAAAATATGCAGTTTGGTGCAGATGTTATTATTTATATGGCTAAAAAGTAAGATGGAATTCTCATAGCTTGTAATGTTAATCAACTACATTTTTATAACTATATAGCAAACAATAGTAGGCTTTATAGGGTTAACTGATGGGTATATCAGCACAACATATGCTGGTGACCAGCCATGGTGATTTTTTTTTTCAGCTGGTTTACACTGAATACTCACTATTTGCAATGCAATAAACTTAATGTTCCTCCACATTGTGTCACAGCCAATAAGAAAACCTAAGATGATTGGAATGCTGTTTTTCAGAGCAGAATTATGCACCAATGAGATTTCCATGTGAGCAGGGCTATCTATTACTAGTACAATGCAACATAAATAGAAAAGGTTTGTACAAAAAGGAATTTAACGATTCAGTATATTAACCACTCGCACAAATAATTAAGATTAAGTGCAGTTCAGTGAGAAAGTCTTAGACCGGTCCTTAAAGTTTCTCAAAAAATGTAATCCAATTAATCATTAGTTTAAGATTGACCCAATTATTAAAAAGAAGAACTTATTCAAATGAGTCGAATGTGATATTGTGAATCGGATGTTTTTGCAGTCAGTGAGGACAACCCTATAGAACAGTGACTCAACCAGGGGACCTCAAGGTGACTTAAAGGGATAGTTCACCCAAAAATGAAAATTCTGTCAGTATTT
The DNA here is from genome assembly GCA_030378365.1 of Hybognathus amarus. Taxonomy (NCBI): domain Eukaryota; kingdom Metazoa; phylum Chordata; class Actinopteri; order Cypriniformes; family Leuciscidae; genus Hybognathus; species Hybognathus amarus. The sequence goes on from JAQIUQ010004554.1 coordinate 329,393, forward strand.
CCTCACCCTCATGTTGTTCCAACCCCGTAAGACCTTCGTTCAGCTTCGTAACACAAATTAAGATATTTTTGATTAAATCTGAGAGCTGGATTACTCCTGCATACTAGTCCATAGGCTTCTTGAGGGATTGAAACTTGCTGGCCTCAAAGTTTTTAAAGACATTGTTAAAATAGTCCAAGTGACTTCAGTGGCTCAATCTTAACTTTATCAAGCGACGAGAACACTTTTTGTGTGCAAAAAAAACAACAAAAATAACGACTTTATTTCAATTATTCATTTACTTCTCTCTCTGCCTCGAGTCAGGTTACTAGTTTAATAACGTAAGCTTCTGTTATTGTATGTCACACGCATCACACACATGACCAGCGTCGGCCAATAGTGAGCCTACGTGTGACGTAGCTCTACGCTATCACACTACGTTAACTGACTAGAGGCTTATAGAGAAGGAAGTGAATAGTTGAAATAAAGTCGTTATTTTTGTTTGATTTTGCGCACAGAAAGTATTCTCGGCATTTGATTAAGTTAAGATTGAGCCACTGAAGTCACTTGGACTATTTTAACAATGTCTTTAATAACTTTTCAAGGCCGGCAAGTTTCAATCCCTCAAGAAGCCTATGGAGCTAGTACTGCAGGAGTGATCCAGCCCTCATATTTAATAAAAAATATCTTAATTCGTGTTCCGAAGATGAACGAAGGTCTTATAGGGCCCTATAAAATCTGTTTTATTTTTTCCCAAATTCCATTTTATTTTTTCCCAAATTCCCGTTTTTTTCCGTTTTAATTTTTGCAAATTCCGTTTTTTCCGTTTTAATTTTTGGGAATTCATTTTTTTTACCCTTTACTGTTATTTTAGTTGTAAAAAGAGTGTGCTTTTTATTCCGTGATCGCAGAAATTATAGGGCCCTAGTCTTACGGGGTTGAAACAACATGAGGGTGAGCAAATACTGACAGAACTTTTATTTTGGGGTGAACTAACCCTTTAAATTTATTTAAAATAAGACAAAGCAAGAATTAAAATAAACTAAAACAACTAAAAGCGTAGATAGGCTATTTCTTATTTATAAAAATTAATATACATTCCTCTAGTTATGCCAAGCTGTAAAATATTTAATTGGGTAGAAATTGTGATTGGAGGGCCTTGAAACATTGTTGTGGACAATGGGTGGTTGGGCTTTTTAAAAAAGGAACTGATACTGAATAAGAACCAGTTCTTCAGTCCCAAACTAATGCACCTCGTTATGACACAGTATATATAAATATAGAATTTTCATATGCATTTTGTCAGTGTCCACCTTCTTATGCAATGCCTTATCGTTTATAGTGTGTATTGAGTGAGTGTCTGTTATTGAACAGTGTGCATGCTGGTGGGAACTGTTCATATTTGTGGTTGTCTATGTGCATGTGTTCGGATGAGTGGGTGTTCCAAAGCTAATAGAAAAGATGAGATGGCAGAGATTTATCTTTCAGATTTGATTTTCACCTCACGTAGCATGACAAATCTTTATTGGATTGCATTTTGTTATCCTCTAATCTTTCCCCTCATTCAATGGTAAGATTAACCTGAAATGCTTGCGTTCCTCTATTCTCACAGTTCGTGTTTTGTGGCATGCTTAATTTTGTAGCCAGTGGAGGATGAAGGGAAAGTAACTTCAAGAGAGTTCTGCTAGCATATACTCTGAAAAAGGGCATGTGACAGCCGGATTCACTGTGAACCCGGTTCGATTTGTACAGCACAGTGCCAGAAGGAAGCCACATGCACACAAAAGCTATCACTATGAATTTATCATTGCTTGAGGTTATGAATGCACTTTTTTAGGGGTAGAATCAATTATGCACATAAAATCACTTCCATCTCCATGTGAATAGATGAGGTAAAGCCAAGCACAGGAAGTGCAGAATGTGCAGACACTCAATAAATATATATTTTTAAGTTGTTTATAGTGCAATTCCATTGAATTCAAGTCTTTATAATTCTTTACAAATTCACTGAACTTAAATTAGTTTTTAGGATAGATTTGTTAACATTAAAGTAATCTGTAAACTCATGGAATTTAGTGCTTGAGTTTCTTCGTTTCAACAAATTTCTCACTCACGTGTAGATGTAGATCAACTCAGGAGCTCTGCTACTTCTATTTACATTTTATCAAGTCTTATCTCACATAGGCTGTCTACACTTGGCATTAACATGCGACCTGTATCCGGATGTTGTCCACATACACATTGAAAAGACAAGTGTAAATGCACTTCTGACCGGAATGTTATCCGATCAGCGTGTCCAGGTTAGGAGGTATTTAAGGATGCATTGTGATTGGATCTAATGTAAAAGCCATCGTGTCTGCATTGACAGGTGGACGTCATATAAATCCCCGCCCAGCCTCCCTGCGTGGCTGTCAGAAAATAATGGCCAGATACAAGTTAGACAAGAAATTAAACTTATTTACCCATTATTTACTTAGTACATGAACTTATTACAATAAACGTCAATCTTTAAAATAGTTTATTTAGACTTATATGATACTATATGGGTCATTTTTCATTTTAATTTTGCATAATTATCTGAAGGAGACATGTTCGTCAGTTTGGCCTGCTTCACTGGCTCTGCAAGAGGTTTGAATCTGAAACAGGGTTCGAGTTCCGTTTCACGGAACAATCCGTTCAGTTTGGCTGTTAAAAGTATAGCATTTAAAGCCCTTTAAACGAAGGAAATGACTCGAAAAAGATTCGTTCATTTTAATGAATGAGATTGAACAAGCGAGTCAGTAAAATGATGAACTTCCCATCACAGTGTGCCATCAAGTGACAGTCTATGGGGTCAGTCTTGTTTAGGCCAATAACTGAAAAGGTTCGCTCAGCAGCATCCGCATTTGAGTGTGGCAGGCTCAACACAATCTGGACAAACTTTGATCATTTGGGGAATTTAAAAATGCCACTTGCCCGATTTGCCAAAACATATTTTGCACCATGAGCCTATTTTTATTGAGCAATTAGCTAGTTTGCAACTATAGTTGAAGTTTGTACTCTCTTCACTTTTACAGTCTATGCTTGGCACACAGACTGATGAGGCAAGGCTACGACACTAGTGACAAGGCACACCATTTTATTATTTGCTTACCTTTATTGTCATCCTTTCAAACGTGCATCATTGGGCTCTGACTCTGAACCTATGCTCTGAACTCTCTCTGAACTTTTCACACGCAACTGACTTAACAGGTGCAAGGTTTTCATTGAATCAACAATCAGAGAATACCATGAGAATGACGTTGTAGGCAGCTGTGGGCCTTAACCCAGCAAACAAATTTAGGTTCTGGGAACGTTCTAGGAACGTTAGTTTTTGGTTCCCAGAACGTTCCTAGAACTTTCCCTTAAGGTTAAGGGAACGTTCCCGGAACATTCTCCTTGCGTTATAAAAATGGAACCTAAAAATAACCTACATGGAACGTTCCTATAACGTTCTTGTTTGGTTCCCAAAAAATAACCTCATGGGACCATTCGGGAACGTTAGGGGAACGTTCTGTGTTTGCTGGGAAACTCATCTCCTGTCATTAATATGCTGTGGTCTAATCATCAACAGAAAATGGATTTTAGTGTGACATTTCTTGCGTGTGCGTGAGAGCGTGAGTGTCACGCCAGATGTGTAAGAATTGGCAACCCTATAAACTAGTAAGCCATAGTAACCTCTTGAGGTGGACAAGGTGATCAACTCAAGCTTTATTCTTCACCCAAGGGACCCTCTAAAACACCAACTAAAGCGATTCAGCAAAAACACATGAAGTGACCAGGTGTAAACAGGCCCTAAGACTTAATTTTAATATTTACTCACCCCAGCCAGTCCCATGATAAGCATACTTAACACAGTCTCATCCCAAGAAGTCATATAACTGACGTCTTGGGACGTCTTTTGACCATACGTCAATATCTGCCTTTTTCAGGGCCCCCTAAACGTCGGTTATATGACGATCCTGGGACGTCATACAACTGACGCTTTATCTTTAACGTCAGTTAGGTGACGGGGTAGGTTTAGGTCTGGGGTAGAGTTAGGATCCGATAACGTCATCTAACAGACGTTTAGGGGGGCCCTGAAAAGGCGGATATTGACGTATGGTCAAAAGACGTCCCCAAGACGTCAGTTATATGACGTCTTGGGATGAGACTGCACTGGCATACTGGAAACTAGAAATCATCTGTCCTTTTTCAGTAATGCAGTGTTACTGCCAATGAAAAATATTCATGCAGAGGATTAATGGATTGAGTAAACTTCTGTTTAACACATTTAAACAGACTACATGCTGTAAAAATAAATTGTGATAGCTTGTTCAAGAATAGTTTTTATTAGCTTATTTTAATTATGTAAATTGTGCACGCAGGATTATTTTTAAAGGAATATCCATTTTTTCCCCAACAAGATGTCAACCTACAGTATAATTTCAAACCATCCCTGTAAACGGACAATTATTTTCTTATTTGGAATGAGCTCATCAATATGTCAAGGCAAAGAAAACTGAGCTTTTGCTAAAATCTTATGTGGTCTTTTGAAATTTGGTTGTAGCTTGCTTGCTAGTGTATTACTGTTACTGGGAACAGTAATATAATTCTAAACACGTTTCCACTTGTTTATACACAGAGAGGGAGGATTACAAATTGTTGTAAGTCGTACATGTCAAACTTGTGGTACATAAACATTAGTCTTAAAAAGTAATGCTTCCATAACACTTGAAAAAAAAATACAGAAAACATTCCCTTAAGGGGACTTACTATGCAAAATTCACTTTTATAAGGTGTTTGAACTCAGATGTGTGTCCACAGTGTGTGTAAACAACCAGCCTATACGCTGACTTCACACATTTTGAAATGGCTCCGGTGGGAAGAAAACCGGACGTGTCGCTTTAAATCATAGGAGAGTCACGAATGCGATGGCGTATTGTTGTTTAATGTAGAAATTTGTTATTCTAAAAAAGTACATATATTTCTTTCATAGTTTAGACTATATACCATGAAATTTATTAATAGTTTTTTAAAATATATATTCAGAACATAAAAAAGAATTAGGAACGAACTACTGTATATACATATCCTATATTGGATATTAACATCTAATAGTTTAAATTGCGGCAATATCTTCAGGTTGGTATTCCAAGACATTGTTGTCTATCTGTACTTCCGGGATTCTTAATTCCAAAAGAATTCAGAAATAACTTTTTTATAATTAAATGGGAATGTTAGCAAAACATTCTTAGAACATATTAGCTAGGTAAGTAATATCTTAATAATATGCAAAATTATCAAGATGAGGGACTGAATATGTTTCTGTTGCACATTTTTGAAGTCAATAAATCTATATTTTTTATGTTATATATTTGAACTTCATATTGTTTATTATATGTTTAAATTTGCTCAAAGTCTAGAGTGACCACCCCATTAGAGTGAAGATTCAAGAGACATGAATTATTCTATAGCTCTTTAGTAACTCTACAGCTTCACTGACTTACAAATGAGCAACGATGATGTTTATGCAGCTCCTGGTAGCTTTGGTGCTCCCTCTTGGATTAGACATACACAGTTTTATGAAGTAAAGTGCTACATCACTAATACTGTTCAGAAGAGAAGCACGGGCTTCCTATACTTTTGATGTTAGAGGGAACAAGCATTAGGGGAAATAAAGCCGGTAGCAAGGTTTGTTCTTTTTGCTTTATTATTTGGTTTTCTAAAGTGAACTCCGTTGGTGGTGCAGATACATCAAGTGATATTGAAGTGCCGTGGGGCCTAAATTGGAATCTAGCCCATGTACCATGTGCATGCCATTCGCAGAGCATGGGCTATTTTGCATTGCTATCACTATAGCAACCCTTGCAGCCACTTGGGAGTTCTGGGTGAGGACTGCTATACTAATGGACTGAAAATAAATCTCAAAATAAAATGCATTTGCAAACCTTAATTAATCACTGGCTTATAGCACCGCCATACCACAAATCATATTTCTGTAATTTTCTCATGGCAGATATGGCTGTCTTTATGATAGAAATGAGTATGTTGGTCATATACTGGCACTTAAAAAATGGATAAAAGGTGTCATGCATATGATATGCTTTTAAGTGTGTTTGTGTATTCATCTGTGCTTACAAGGAGAGCCCTTGACTCCTTAACAAAGGTAAACAATCAGTGTAAAAAATGAAGGAATTATACAAAGGTTCATGGGAAGACTTCTGAATGACTGGATGTGATGGATGGGGAGAAAAGATACACGTGGTGTGAAAGACAAAGATAAAGGTGAAAGATAGGAAAGGCTCTAACTGGCTTGAGGTTAATCTTTTTGACAGTTGCAAGGAGCGCATGATATAAGCAGTTCTCCTTTATCATTGCTTGTTTCTTTTTTTCACTTATCCTGTAAACAGTGTTCCTGTCATGTCTGTTGTGTAGTCTCACTGTTTGTGAGGGAGGAGTGAAAGGCAGAGGAGGCGGGGCCTTGAACTGTCTCGCATCATATTCTGGAACCTTCTGTTTTTAACCACTTCTCCTATCTGTCAAATTAACATTTCGTCTCTGAAAACGTGCATCAAAATATAAAGCTCCACAGTAGCTACTCCCGCTAACATGCGTATTTTGTGTATTTGGTCCACTCCTTCTCTCTTTATTCTGTTTTTTATTCAATTCGAACTCTGAAATAAGTGAAAATCCTCTCATTATTTACTCATCCTCTTGTTGTTCCAAGCAGCAACCACGTTTTTTTCCCTGAGCATTATTATTTAATTACGAGTAAGTTCTTTGATGTAAACAGAGTGCACAAACGCACCTACTCAGAGGAGACACTCATGAACGTGAGATCATAATTTTAACTGTAAAAGTGCAATGTTAAAAACCATTGGTTAGAAGTACAGTAAGTTCCTTTACTCTATAGACAGTGAAAAACTGTAATAGAATGGGACAGTCATGTAATTTTACAGTAACATACTGTAAAAAGTTTTATCTAATTTATGTAAATTAGGGCTATGTTGTTTAGTTAGGCATATCTGTTACTATGATGGTGTTTTGCATTTATGTATTTATGACATTGTGTACCTTCTATTTTAGTATTTAACTCAAGCTGAACTTGATCATGGTGGCTTACTTTTTATCAAATGTGTTGCCAGTATATTATAAAGGTATTAGTTTTATTAGAGGTTATTTTAGTTAAAGCTACACTGTGTAACTCTTTTAGTTTATTCTTGGCTGAAAACACTTAGTTCTTTCAAAAATATACTGTATGTGCTCATTAATGTATATTTACTTTGTTCAAGTAATAAAGTATTCTCGTAAGTTTATAATATGCCATTGAAAATACATACGGTTAAGGGGTTCTAATGTCGGTTGCCATGTTTCCCCTCCATCTTGAAAGTACATTAGCCAAAGAGGGACATACCCGTTAATTCAGAGCTTCGCCTTTCGCGTTTAGGTTTAAGTTAACACTCATGGACGAGGTCAAACTGGAAGCCATGTTAATCTTGGACTACATTGGCCACCGTAGGAGAAAATCGGAATTGAGAGGAACAGAAACTAATATTCACTGGATGGTCATATACATTTTCACCGCTAAAAATCACAGTGTAGCTTTAATGAAATATAACATTAAATAGGGTAAAGGTCTGGCAACCGCAGCTATCGTTATTTCAGATTTGTGCATGGCCTTTTCACTGACTAGCTAAAGTCTCAATTTGTTCCTAATTTAATCTTATGGCTGATACAGTAATCAACTGTGATATTAGAGAGCTGGCTGCACTCTTGTCTCGTCATCTGTATTCTGCTGCTGTGTTTACATGCAGTGCGGGTTGGTGGATTGCCATCATGATAGACTCTCGGCAGCTTGTGCAGGTGAAACGCTCCATGAATCTTGTGTTTTTCACACTTTTGTTCTTGTCCCCTCTTTCTCAGGTCCCATCATTAATGATGGACGCCCAGTTTTCCGAGTTCACACCTGACATCACTCCCATCATGCTCGCGCCCACACAAACAACTATGAGATCATCAAACTCCTCGTCCAACGCAAAGTCACCATCCCTCGGCCGCACCAGATCCGCTGTGACTGTGTGGAGTGTGTGTCCAGCTCTGAAGTGGACAGCTTGCGTCACTCGCGGTCCCGTTCTCAACATCTATAAAGCGCTCGCCAGCCCCTCTCTCATCGCCCTCTCCAGCGAGGATCCCATACTAACCGCCTTTAGATTGGGCTGGGAACTGAAGGAGCTCAGTAAAGTGGAAAACGAGTTTCGGCAAGAGTACGAGGAGCTTCTCAACAGTGTAAGCTCTTTGCTAAAGACCTGCTGGACCAGGCACGTAGCTCCCGTGAGCTGGAGACCATCCTCAATCACCGTGATGACCAAAGCGAGGAGCTGGACCCACGAGAGTGCCGGGACTTGGCCAAACTCAAGCTGGCCATTAAATATCACCAGAAAGAGGTAAGGAAACTTCTATTAGCTTCTTGAATAAACCTGTTGCACGTGTGCATGTTGAATGTACGATGGGAGATTTATCCTTTTCTTTATTTGGAGATAGCGTCTATTACTGTGAGTTTGGCTGTTTTTTGCAATTGTAACTGAGATTTCCCTCCAGTAATGGACTTGCTATCGCTTCAGTATAGGCAGCACAGAAACCTCACTTGAAGATCATGGGATCTGTTTTAACGATCTGAAACGCAAGTGTCAAAGCGCAAAGCGCAAGTAACTTTGTGGGCAGATCCTGCCGCTGTTGCTATTTTCCCGGCGGGATGAATACCTCTTGCGCCTGGCGCAAATCTAAAAGAGGTTGGTCTGAAGTAGCTTCATTATTCATAGGTGTGGTTTGGGCGTAACGGGACAAACAAATCAGAGTGCCATCCAACATTCCCTTTAAGAGCAGGTGCGCATGTTGCATGACGGATTGTTAATATAACAGCGGGTTTACCAGGCGCGCGCCAGGAGCGTTTACAGCCGAGGAGACTGACGTTCTTGTCAGGGAAGTGAAAGACAGAAGTGACGCTGTATGGGGATGGAAACCCTCCCAAATCCGCGTCGGTTAAACATTATATACATATGTTTCTTGCCACTATTGGGCAAACAGGTCAGATTCTTCAGAACTACAATTAGCCTTAAAAAATTGGGTAAATAGGTTTTTTCATCTTCATGCAAAGCACAATGATTTCCCTCATGTGTTAATATTTTTTTCTTGTTATAATGTATGATTTGCAAAAATAAAAACCGCTGCATCTGTGTTGATGAGAGAATCAAAGTGTATGCGCGTTAAGCACCCGCGACATTATGGCCAAGCATGCACGCTTAAAATAGCATTAAAACAACGCGCCACTGACTTTAAACCATTTTTTTTCTGGTGCAATTGTTTTCTGGAAGTGTAAAATAGCACTAGGGAATGTTTGCGCCCAAACACGCCTCCGTTTTGCGCCGATCCGCCCAGGGAGCGCAAGTTCATTTCCTAGTTTACCAACGTGCGTCTTAGGAGGAAAAAAGCCATTCCTTAAAAAGGAATGATACATGCGTTAGTGTATAAAGTCATTTGCGGCGGGTGCAAGATAGAGCCCTATGTGTGAATCTCAAGAAAAGATTGGCCATTAAACATTATCTTGAAAACTCATCCCCCAAATTGAAAGGAATTTTATAGTTTTGCATAAAATAATGAAGCCTTTTATATTTTTTGTTACATTTTTAGGAGGGAAATGTATGTAATTGTCAATACCATAATGCATCTGCATGTTTTTTTTTCTTTCTTAATTCTCAGTATTCACTTTGGTTATTCTTATAATATATCAATTTAAATCAGAATAAAGTAAAAGCAGTACAAAAATGCTACAATGTAGTATAGACACTTTATTATTAGAATTATATTTTGGTTTATTATTTTTTATTTAATTCATTGTAATGTATTTGCAATACAGTTTCAGTTTTATAAAAATAGGCTTCATATTATTTGAGCATTGACAAGCGGACTCCAATAGAATCTTGCCGCATTGGTTTAGTTCCGGCCGGGCCAAAAACCTAGGACTAGTTCGCAAACGTAGGTTTTACGAAAAACACAAAATACCCGAAAACGTACCCAGGGTGACGAGCCAATGTGAGGCTTGTCCAGCTCGAGCCAATGATTCCAACGATGTAAGGCACTTGAGCCTAAGCCCGACGGTTGAGGAGTTATGAGCCATTTCGTACTTTTGCCCACTGTAGCGCCCCTGTCAGGCCGATCGGGGCGTGCCTTGGTGATGCTGTAGGCGGTGTGAGTACAGCCCCCATAGTTTCAAGTCTCTAGGTTCGTCCTGCATGATCAGTTTTTGGGCCAAAATGTTGGACATGTTCTAAGAGGCTTTTGTAGATGCACCCATACACACCATGTCATTTTTTGCACTTGATTGAAACTTTTTGTGTATTTTTTTCCCATAACAATGCAGCATAAACACATTAAATTTGAATCGCCATGCCTTTAGTATCATTCTTATCATTACCTTAGGTGCATGACAAAAGCCGATTGCTTTACCAACCCAAAATTTTAGCAGCTAGAGAAAAATCTAGCTTATGTATGAATTTCATTGTATGGAAAAAGTCCACTCACTTTTTTGTGTGGAATTTATTATTATTCTGCAGACTCTTGGAATATTCTCTACTTTAGAATGGCTTGTTCCAGACCTAAAGCAGTAGGGAAAGTGTCTTTCTATCTTTCTTACTGAACTTTGTGATCCACCGGAGGATAAGATGTGTGCTGAAGACCAGAGGCTTGACGAGATTAGAAAAACAGGAGATAGAGACAATGAGAAAGAAGCACCAGGCAGATGAAAGACAGGAGCTTTGTTCCAAAACCTTGTGAGCTGCCACACTGCCTACTGCCTATACAGATGCCTTCTAAGTCAGCATCCAAATCATCTTGGAAGCAATTTGAAACTCAATCAATGCAACAAAAAAATTGAGTTTTGCAATTGAGACTTGACTTAAAATGGTGCAAAGAACATACTTAAGTGCAAAGTGAATGTAATCTTTTTGGACACTTAATTGCATGTTATTAAAATTATAGTATATATTATAGTTGAAATTAAATATTAAATGCAATGTCAAACTTTTTAACCCATTTATGAAATTTCATAATTCTATTGCCTTTGAAATATGGTTAAAGTGTACTGCATGCACTGACCAGCATTTATGGAAAACTATACTTTAAAGTCATTTTTACTGAAACTTATATGACATATCTTTAAGCATATTTAATTTCACATTTTTTAATGAGGAAATTTAGTACACCTTAGTTTGGGAATCAATTCTCACTTGGTGTTTATTAACATGCATATTTTAATGACAATACTCTAATAAACATAAAACTACATCACACACAAATATTGGGTTAAATCTGAATTACACTGAACCATTTTTATTGACACTTCACTGAATGCAATATAAATTTAATCTACATTTCTCCTCGTCTGCCATCTTGGATAATTTTTTTTTCCACTGAGCTTGTCACAGTGCATCATGGGATTGCATTCTCCACAAAAGATACATGATGCTATCTTAGAATTTGGCCAAAAGAAGGCAGCATAATTAAGTTTTGAAGCTTACCTTTTGGAACAGCTTATACTGGAAGTGCTCCAATGATGCCTGAAAATGCTTCCTCTGTTGGCAGATCACTAGGTTTTGGAAGAAGAAGAAAAAACAAAGGAGTGATGTGCTAGGTAGAATGTTTGCAGCATTTTCTGAACATATTTCAATTTAGAATTTCTTTCAACATTTTGACTATTTTTCTGCTATTGGCTTCCATCACAAAGCAAATATTTAAATCAAAACGTTTACTTGAGACTGTGTATATCTGCGCCTGCAATTAGCTCTAATTGTTTTGTGCACCTCAAGGAAAGCTGGTGTGAATACAGATCACAATGCTGTACGCATACGCACAAATTGGAAAGATGGTCAAGAAGACAGATGCGGTGCTTTGAGCCAAGACATGTTATACAATTGAAAGAGAGATCAGGATTATTATGAGCACATTTACTGTGCCATAATATTTGTAGTGATTAAAGTTTTAGGATGAGATTAAAAATTGAGAAAACGTTAGCTTGAGATTTCTAGCTAGTTACTTGAGATTTCACACAGTAATTTGTCTTATATAAATTGTTAATATGACAATGAAATGAGTCAGAGAAGATGACGCCGTATTACTGGGCTGAAAAGGTGAGGAGAGTGCAGAGAATCAAATACAGCCAGACAGGCTTGCTTGAAACATCACTAAAGGTTTTTATAGCGACAGATGGATTTCATTATCACCTAAAAGATTATTAGGAGCACCTGTTTAATTTCTCATTAATGCAATTATCTAATCAACCAATCACATGGCAGTTCCTTCAATGCATTTAGGGGTGTGGTCCTGGTCAAGACAATCTCCTGAACTCCAAACTGAATGTCAGAATGGGAAAGAAAGGTGATTTAAGCAATTTTGAGCGTGGCATGGTTGTTGGTGCCAGACGGGCCGGTCTGAGTATTTCACAATCTGCTCAGTTACTGGGATTTTCACACACAACCATTTCTAGGGTTTACAAAGAATGGTGTGAAAAGGGAAAAACATCCAGTGTGCGGCAGTCCTGTGGGCGAAAATGCCTTGTTGATGCTAGAGGTCAGAGGAGAATGGGCCGACTGATTCAAGCTGACAGAAGAGCAACTTTAACTGAAATATCCACTCGTTACAACCGAGGTATGCAGAAAAGTGTTTGTGAAGCCGCAACACACACAACCTTGAGGTGGATGGGCTACAACACCAGAAGACCCCACCGGGTACCACTCATCTCCACTACAAATAGGAAAAAGAGGCTATAATTTGCAAGAGCTCACGAAAATTGGACAGTTGAAGACTGGAAAAATGTTGCCTGGTCTGATGAGTCCTGATTTCTGTTGAGACATTCAGATGATAGAGTCAGAATTTGGCGTAAACAGAATGAGAACATGGATCATCATGCCTTGTTACCACTGTGCAGGCTGGTGGTGGTGGTGTAATTGTGTGGGGGATGTTTTCTTGGCACACTTTAGGCCCCTTAGTGCCAATTGGGCATTGTTTAAATGCCACGGCCTACCTGAGCATTGTTTCCGACCATGTCCATCCCTTTATGGCCACATGTACCCATCCTCTGATAGCTACTTCCAGCAGGATAATGCACCATGTCACAAAGCTTAAATCATTTCAAATTGGTTTCTTGAACATGACAATGAGTTCACTGTACTAAAATAGCCCCCACAGTCACCAGATCTGAACCCAATAGAGCATCTTTGGGATGTGGTGGAACGGGAGCTTCATGCCCTGGATGTGCATCCCACAAATCTCCATCAACTGCAAGATGCTATCCTATCAATATGGTCCAACATGTCTAAAAAATGCTTTCAGCACTTTGTTGAATCAATGCCACGTAGAATTAAGGCAGTTCTGAAGGCGAAAGGGGGTCAAACAGAGTATTAGGATAGTTTTCCTATAATCCTTTAGGTGAGTGTATGCTCACAGGTCTGAGGAAGAGCCTCTGTGTTGTTGCTTAGAACTATCCTTCCATGGGATGATTCTGGTCTCTCTGAACATTCTGGTATTTTTTGTTGTTTTTGTGGCTGATAAAGGGCTGTATAACCTTGTACACAAACGTTAGCAAGACACCTACTTGGTTTCTGGCGATTGGAACAAGCTTCAAACATTAAGCATCAAGTGTTATTTTAGTATTATTTATCTACTATTATAGTGTTTATTAATATTATACTTTGAATATGCTTTTATTTATATATTTTAAGTTTTCATTTTAATTTTAGATTTGGATATTTTTGGGTAATTTTTTAATATTTCTAATTCTATTTAGCTTTATTTTTATTTTCATTTTTTATCTAATATTTATATTTTATTTATGCATGTTTATTTTGACATTACAGAGCCCCAAAACACAAAGTACCGGAACATGTACTTTTACAGTCCAAAATTCATTTTTACAGAATAAACCAAGACAGGGTGATCAGGACTCTAATACGAAGCAGACATGAAAATACAAATTTGTCAAAAAATAAAAGCAAAATTTGATCTCAGAATACAGTCAATAACCAATCATAATCGAGCATTCTGGCGCAGTGGGAGTTAAAGCCAAAGCATGTAATTTTTTTTCAGTGGTGAAATTAGTTATTCCCTAAAATTTCGGCTACGGATAATATTCAGCCATAATGAATTGAAAATAGATGCCATTTTGTATTGTGTTTTTGTTCAAGGTTTCATTTTTAGTTTTATTTAGGGTTAGGTAAATAACTTTGGTGTGTACTGTGTAACTTATCCCATGTTGTTTGTACGAACATGAATGATACCCGAGTGTTGTGTTTTTTTGTGTAGAGGTGGTTACATTTCTAAGCAATCAGATAGATAAAAGATTATATAGTCCCTTTCTATGCTACTTCTGAATCTCGTTCCAATCTCATCCTTTTTTTCTCATCACCTCCTGTCCTTCCATCATCTCTTCTTTTCTGTAATTTTGGTAGAGGGAGGAAAGTTGATTTAACCCCCCTCTCCCCCTATTCCCTCTGTTCCCTCATCCCACCCCTCTGCTCATTCTCTTTTTGAATCGATGAGGATTACATACCCCATATACTCTGAGCAGCACTTTACTCAATAACTGCTGTGCTTCAATCTCCTTACCTCGCCTCTCATCTGAACTACTGCTTGAAGTCTGTGCTGTATTCAATGCGCAACTGCTGCTGTTATAACTGTACAGAGGTGGATTGTGGGATTTGGCCAGTGTTATTGAAGGGGACTTAAAAGTGGTTGATAATCTGTTACCACGTTTTAGGTCAATCATGGGCAAGTTGTAGTAATTCCTTCCCATGATTTATTAATTTGTTCCCTCCTGACGTTAAATCAATGTCACGACTTAACTGAATGCGGGAACAAATTAATAAATCATTGGAAGAAATTCTTAATTTGTGCTAACGGTTTCTTTTTCCTTTTTTACATTTCGTGTCTGGGGCTCCATGCATTTAGATATGCATCAAGAAAAAGATGATCGCAATTTCTGTTTCATACTTACTTTAAAGCTTTAATTACCTCATCAAGCTGAAGTGTGTAAATTTTGTAAATATTTAATCTAGGACACTTTTTTTTTTTTACTGAAACCAAAACTAAAGTCTTAGACTTACTAGACTCAGCTAATTGGGTAATTGAACTAAATTAGCTATTTAGTATTCTTGTATTCTTATGTGTTAAAGTAAACCAGTTGTAGAAAAGTTCTTCGGAAGTGAGCCTCTTGATATTTCAGCCGAACAAAATTTACATATTGCTATTTTTAGTCACAGTGAAGTGTGTTCAGGGCTGGGTTTCCCATCGTAAGGTTAAGTTGATCGTAGAACAATTGCCACCAATGGTCTCTACGATCAACTTTGGCTCACAATGCTTTTGACTGCTAAAAAACGCAGCCCTGACCACTACTAACATGTTTATCTGTTATATTACTTTATCTATAGTGTGTGCCTCCTAATCTCCTAATTTATTAATAGTTTGTGAGGTAGTTGTTAAATCTAGGTATAAGTACTAATAAACAGCCAATATGTTAGTAATATACAAGCTAATAAGTTACTGGTTTATAGTGAGAATTGGTCTCCAAACTAATGTGTAAATATTTTTTTGTTGTTGGCTGAATATTTCAGTAAATGAACATATTTCAGTTAGTACCGCCGAATAACTCTTCAGTTTTATTAAAATAAAGACATTTCAGTAATTTTAAGACAAGCATTTACCTACTCTTGTGTCATTTCGACCCTGACTTTTCTTTCATTGGAAACAAAAAAGAGAAATTTAGCAGAAGCTGCTCTTATTTATTCATTGAAAGTGAGTCAGGCTCCAAAAAAGACAACAACAACCACAACAAAAATCGTCATAAAAGTAATCTGTACACCTTGTGCACTACATTCCAAGTCTTCGGTTTCTTTGTGATAGCTTGTGCAAGGATCAGAAGGGTCCCTCTTCACTTTATTATAGAGAAAAGAGCAGCTTGGGAGTTTAACACTTACTTTTATGTTCTATGGAAGACAGAAAGTCAAATGGTTTTGGACAACATGAGAGTAAGTAGATGAATTTTCAACTATGGGTGAACTATCTAAAAGGACGTTTAGACGACTTATCACAACTAAATATTTTGGTAGTTCATTTACACGACAACAGCGTTTTGGGAGCCTGAAAATTGATTACACTTTACACTTTATTTCGATAGTCACTTTAGACGTTCTACTAATTATAAGTAACTTTTCAACTAGGCTACATGTCAACTAACTCTCATTAGAGTATTAGTATATTATAGCTGTCAGTAGACTGGTTATGGTTAGGTGTTAGACTTTAGGTTAGGAGAATAAGTTTACTTGTAGTCGCCAAGTTACTCAGTCAGTTGAATGTCTGTTTGGGGACCAACAAAATAAAGTGTTAGCAGATATTAAGCTGACAGTCTACTAACACTCTAAAAACAGTAAGTTGACTTGTAATTGAAAAGTTACTTATAGTTAGTAGAATGTCTAAAGTGGACTATCGAAATAAATTGTTAGCAATTTTTTAAACACGATACTATTATCGTCTCCATGTAAACTACAAAAATGTGAATTTGTAAAATGGTGACATGGGCATGCATATAGAATGCATGAATGCGAAATTTAGCATCACACAAAAATCGAATGTAGGATTTGAGGTTTTGATAAAGTTTGAGTTTAGCCTGACGTCGTCATACTCGACTCGATGTGAGTCTGATACTGCTCCTTTGGGCTGTGATTAAGGGAGTGTGTTTCAACCGATTCAGGACAAAAAAGCCTCTGCACTCAATTGGATTGACCAAATCCCGTAGGAAGAACGGCAAAAACATCTTTCCGATTGACAAATGCCTTGATCGTGGTTCTCTGTTCCTCTTTTAAAATAAATGCGCAATCTTCTATAACAGATGCGATGGCTGTATCTACACATCTAAATTCTCCAGCAGCCAGTCTTTGTTGTAAACGAATTCAACCCAATCGCTCTTGGATGATTATGTTAATGTTGATGTTGATTCATCTGTTCATCATCATATAAAGCCCGCCCTGACAATTTGATTGGCATTCTTGCTTCTCAACGGACCAAGTCCTGACCGAACTTCCCATCCTCGAATGATGTGGGCAGGGCTAAGTTCGGCTGGCATCCAGGCTAGTTTGAATTGTAAAAAATGATTTTTTTGATGATCCAAGTAAAGCACATACTATAAATGACTAATAAAATTAAAGATTATTGTTTTTGTGAAATGTAATACAAAGGCAAAGGAAATCGATATTAATCAACCTTTTACTAGCCGAGTTAAAATGACTTATTTTTTGTAAAGTTTACTTAATTCCTTATTCCAAGTAAATTTAACTTCAAGATTTCTAATTAAAGCTACTGATTAATATGTTTAGGTTTTTACTTGGCAAATCTTTGTAAATTTACTAGCATTTTCTGAGTGAGAAATCCTACTCCAAATTTTTTACAGTGTAGTTTTCAAGAGCGCGATTACAAACACAAGAAGGCTGTGATAGCGGACTAGTGAGTAGATGAGTTTACCTGTTCGGCTTATGCAGTTTAATGTCCCCGTCAACCTCTATAGTCCCATTTAGCCTCTTGTTAGTAACCACCCTTTTAAAGACTAATAAGTTTTAAAAAGTCACATTTTATGTCATAGAATAAACCTGTGCAAACATCTTGAACTTGTGTTCGCCACAGACCTAATTTCAGGCATATAACCAAAATCCCATTGAAAAAACCCATCGACTTTGGAACAATGGAACCGGTAGTGCTAACTTGTGCTAAATAGTGCTAAAATGCTAACTTGTTTCCGTGTTTTGGCCTACAAAATATGTCATCTGTGCACCACTCTATTACAGTACATGTTTAGTCTTGCGCTGTAGAAGAATGTGTATGTGTGTAGTCAAGTGGTTCTTTACAAAGTGACATCGCCAACTACTGGCTTGGCATGCATAATTTATTTTTGTCATTTTGGCAGATCCGTTAGCCTCGCGAGACCATCCTGATCTCGGCGAGCTTTTCAAGGTTTCACTCGCAGATCAGTCTGGATACTTTCCGTTAAAGAAAATTTGGGAGCAGTTCACCGAACGACGTGCAATCAGCGTTGGCTTTGAGGCGGGTTGAGGTGTGACGCGGATGAAGCGGAAGCAACGCGATCTGAGAAACATTTTCAGACAGCGGTAGTCCTAATTCTTTTAGCCGCTCGCTAATGCTTTTTTCTCTTGCATCCTTCTCTTGAAATATGGACCGGGCAGCTGAAATAGGTGCCTTTTATTCGCAAATTGTAGTTACATAAAGGGCAAATATCCTTTGCCGAAATGTTGCTTGTTGCTGAGCTAACGCCTTTACCTGCAGCAGCAAGTTTAGTACGTCATGTGCTTCGTTGATCTGATTGGTTGATTTGGCCCGTCTATCACCAACATAGGCCAATCAGCTAACCAGTATTTCGCCCCTTACCAAAACTTCTTCAACGGAAGGTTTCCAGATGGATATGCGGAGCAAATCCATCTGGCGGAGTCAGGTTACAGATCCGTATGAATGGGGATTGTTTTGACAACATTGTCGTATGTACACAAAACTTTTCAAAAACGCGAAGGAAAAATGTTTCCGTTTTCGAACACAGTTGTTCGTGTAACGTACCCCAAGACAGGTCAGGTGAAGGAGGCCGCTGATCTCCCGTTTGTTCCCCATGCTGGATACTGGATTAACATTGGATATCTCCCTGTATTTTTAGCTCTGCACCCTGCCGGAGGAATTGTTCGCTCTGTTCTCACTGCACGCTCACTGACGGCACCCTGGGATTAGAGTACGCTCCCTCCGCTCCCTCTCTCAAAACATTCTTTTCTCTCTTTCCAGTACTGATCCAAGTCAAACACATATACAGAGTGAGGGGGGCAGAAGGGATGAGGGATAGATAAAGAAAAGACAGTAAAGGTATCTGACTGAACAAATTGTTGCTGAATAATACAACACAAATCAATTTCTCACTGTGCCTGGTCGGCAGGTTGGATCGCTCCCGGCTAACTGAGCAGCAATGGCTTCTTTTGTTCTGATAGAGCAGGGAGAGAGAGATAGGTTTATTCTTTCTCTCTGGCACTCTGCTGCTCTTTTCTGCTGTTCTACACCTTGTGTGTAAAGACAATCAATGCTTCTCTGCTTTGATAACTTATTTCGTTACAGGAAAACACAATACGTTGAGCAAAAATGTTTTGCTTTTCTTTTTGGCCCTTATATTCATAGTATAAAGGCCCGTACACCGGGACGAATATCAGTGCGCGTTATTCGTCAGCGTTTTTCAACGTGTTTTTTGCATGTCACACCCAATCAATTTTCGCTGACGATGAGCCGAGTGAACATGGAAATTCATTCCCTGACATTAGATGGTGCCAATTTACCATGCAATACCACTCCATAACAGTTATCTTTTATCAAGATGTGTGTAGCCCCTGTCGCGTTTGTCATGTAGATCTTTATGTTCCAGCACCAACGAGAACAGCAGCTCTACATTCATCTTGCCTTGCATCTTCCTCGTCTTATTTCTTCCTGGCTGTGTAGACGGCGACGCGTATATCTTCTTGCCGTGTGCTCGGTTAGACCGTTTTGTGTTTGAGCGCCCCAAGTTGTGTTTTACTGTCTCTTCAGAAGCTCCAAACACATCAGCAAAAGCGCCAATTTCATTGGTCGGATAGTTTTTGACGTTGCGCGTCGAACGAAAAAAAAATGAACCCGAGGCGTATTTTAAAAATGACGCTTTTACGCGTGGTGTTTTACGCGTTAGAGTGTTGAACACTCACATTGGCGCCCTTTGTTTAGTCGGCAAGGATTTTGCGCGCGAAATTCGTCCCGGTGTGACCAGGCCTTTATAGAGAGATTATAGGAACTCTTGGGGCATGTGTATTTTGTAATATACAGTATATGGTGTTTTTTTAGTATTATTGATTTATTTACTATCATAGTATATAAAAAAAAAGATTTTTTTTGTCATTTTAGCTTCTTAATCTAATTGTGTTACCTGTAGTTGTGGGGGTCCCCTTGTGTGTTAAATGAAAACTGTATCACTTAACCAACACGTATATTTTTTTCCCTTTGGTTGTGTTTTTTAATATATATATATATATATATATATATATATATATATATATATATATATATATATATATATGCTTAAAATATAGTTTTAGCTTTTTCCACATTAAAAAGTTTTACATCCAAAGATATTAATAATATTTTTGGATGATTTTTTATATAAATTTACTTATTTCAACCACTGATATGCAGGGAAGACTGTAGGATGGACAGTAAAGGATGCTTTATTCTATGAAAACCAACCAGATAAAGACATCTTAGTAGACAGGATGTTAAGAAAACACTAGATTCTGACATTGGCTTTCTACTGTTACTTATTGCCTGCAGTGGCAACATTACTCACTTCTCTGGCACAATCTTGTACAATTTAGTTTTTATAGTACAAGCTTCCTGTGCGCACTTATCTTACTTGTCCTATCCTATTTTGTAATATACAGTATATGGTGTTTTTTTAGTATTATTGATTTATTTACTATCGTAGTATTTATAAAAAAAAGATTTTTTTTTTGTCATTTTAGCTTGTTATTCTAATTTTGTTATCTGTAGTTGTCATTTTTATTTGTTTTTTTATATTTCTATTTAGCTTTAATTAGTTTTAAGTTTAGTAATTTTGGTATTTCTGCTTATTTTATAACTGTAATATTTAATTATTAGATCAGAATTTGAACATGAGTCCCCTTGTGTGTTAAATGAAAACTGTATCACTTAACCAACACGTATATTTTTGTCCCTTTGGTTGTGTTTTTTTAATATATATATACTTAAAAAAATATAGTTTTAGCCTTTTCCAGATTAAAAAGTTTTACATCCAAAGATATTAATTATATTTTTGGATGATTTTTTATATAAATTTACTTATTTCAACCACTGAGATGCAGTGAAGACTGTAGGATGGACAGTAAAGGATGCTATATTCTATAAAAACCAACCAGATAAAGACATCTTAGTAGACAGGATGTTAAGAAAACACTAGATTCTGACATTGGCTTTCTACTGTTACTTATCCCCGGCAGTGGCAACATTACTCACTTCTCTGGCACAATCTTGTACAATTTTGTTTTTATAGTACAAGCTTCCTGTGCGCACTTATCCTACTTGTGGTGTTATACACTGTTACAAATTATATATGTGCTGTTTTGCTCAGTCATAGCCTCATTAAACATTAATTTGAGCTGTAATTTGGTCAGTAGTAGGAAGTACGGGAAGGAGGTTACAGGAAGCTGAGGAAAGAGAGACAAAGAGCTTATTCCAGCCAGGAAAAAAGAGAGATGACTTTCTGGCTATACAGTAACATCAGGCTTATTCTTGGCAGTCTGAATGAGAACAAGAGTTACAGTTCGCTGCCTGTCAGCTTCTACTGCACTAAACTACCCTGCCCACCCTTGTCATTTATTCATCTCACTCGGTAAGAATAGCAGGGACTGCATAAATTAACCAGCACTTCAGTGACTCTGTGACGAGACGATTTCTCTCAACAACTTAAAAACACAAGGAAGTTATGACGAGGGATAACCCATTAGACAAAATGTTATCTTGGCTTTTGGTGCATAGTTGACAATACATATTTGTTAATGTGAATGTTTTAATAGTTCCACTCACTGCAGTATTGGTCAGACTTATTGCCTTTGTGTTTATATAGCGAAGTCAACAAGTGTCAACATTAGTAAAATAGTTACTGTGGTTCCCTTTCGTTGTCACTCCGAGTTCCGTTGGATGACGACGAATGGAGTTTTGCTTAGAAAGCCTATCAGCTTTGGCTCTTACAAAACGAGCCAATGGCAAATGAAATGCCATGGGCCTGCTAAATTTGCATAGCATATTTCCAACCTTACCTCGTGGGTATAAAAAGGAGGAAACCGCAACATGCAGATATGTTTTTGCTTTGGAGCCAAGTGCATACTTCACTCCCTTGTGGTCTTTTCAGTAGCCATTAATCCATTCTTCAATATCACATGATCCTTCAGAAATCAATCAATATGCCAATTTGTTGTTCAAGAAACATTGTTTTTATTATTAATGTTGAA
Source organism: Hybognathus amarus (assembly GCA_030378365.1). Classification (NCBI taxonomy): domain Eukaryota; kingdom Metazoa; phylum Chordata; class Actinopteri; order Cypriniformes; family Leuciscidae; genus Hybognathus; species Hybognathus amarus. The sequence continues at coordinate 351,505 of JAQIUQ010004554.1, forward strand.
CACAGTTTTGCTGCTTAATAATTTTGTAGAAACTGTGATTTATTAGAAATAGAAATCTTTGGTTGCATTAAAAATTCGTTTTTTTTAAATCAACATTATGGATCCTTGCTAAATGGAAAATTGTTAATTTCTTTAAAAGAAAATCTTACTAACCCCAGACTTTGAACATTGATGCATATCTGAAGTTTTAGCAAAAAGGATTTAGAAATTTAAAAAATATATTTTTAGAGGCAATGCATTCTTTTCTTGTTAACACAACTTAATTTTCTTGTGATAAGTAAAGTGGCTTTTGTTACTGCCAAGCCAAGAGAAAGAGTATTGTATTTATACTGTATGTAAGCATAGTATATAAAATATTGTATTTTGAGAGATGAGTCATTACTGAGAAAATGTATTTTGCTATGTTGAGATCATGACCAAAGAAAATGCATAAAAAGTAAATTATGAAAGTAAAACTTTACATAAACCATGTGAATACTTCTGTAGGGAAACTGTTGCACAGATGATTAGAAGATTCTCCGAATTTTCTCCGGATCTGATGTGTGCTGTTGTGACATTTATGCATATTTTGCATCATTAGTTTCAGCAATGCATTAATTATATATTTTCTTGCCTCAGTGCTAAACGTCACCTACAACTGTTTATAGTATGTATCGATTAAACCCACTTCACACCTCAGCAAGCACTTCAGTGTATAGTTGCGATTCAGCTGCATGATTAGGTAAACTAAAACCAGTGGATGCACAGTTCACAATCTGCTCTGCTTGATGTCATTGTCTTTCTCTTGTGCAGATATGACATTCATAATTATTCTCAATTTGAATTAAAGCTACACTATGTAACTCTTAGTTTCTTCTTAGCTAAAAACACTTAGTTCTTAAAAAAAATATGTGCTCATTAATGTATATTTACTTCGTTCAAGTAATAAAGTATTCTCGTGAGTGTATAATATGCCATTGAAAACACATACGGGTAAGGGGTTCTAATGTCGGTCGCCATGTTGCCCCTCCATCTTGAAAGTACATTAGCCAAAGAGGGACATACCCGTTAATTCAAGCTTCGCTTTTCGCATTTACGTTTGAGTTAACACTCATGAACGAGGTTGAACTGGAAGCCATGTTAATCTTGGACTACATTGGCCACCGTAGGAGTTAAAACGAAATCGGAATTGAGAGGAACAGAAACTAATATTCACTGGATGGTCATATACCTTTTCACCACTAGATGGGGGTAAAAATCACACAGTGTAGCTTTAAAAAAATGCGAGGACGCTGATCTAAACTGATTTCATCTCTGATTGTATTTTGAATTCTGCCATGAAAAATGTATTGTTTAGCTCAAAGTTGTTTTGTGTTTAGTGGCCAGATTAAATATGAATTATGAGGGATTTCATCATATAAATGGCTGAATTATACATTAACATTGTTCATAATTCAATTCAGAGTATTAAAGCGGTGTTTAAACATTGTACAGAGATCTTTTGCCTTGTCAGTTTGCCAGTTAAACATGCCAGCAGGCACAGCTTACTAAAGTGGCACGATGCCTTTTAATATATATATCCCCGTAGCACCATTTCTCAGACCTGTGAGGACAGCGGCCGTGGCATCTGCCAAGAGTTAGCGCTTTAACCATACTATATCTCCAACAGCCCATTCAATCTTTTAAAATTTAGTCCCCATCCTACTCTCATTCTGTCTCATCGAGATTCTCTTTGACTTTATTTTTCCCCCTCAGCTCGCCCCACTGCGTCCCTCCTCTCCCTATGTTGTTTCTACAGTACAAACAGGGACAGAAGACCTCTGTGGAAAAAGCTGGGAGCGATTATTCTTCACTCCAGAGTCTTACAATTGCATTTCTGCATCTCTCACTTATTCGCTGGCCTCCGCCTCCATCTCTTAATCTTTCCCTCTCGTTCGTACTGTATCACTGGCAGCGGTTATTTTTATCTGTTCTGTGGGTTTGCTGGTGAGTGAGTGTACAGGTTGTAGAAGTTCTCACTGGTGGATTGTGCCCTGGAGAACACGTCCTGATGATTCCTCACTCAGGAAATCAGGGGAAGTGTTTACAGCTTGTTTTCTCATGCGGTACAGCACTGGGATTGGACTTCTGATGTTTGACTGGTGTTTAGTAGAGCTTACTGTAAAAATGAATGCGCTTTATCTAATAAAAAAATTGTGACAACAGATTACAAGCAATATTATTAATTAAATTTAACAATAGAATTGAGTAATAATTAATCAAATTAATTCATTAAAAGTTAACCATTTAAAATGAGTAAAACTTTTTTATAGAAAGTATGTTTAAGTCACCATTATGGTGCTCAGTGTTTGTTTTAGGTTTGTTTTAAAATGACGTTTTCTCCTTCAGTGATTCTGCTTGTTAACATCAGGTGTCTTCAATGTTGGCAATATAAAATAAAGATAATATCATTTTTTTGATGTAAACTTTACTCATTTTCAATGGTTAACTTTTAAGGAATATTTTAATTAAGTATTACTCAATTCTAATTTGTTCAATTTAATTAATAATATTGCTTGTAATCTGTTGCCACAATTTTATTGATTGGATAAAGCATATTCATTTTTACAGTGTAACCATTATATTGTTCTTGAGCATTTTTCTATTTGAGCTCAAATTATGCTTTTTAAAGACCCATGACATTAATATTGTTGTTCAGTGGCTTATACTATAGCTTTCATTTGCCAGCTTTAAGGCCGTCTATATTAGGGCTGCTCCGACTAATTTTTTTTCTAGTTTCTTCTTTTCATGAAGATTAATTACGTTGTATGACGTTGTCCCATTAAGGTGAGACACGGCAGGCAAAAACATCTCTCTTTTTTTTTTTCACTTGTCAATTTTGAGATTTTGGAATATTTGTCTTCAATAACATGTCTTCTTTCAGACTTGTGGTGGAAAAAAAAGTCAGAAATACACATTTAGGTCTTTATTTCACTACACTTTGTCTGTTTGCATCAGATTTCTCATAAATTCTTCAAAAGTTGTCGTTGATGCTGTACAACTCTGTTGGATCCAAGTATGGTCATTTCCTTTTTATCAGCAACCAATCATGAAAGTAAAAGGGGGATTTAACTTTAAATGCGCGACCTCATTGGCTAATGCTAACCCTTTACAGCCAGTTTTCTCAAATCTCCGAAATCTCCACTTCAGGATCACCTATATACACCAAAGTTTCCAGTCTTGTACCTAGTTATATTATGAAGACATTTACAGAGGGATTTGTAAATATATTTTCCTAGCCTGATTTATATAACATTTTATTCCCCAAAAAATGCCGAAAATCATTTTTTAAGGCAATTGGCAGTATATTCTGATTTACAGGATGACAAAAGTAGATATCCCTAAATCCCTCTGTTATTTTTTTCTCATCTAATATGTGAACACAATGAAAAAATTCTGAACCTGGCTTTATCCAATACTCAAAATTAGTGCATATTTAATTAGATAATGCCTCATTTGCATATTTAAACATTAAATTACAGAAAACTTGTGATATACTTTTTTTCTCATCTAAATGTTGGTAATCAACAGGGAAAGTTTCATGGTGATATCTGCTTGTTAAAAAATTACCCTATTCACCTGTTATGTCTCGCCTTAACCTGATGTTGCAGAGGTTGTAAATAATCAGTATTAGGATATGCAGTTGGTTGCCCTTTGTAGGGGAGACTAAGCTAAACTAATTTACATCTATCCTATTCTTTTAATTATAATGATGTCATTGAGAGTGTATGAAATGCAATTACATAGCATGCAGTGGAACAATATGAATATTCAATAATGAATATTTACTCCCCTGTTGTGCAGAGCAAGTAAGAATTGACATCATGATTTGTGAAGTTTGGCTGGAGTGGCATCCGACACATCTCGGAGCCAGTGGTGCATTATCTGGGTTGCTCATGCTCAGCTAAAGAGCCAATGACAATCTGCTTATACAGTGTGCCTGATCTGGTGTTTGGAGCGCTGCCGGGGCTTTACAGAATTGCAGTGGCACTGCAGCAACAATGCAGCTGTGGGGACTGGAGAGGCTAAGTGAATTAGCATTTAAATCACATCTGACCTGAACTGTGCAAAATAAAATTGAGCAAGCTGAACGCTTATTAGAGGAGGTTGAAGGAGAACCACATGGTGGGGAGGGAAAGATTAAAAGCGTAGAGTTTTAACAACTGATCTCCCCTAGTATCAAAGCTAAGCTAACCCTAAAATTTTAACAATAGTATAGACAACAACAAAAAGGACTAGTTGTTGATAGAAAATTAGACCATTGCATTTTAAATAAGGACTTAAAGGACAACTCTGGCGCAAAATGAACCTTTGGTCTAATTACACATTGGTACATAGTCAACCGTTCCCTGAGATTTGTTTTCATGATTATCGAATGTGCAGAGTTTTATCTCTAAAATCTAGCATAATCAGGGTCACTACATGCAAATCGAACCATTGAGAACAGTTGTAAGTGTACAGACCGTTTAATAAGAAGATATTTTTAAAAGACAGTCCACTTCGCAAAAACAGGAAGGAGCCATCATTGGAAAACAGTCTTGAGCAGTCGTACCAACGCCGTTCAACGTTACAACATTCTCATTGCTTCGGTTTGCATGTAGGGACCCTGATTATGCTACAGTTGGGCTATTTTGAACCTTGTTAGTGGTATTAACTCAGCGATTTTTATTTTCATTACTCTATGCCCCATATATTAGCGTTATAAGCTAAACAGTTTTTAAAAATAAAACTCTTTACATTCGATAATCATGAAAACAAATCTCAGAGAACGGTTGACTATGTACCAATGTGTAATTAGACCAAAGGTTCATTTTGCGCCGGAGTTTTCCTTTAATAAAGTGTTGTCGTTGTATATAATAATATTATATTATATTTGATGCATATTATATTATAGTATCATATTTGATGCATCACCTTTAAAAAAAGTGTAACCAACCAGAATGATGATTCTTCGTTTTAAAGGAGGGTGTATAATTTTTGATACTCATATTTTAAGATTCATTTTCTAAAAACAAATATTAATAAATAAACAATTAAAGCTTGCTTATTTTGCTTCAGTAAGAGTTAATCTTAAGATATTACTAATAATATAAAAGTTATTCTTGCATTTATTTTACTTTGTGTATCATGTAGGCTTTATTAAGTAAAAACTATCATGCTTTTTTGGGCATGGAATATGACCCATGCTATTCTTTAAATTCCTATATACAGTGGAAATCATGCATAAATATGGTCATACTGTATAGGGTTGCAAAGGGCTGAATATTTCAGGTAAATATCCAGAAAATTCCCAAAAATCCTGGAAAGATTCCGAAAAATCCTGGAAAGTTTCCGAAAATCCTGGAAAGATTCTGAAAACTTTGCAGACCCTAATACTGTACCATCATACCATCTGCACCATGGTGGTGAACGTGATTTCACCAAGTACAACATGTTCCAGGATCACAATCTTTGTTGATCCTGGAACAAAATTCCATTGAACAAAGGGACAAGATTACAGTTTGTCAAGTTTAAAGGCTTACAACCAGGGTTAGGTGCTTCTACATCAGTGTGATTCATCTATTATTTCCCTCTGCATTTGGGGAAAAGTTATTGGTAGGGTGATGTTTAGGGGAAGGGATAGGGTTAGGACTCAGTTTTGGACAGTAATGTTGGTCCAAGATCAGCAAAATATGTTGATCCATAAACATGTCTTACAGTATGTTTCAAAATCACAATGACCATGCCATGGTACTGTCACACTTTATTAAAAATCTGTTGTTGTTGTTAGGGCTAGCATTATGTTTTCAAATGCTGCTGTTGGTGAAGCATCACCGAAATAAACATCATGAGGGGGAAATAATCTGTTATGTAATACTGAAAAAAGCAGCCAGTAGCATACCTTACTGTAGATAACTTTTTTCAAACATATGTCTTCTGTTTTTGAGGAACTTAATGGGAAACTGTCTTTTCAGACCGTGATTCAAGTAGATGCAGCTGACATGCCGATAACTCTCTACTAATGTGACTTAAAGTAGCCTGTAGCCTGTTCCCACTGCTTTGTCAGGTTTGCAAGTTCCATTACTCAAATAAAGTCAAAGTGGCAGCTAAATAGTGCTTGTTCCGTAATCTAAAGGGAGATGCTTATGCACCTGAATAACCTCTTGTCCATTCTACATATGACATTAATCTGTGTGAAGATACAAGAAAAGTCGTATTGTATGGACATCTGGATTTTTAATAATTGTTCTTGAGCCTCAAGACTGCTGAAAATCTTTTCCCTGTGTATAATGAGATTTTAATGACTGTTTTTCCTCAGATTTGAATATAAACGATTATTGCATTGCACTGAAGACGAAAACGAATCACCATCCCTTCTCTCCCTCTCTCTCTCAGCGCTCTTTTGTACTGCAGTATGAGTTTTGATTCACCTCCTACTTTATTGCCAGATACAGTATGCAATTTAGTCCACCAGCTTATATTGAGAAACTTTGATGCGCAAAGCCATTTTACAGCAGATGGTTTCACAGGGATTTGGGAAGCATTGCACCCTTACAGAAACAATTTCCTTGAAAAGAGACGTTTTTTAAAAGATTAAGGAGGTGCTGTGTCTGGGGTTTAGGGAACAACAAGATCCCAGTAGCAACTTAATTTGTCAGAAATAAAAAAGACCCTGATCACAGTGCAATTTTGCAGGTTTCTGTAAGCTTTTGAGATTGCAGTGAAGAAAACTGCAGTAAAGATGTTGTTTGGTTGTTACTGCAGAAGACCCCACTGATTTCTGCTGAGACTTTCAGATAGGGTCAGATTTTCACAGCATGAAAGCATTATTCTATCCTGCCTTGTCTCAACGGTTCAGGCGGGTGGTGTAATGGTGTGGGGGAGATTTCAATTGAGCATTGTTTAAACGCCATACCCCACCTTAGTATTGTTGCTGACCAGTTCCTTCATGTAATGACCTCATCTGATGGCTACTTCAGCAGGATAACACACCATGTCACATAGTGATCACAGATCACAGAAGTAGGGCAGGTCTGAAGGTGATAGGGAGTCCAACCCGGTACAACAGTATAGCAAGGTATACCTAAACTGGCTGGTGGCTGTTTATGTTGCAATGAAGTTGCATTTTAAAGGTACAATATGCAGGATTTTTGCAGTAAAATATAGGGGTGGGAGAAAAAATCAATCCATCGATGCATCACGATTCTCTCTCCAACAATTCTGGATCGATTCTGAGAATTTCAAAATCGATTCTGAGTTTAGTTTTTAACCAGATGAGCGATGACGCTGAGTTTGCTTTAGAAACACGCATTCTGCTTGCTTTCAATTCCTCCCATAGACCTACACACACCACTCGAACCTTCCGTAAAATAATCTTTCATAAAGTTCGGAAAGATTGAAGCGAATTACGAGACATTCACAGGCTTTACTGCACGCGCTGTGTGAGAGACGCGCACTTTCTTTGATGTTACACTTGAAGTGTGCTGTCTCGCCCGTGAGGAATATTTTCCTTACGAATGCTCTACGAAGTCATCATTTATGTGGTTTGGAATGCAGTGGACTTATATATTTAAAATATGAACCTCACTATAACGGAAGACTGCTTTCAATTACTGCTTTCAATTTCAAATCCTCACGCGAGACTTTGTTTGTGTAGACTGCTCGCGCATGCAGCTGTGTGTCTCCGTGGTTTAATGTACTTGTGCAAAATTAACATTTGTCACCAGACTGCTTTATAAACGAGGATCAGCATAAAGCTGGTTTTGCTAAGAAGCTGCTCCTGAAAAAATAATCAGTACCAACTGTTTATGGCCCTCTGCACCTGAAGTTTTATTAATCTTTATATTAATCTTTGCAAATCGTAGGGAAAAAGTTTTTCACGACCATTATTGTAACGTCAATCGATCAATGAACTAACGTATACATCAGTAAACATACAGCGTTTGTATCTCACTACTCTACCCTGCCAGTGCATACAAAGATAGATCAAAGTAACATTAAGTTAACCAACCATTCAGAAACGTCCTCAAGCCTTAATTGTCGAACTTCTTTCCGGCCGTCATCTTGTTCTGGTGAACAGTTACTCCAGTTTAAACTGATACGGTTGCACAGATGTGTCCTGAGAGACTCGCGCTGTCATTCTCTCTCCAAAACCTTCAACTGTTGTCAAGGCAACACTCTACGTGCTTTCACGCCCGCACGCCCGCAGGGTTTATTATTTAAAGGGAAATGCACTGAAATGGCTTGCTGAAAACAAGAGCTGATTTTGACCAGGTAAAATGGTGTTTTCCTAAAATACTAATGAGAATTTTTAATAAAAGTATATTACAAAGTTTTAATTTAGACCCTAAACATTCATATTAACTTGTACAAAAATGGCATTATGGCACCTTTAAAATGTTTTGAAGGTCTGTACTGATAAAGACAAGAAAACAAAACTAAAAGACAATAATGAATCTTAATAAATCATGCGTTTAATACTTTTATTGATACTGAATGCAGTTTGTCCTAAAAAAAACTTTACCAATATTCTGGTATATTAAAGAAAATATTACCCATGGTACAAAAGCTATGAGTCACAAACATGATTTGTCCTTTGTGAAGTTGTCACGGATCGGTCACAGCTATTCTGGTTATTCTTGGGTTGGCGACAGAGCAGTGACATTCCTGGTCTTGTGTTTATGTATGGTCTTGTTTACTGCGAGTGCATGGCTGTCATAAGTTCTCTGTGTGCCATGTGCTCTTGTGGATTGTCTAGCCCCTCCCACATTTGTTCCACCTGGTTTCCCTCATTACCGTCACCAGTTCATAAAACACTGGGCGCACCGCATTCTCCTTTTTCCAAAGCGCTAGGGCGGTTGCACTCCGGTTGGTTCTTGTCACGTGACCTGCTGTGCGCTTATGGTGCGCTTGCAGCATTCTGAAAAGTTGAGATGTTTTTATTGCTTTATTCAAAAGAGGTGTGGTATCTCGATGCGGCGTGGATGCGCTTGGAAAAACAAGTGCGTCGCACTGCGACTGAGTCGCTTCCATTGAGCGCGCATACCGCACGCCTACATTGGAAATAACGAACTTGAGCATGCAAAAGACGCGATATGTGAACAGGCCCTATGCATTCATACATTTTTAAGCGTGACATCAGTGTCCAAACACTGTTGGAGCCACGGTCATCTCATGCAGGTCAAATTCATCTCATGCAGGTGTTTACAGTGTTAGGGGAAGTTAATTCCCTGCATTAGAGTCGGTTACTCTTCAAGAGTGAGCCAGCCTAAACTCTTTGCATTATCAGAGCTGGAGATCAATCCTCATTAGCATACTGCTCCCTAGCAACCAGAACATGAACAGGACATCTGTTGTTCTGTAATCGCTTCTGTCAAACAAGGCAAAAGAACAGCGATTACATCATTAACTGTCCCTTTGTTCACCTTTTGACCTGTTTTATAAAGGTCACACAGAGTAAACAACCTACAAATTAATAGTGTTGATTGATCCCAGTAGCTTCGACTCTTTTGAATCTTTTTACCAAAAAGTCTTTTGACCAAAATTCACTGATAACTTTCTTTAGCTTGAATCATTATGCCAATTAAATTATGAGTGAAGCATTTGCCCAATATATGAATGCAAAACACTATCATTTAATTTATTAAAGGGGATATTATTACAGTCATTCATGTATAAACTAAAACAATGAATACTGCGAAGAAAACAAAAACCAAAAAACCAAATAGCTTCTCCTTCCTTCAAAGAGCCACCAAAATTAGTCTTTCACAGGTTCTGTGGGCAATCGTTACGAACTGAGAGACAAATTTGTTTAAAAGTGAAATGCAATTCAGTCATTTCGGTTTTATATCTTTTAAAAAAGCAAGACGAAAATATTTGCGAACCTCTGTACTGAGAGATTTACTGGAAAAGCTATAATGTGGCTGAGCTTCTGTCACGGTTCTGAGAATAGTTAGCTTAGTAGCATAACTACCTTGAGTTAGTTGCACGAAAGTGAGCAAGAACGATCCATTCACTTCATTCATATCCAAGTCGACTGAAATAGCACTACCGCACATTCATCCATCTTTACAGTAATTCATTTATCTTCAGTTGAGTCAATATGTTCGCCATCCCTGCTTCAACACCATTTTCCCAGGTCAGAATACAAGACGGCATTTATTTACTTGCAAGCCACGTGTTGTAAGTCATTACTACAGTCCGTAGTGGTGCTTGCTGGCTGGGATGTTGTAAGTCTCATTTCGTGGGCAGTTTGAGGAATGATGTTGTTAGCTAAAGGGCCGCCTGAAGGTTAGTGTTCATAATGATGGATGAAGAAGCTTATTGCTGTAGTGTTACTCTCACACCATGGACGAAATACCAGCAAGTCAGGTGTGGGGAAATGACACATCCTCCCAAACTGTTCATTATAAAAATAAAACCTGAAGGAAATTACTATCCTATCTCCTTTCTCAAAGCTCTTTGTTAAATTCATTCTTGTGTCTTTTTTTTTACCCTTTTCCACTGCCCCTCCCTAGGGTTTAGGTTCTTCTATTAGCTTACTTGATTAAGTGGAGGTTGATTGTGTTTTTCCTACAGGACCTTTTGTGATATATGCAATGAGTTTGTGTGGGGATTGTGGGAAACCAACGATTGGCTGTGGGTTTAGTGGATATTCAGAGGGGCACGGCTGGATCAGAAGCCGTTGCTTTCTCAGGCTTGCTACAGAAACTCTTGACAATGGAAACTTTTAAATCTGAGATAGAGTTGTTACTCATCTATCATGCAGTGGTGTCATCCCACGCAGCATTTTCCATTATAGCCACTAGATAACTTATCACAAATGGGCTATGAAATATGAGGCGAGTCACTTCTTGGCTCGCTTCATTTCAAAGCAGATGTTTCTGAGGATGCTCTCCTACAAGCAAGTATCCTACAGCAGTGCACTAAACTGGTAATTAGCTTTGTTTACACTCGAAAGAAGTGCTTTTCCATTCATCCTCCACTTCCTACTTTAAGAATGATTGATAATAATGATACTTTTTGCATCATTAAAGAAATAGTTTAAATTGAAGATTTTGGCATTATTCAATTGCTCTTGTTTTGTTGAAAACCTAAATGGCTTAGTTTATGTGGCTCACAAAAGGTAGGGGAGCGCGGGGCACAACCTAACGCGAGATTAAATGTAACACGGACCATTTACATAGTTCGTCAGGATCAAGCCGGCCGTCTTTCCGCTATTTTCTCTTACTGCCAGATGACGGTCTTCCCGCAATTTGCGGAAAGTTTTGATTATATTGTGTGAAGATACTGGACAAAGAGTGTTTTGTGTTTTTTTTTTCATCTTAGGGTTTTTTTCAGTTTCTGAGTTGGGTGTATACGTTTCCAAATCTAACTTTATATTGCCTTAATCACTGTCTTGTTGGCTCAAACATAGCACCGTTTTGAAACAGGTCAGCAATTCCTAGCGACTGTTAGCTAGGGTTAAAATGTGTAATACACAGCGGGGTTGGTTGTAACACAGTGTTACAACTAAGTCGCCAAGTGTACAATGATAATCAAATGAAAACGGAGCCACACAACTTTTCAGGTTTGAGTATACATTTAACTTTGTTAACTTTCATAAACAATGTTGGAATTTAAATTGTTTAAAAATTAGTGTACTATGAATGATAACTTGTTTATTTATTAAAAATATGGCCTGTTGTTAATGCAATAAACCCTTTAAATTTTTATTTTAAGCTCATTTGTTTTATTATTACTGTTATTATTAATACTATTAATTGTACATGCAGCTGCCACACACAAATCTAATTTAATTGCAATTACAATATTTATAATTTTATTTATTATTATTTATTGCAAAACTATGCATCCCTTTTTTATGCCTCTATCCATGATATTGATCCATAATAGAAGGATGATTGGATGAGGGATGGATGTATGGATATCTGTCTATACAGATGCACAAACCATATCAAACTATACAAATAAAATAGTACTGAATTATGTGTGTTACACACAAGTGTTACAACTAACCCCTCTGTCTGTTACAATTAACCCCGCATATGGGGTAAGTTGTAACATTTGCACTTCTGTCACTTTCAGTACAACTGTACGAAAATGGTAGGTCCTAGAAAAAAACTTTAAGTGGTCATTTGTAGCAGAGATGTGTTTGTTGCTTGTGTAAAAAAGTATTAATCTAACCTAATTATTTTTAATTAATTGAGCCAAAAACAAAATGCGTTAGGTTGTGCCCCGCTCTCCCCTATTTGTTTTTATTTATTTTTGATCGTAATTTTTTTACAGAATGTAAACCAGGCTTTTGAACAAAAATTTTAAAACCATAATGCAATTTATCAAAAAGCTCACCCATTTCACTAAACCATAAACACTATTTCCTGGTTTTGACACATTTGTTGTCATATTTGTTGAACTGGCACAGCAAATCCCGTCATTTCTCATTGTCTTGACCATGTTGTCATTTAGAAAACACTATTGTTCACTCAAGTCAGCACAGCTTCAGCTCAGTTAGCAATAGGCTAAATAGGCTAATCAGTTAGCAATAGGCTAATCAAACCCGGGTGTGCACCAAAAGTGCTAGAGTGAAAGCACCCAAAAAGATTGTGAATCAATTTTATTTTCTGACACTTTTATTGTGCTTTTGTCCTTTTTGACACTTGAAAGCTTCATCCCACTTTCTTTGTCTTTGTCGTTTGTCTTCCTGTTCCAACATTCGCATTCATCTGCACACCATGGTTCAATCAACAACGAATGCGGAGAAATGAATCACAGTGTGTCTTTTTAAGCGAGACACTTTTGTTTATGCAATAAATGTGCATAGATTTAGCATGTTTTATAGATATAGGCAGTTACTTTAATTGCATTTGACTGTAAAGGAGACATTTTGATTGTTGTTGGTAAGATGCATCATAAATCATAAATGCGATTATATAGAGTACCCATCAAAAGTTTGCACCATGATTGTTTGCATTTGAAGTTGAAAACATCTTCAAGTTCAGCTCAAGACCACATATTGCACCTAATCCTGTTCCATTCTGTTCCTCCATCTGTTTTTTGCATCCTATGAATGTTGCATAAGAAACATATCTGATTTTGATTCTGGTCTGGTGGACCCTAATTATACAGGTTTTCCCTTAAAATCACCTAGTCATTCATGCCACCCACCAACAAGAAGATTATGAAAATATGTAGTTTCACGCATCTGTAGGATAGATGAAATATTGTTCATTCTTGTCAGAGTGAGTAATGCTTCTTTTTCTCCTAGCTAATTGGTCCTTCTGCGTATGGTTGCCATTATGCATGAGCATTTACAAATCCATTTACAAAGCTCTCTTTTCTTTTTCCCCAGTTCGTGGCACAGCCAAACTGTCAGCAGCTCTTGGCCACACTATGGTATGATGGATTTCCTGGCTGGCGTCGTCGTCACTGGGCAGTTAAGCTGGTCATGTGTTTCATTATCGGCCTGCTCTTCCCTGTCTTCTCGCTGGTCTACCTGCTGGCTCCCAAAAGCGCACTGGGGCTCTTCATCAAAAAACCCTTCATTAAATTTATCTGCCACACAGCCTCCTACCTCACCTTCCTCTTCCTCCTCCTCCTGGCCTCACAGCACATTGCACGCACCAACCTACACATACAGGGTCCTCCGCCCACTGTGGTGGAGTGGATGATACTACCTTGGGTGCTGGGTGAGTATGATTGTGTGTGTGATGATGGGGATGTAGGTTGTTTAGCTTGTAAAAATTAGTAATGTAAAGATATAATGAAAATGCAAATTTACAGTATAGTATGTGCAAGTTGACGCTGTATAAGGGACTTTAACTTAACCCTTAGCCCTAAGTATTAAAGTCCTGCAATTATAATTAAGCCCTAACTGTCACGTGTGGGTTCAGGGAGACAGAAGAATCAAGTTCCAATGCGACTTTTAACTATAAATATCCACAAGGAAGACAAATAGGGTAACACACACATTGGGAAATGATGATCGGAAAGGAAAAGAAATGATGATCGGAAAGCATGATTAATAGAACACAGAACTAATCATGAGGAGCGGGAAAACTGAACTAAGGAACATACAATGAACATTGAAACAAAGTAAAAGTCCATGATAATGAAACTAACTGAACATAATGTGACACTAACAGCTTTCAAATGTTTTGTAGATTATTTCCAGCTTTGATATTTGTATATTTTAATATCTATTTTAGTGTTTCCAGGCATGTTTTAGACCTTTAAGATTAAAGTTGAAAAGTCTCACATTGACTTACAATACAATTCAAAATGTAACTGACATAGATTGAAATGTTTGATTTCATTTGTAAAGTTTAATGTCTATCTCACACAGATAGTTTACATATTGTGCAATAACAAATGTAATTTAATGAACCCATTTTTATTATCCTATTATTGCCAATAACCAATAAATTGTCAAGATTAAAATTAAATGATATTTTGTCTAAATAAAAACAAACATGACTTTAGGCATCACAGCGTTATAATGTAGAGGTGATAATCATTGTGAGGTTTGATTACATTTAACTCTGTTATTAAATGGTTAAGTTATTATTAAGTAATTGTGAGTGTTAAATGATGGCAAAGCTAATCTAAATGTAAAAGTGGCGGAAATGAGCATGAACAATTAAATATGCATTGATCTAATAAATGTATACAAAAACTGAATTAAAATTAAAATAGTAATAACTAAAAGAAATCTACAAGTGAATTCAGGCATCACAGCGTTATAATGTACAGTATGAAAAATGTATATTCATTGTGAGATTTGCTTATGATTACATTTAACTTTGTTATTAAATTAAATGTATTACCTTTTTCATTCTACTAACTATAAGTAACTTTGCAGCTACATGTCAACTAATTCTCAATAGAGTAGACTAGAAGACTGTCAGATGTTAGGATTCGGGTAAGAAGAATAAGTTGACATGTAAAATAATGTAAAAAGTCTACTAATACTTCACTCTAAAAAATGCTGGGGGTGCCATTGGGTTAAAAATGTAATTTAAAACCCAATGGCTGGGTTTGTCCATATTTTACCCAAAATTGGGTTAAAACAACCCAGCATTTTTTAGAGTGTTTAATTACAGTTAGTTGGCATAGTTACAAAGTTACTTGTAGTTAGTTGGTCTAAACCTGACAATCGATCTGAACCGTTTTTTAATCTAAATGTAAATATAGGGAAAATGAGCATGCACGATCATTAATGCAATATTATCCAATATATATAAATCCAGCTATATTAACCGATATGATAAATTAAAGTAATTTTCAATAAATGATATATTGCATCCCAAGTTTATTTCTATACTGTTTGTTTGTGTGTTTTGCATATAGGCTTCATATGGGCTGAGATTAAGGAGATGTGGGACGGAGGTTTTAACGAGTACGTCCATGACTGGTGGAACCTGATGGACTTTGCTATGAATTCTCTGTATTTGGCCACTATTTCTTTAAAGATCGTTGCTTATGTCAAGGTGAGCTCCTCCCTTAATTGTTTTGCTCTCGGTTCAGTCATCCTCGCTCATTCTCGAATGCACGTGAGCACATGCACACAGACACACTCCAGACTCCATGACCATCTGCAGCTGTGTTAGTCACCCTGCATGCAAGGGTTTCAGCCCACATGAGTCCCTTACAGTGTGTGTGTGTGTGTGTAGATTTGTGAGATGAGAAATCCAATGGTCCAAGCCATATAATTTATGTTCTGTTTTGCATTTGGACTTGTTCTCAAGAAATGCATTTAAAGCTATAAATATTTGTGTGAATGTGACTGAATATATGTATTATTATCAGTTTACAGTATGATTTCAAAACGTGGGAATAGAGGGTGAATTTATGAGTCAGTTAATATTGTGGTCCTAGTCCCAGAGGAGAGCAGAATTTTAAGCAAGAAGAGCTCGGCCATGCCTTGCACTCAAAATCCAGACTTATTTCTCTGCCCACTGAAACATGGAATTGAAGGATGGTGCAGAGGGAAGAAGCTGTCTTGTTCCATCCTCAAGTTGTGCAAGGAAAAAGCTCAGGAAATATCCTGTAGACTGTTGACTCAACTGCCTGAAAAAACAATACAAAAACAAAAAACTAATGCATCTCTAGGTGCTGCAATTAAAATTCCAAATATTTCTTTTTTTTTCCAAAACATTCTAGACGGAATTCAATGATTTAAACCTGTTGATAGTGTTGTGTCATTTGCATATGTTGTCTGTATTGTTACAGCACCTGATTAACTCAAGGAATTATGCAAATCAGGTAATGGTGCAAACACGCCCACAAAATTACTGCTGATTGCAATCTGCATTTCAATTTATTTCTTTGCAGTGCTTCACCATTGCAATCTAGGCTCTTTAAAATGGCTAAATATTGCTCGACTACATGGCACGTCTTTTGCTCTCCATCTTTTGATCATCATTTGATGCCAGGATCACTAGAAAATGTACACAAACACACTTTTTAAATACAATTACGGTCAGCTTCTGCAGGTGGTAATAGCACAGCGTTAACTGCATTAGGCAAATAAGCCAATCCATTCATGTTTGTGAATTCGATCCATTGAGACACATTTGCATAAAAAGGATGCTTATTTTCCCAGAAAAAAATGACAGTGACTTGGCAATGAATTTAAATATGCATGATGCAGCGCTATAGTGCATTTAGCACCTGCTATGTTGGACTGTGGGTGTTACAGTATGGAATACTGTAAATATGGAAACTGTTGGCCAACCAACTGTAAGGATGGTCCCAATGTACATACACTGCCGTTCAAAAAATATTAGCAGGGCAGCCATTTTCCACACTGATAATATTAAATGTTTCTTGAGCTTCAAATCAGCATAATAGAATGATTTTGACTGGAGTAATGATGCTGAAAATACAGCTTTGCCATCACTGGAATAAATTACATTTTAAAATATTAGTTATTAATATAGAAAGCAATTTTTACTATATGTTTGATCAAATAAGTTGTGAGCAAAAGAGACTTTTTTCAAAAATCTTACCAACCTTAAACGTTTGAACGGCAGTGTGTTAGCATGCATTCTTGCAGTACTTTTGCATCATGTTTGCGTAGCCAGAATCCCTTCTAATGCTGAAACTAAATCATGAAATAATTGGCAATATTTCTGAATGTTTTTATGTTCTCTCCAGTATAACAGTTCTCGTCCTCGAGAGGAATGGGAGATGTGGCATCCGACGCTGATCGCTGAGGCTTTATTTGCCATTGCTAACATCTTCAGCTCGCTTCGGCTCATCTCCCTCTTCACAGCCAACTCTCATCTGGGCCCACTGCAGATTTCTCTGGGACGTATGTTGCTGGACATCCTCAAGTTCCTCTTCATCTACTGTCTCGTGCTGCTGGCCTTTGCCAATGGACTCAACCAGCTTTACTTCTACTATGAGACCGAGGCAGCGGGCGAACCCAACCACTGCAAGGGGATCCGCTGCGAGAAACAGAACAATGCATTCTCTACGTGAGTTTATGAGTGGGCTAGCATCTTCATATTTCTTTTCCACTCCTTTTGTCGTCTGTTTGTTGTGTTATTTAGTGAATCCGTTTGTTTGAATCAGTAAAAAACAGTCACATTAAAGGAGAACTCCGGCGCAAAATGAACCTTTGTAATCTCGAAATGTTTCGACTTTAATCTCGAAATGTTTCGACTTTAATCTCGAAATGTTTCAGACTTTAATCTCGAAATGTTTCGACTTTAAGTCGACGTTAACTCAATGTTTCGACTTTAATCTTAAATGACTGTAATCTCAAATGTTTAACTGTAATCTCAAATGTTTCAACTGTAATCTCAAATGTTTCGACTGTAATCTCGAAATGTTTCAACTGTAATCTCGAAATGTTTCGACTTTAATCTTGAAATGTTTCGACTTTAACCTCGAAATGTTTCGACTGTAACCTCGAAATGTTTCGACTGTAACCTCGAAATGTTTAGACCGTAACCTTGGAATGTTTCGACCGTAACCTCAGAATGTTTCGACCGTAACCTCGGAATGTTTAGACCGTGACCTCGGAATGTTTAGACTCGTAACCTCGGAATGTTTGAACTGTAACCTCGGAATGTTTCGACCGTAACCTTGGAATGTTTCGACCGTAACCTCGGAATGTTTCGAGCCGTAACCTCGGAATGTTTCGAACTGTAATCTCGAAATGTTTCGACTTTAATTCGACGTTAAAACTCATAATGTTTCGAACTTTAATTCGAACGTTAAAACTCATAATGTTTCGACTTTAATCTTGAAATCGACTTTAATTTCAAATGTTTCAACTTAATCTCGAAATGTTTCGACTGTAATCTCGAAATGTTTCGACTAATCTGTAAATGTTTCGACTGTAATCTCGAAATGTTCCGACTTTAATCTCGAAATGCTTCAACTTTAATCTCGAAATGTTTTGACTTTAATCTCGAAATGCTTGATTTTTTTTTTTTTTTTTTTTAATTATTTTTTTTTTACATTGCAGTTCAGGGCCTCCATACAATCACGTTCCGGGGGTAAAATCAAAGTTTTTTTGTCAGGGTTTCTCTGGTAAAAATCATATTCTTGGAGGTACATATCGTGTTATTGGGATCTCTTCAACACGGTTCAACACACGGGTCAACACACAACCAGTGTAAACGTAGCCCAATTTCGTGGGAAAACTGCAGACTTTGCAAAAAAGGAGAAAGCAGGCAGTTGACCAAAGCACTGTAAAGCAAGGGAGGGTGGACTCAAAATGTTTCTAAACCTAAACACTTTGTTTTGCTCCGTTTGCGTTTGTATTGTTTTACTACTTACACAATTATTTTAAGTATATATCATTATATTATTTACAATACACAGCGTGGTTTTTAATGATATTTTCAGTGGTGGACAATCTACAGATAGGGGTTGGTCCCATTTAGCCATTTGTTAACAACCGCTTTCTTCAGAGACTAGTAAAAGCTTAAAAAAAAGCACAAGGAGATATTACTGATATATTTTATGCCATAGGTTAAAACATAAAAATTTCTTAAGCTTTTGTTAAAAACAGACCTTATTCGAGCGTTTGTTAAAAACAGACTTTATTTCAGGCATTTAACCAAAAATCTATTTAAAAAACCCATTGAATACTTACTGAAGTACAAAAATATGTCACCCTGCAACGCTCTATTGGCCATATAGCTTTGCAGTTGACCAAAGCACTGTAAAGCAAGGGAGGGTGGACTCAAAATGTTTCTAAACCTAAACACTTTGTTTTGCTCCGTTTGCGTTTGTATTGTTTTACTACTTACACAATTATTTTAAGTATATATCATTATATTATTTACAATACACAGCGTGGTTTTTAATGATATTTTCAGTGGTGGACAATCTTCCGATAGGGGTTGGTCCCATTTAGCCATTTGTTAACAACCTCTTTCTTCAAGACTAGTAAAAGCTTAAAATAAAGCACAAGGAGATATTACTGATATATTTTATGCCATAGGTTAAAACATAAAAATTTCTTGAGCTTTTGTTAAAAACAGACCTTATTCAGAGCGTTTTTTAAAAAACAGACTTTATTTCAGGCATTTAACCAAAAATCTATTTAAAAAACCCATTGAATACTTACTGAAGTACAAAAATATGTCACCCTGCAACGCTCTATTGGCCATATAGCTTCAGTGTAGTAAACTAAATTTTCTTAGCACTATGTAGTCAAAATGGTAACTTGAAGAAGCTTGCTCAACACTATTTGTTTACAACATACATTCATTCTTCCCTGCAATGCAGCTCCAGGTCAGGCTCAGTCAATGCTGATGCTGCTTCTGAATATTCATCAAGACCTCTTGCTTTTCCAGTGATTTGTTGATCAATGACTCATCGATAACTGCACAATCATCCACCACTGCACAATTAGACAAGAAATTTAAGAATCACCTCATGGATGTTTGAGACGAAGCATTGAGAACGAAGAAGATAAATCTGTGCTGTGTCTTTGCAGAAAAAAACAAACACCTGAAACAAAAAAAAATCTGAGCATGTTGTTGAAGCGTCCTGGGATTTTCTTGCATTTCCGTCAGAATTCTGTTTTTTTGCCTGCAGCTGCATATGAGCTGTATGTGGCATTACCACACCAAGATATCAAATCCCTCGACTCATATCACATCTGAAGCAGCACAAGCTCCTTCAGGCTTCCTGTGGTGTTTTCTGAGGTTCAGTCACAGAGACTCCCCTTCACAGATTAAAGTCTTTGACATCCCATACGGCTTGAGCCTTTCAAAGAGACGCGTTTGTATTAATCAGTATTTTGTCTGCTTTCCCAGCAAAACTTGCACTATTGGCATTTTTAATCTGAGACCATATTGGGGAAAAAAGAACAATTTTCCAATAGAGTAAGAAAAATCAACTTGATTCAAGATTTATTGATTAAGTATTCTCAAGTCATTTTAAATTGATTCAACATTTATTTTTAATAATCATGGTTTGTTTCTCAAGTAAATGCATCTTGTTTTTATGGATGCTTTGATAATAAAATTATTATTTTTATTTGCAGTGCTATAGCAGCTAAAAAGATTTCTGAGGACAAGTCTTACTCAGCACAGTAAAAAATTATTCATGTCTTCTCTGTATTATTTTGGCCTTTGAAATGTAAAGCTTGAAATGCCACATGTCGACTGAACCGGCACAGGATGTGCAGAGCTGCTGGCTCTAGTGGGCTGCCAGTTGTTATGTCACTATCCCTGACAAGTCAGTGAGGTGCTTGAGGCAAACCTGTGTGCCTCCATTAGGGCTCTGCCACTGCAGTCATGTGGTTCAGGTGCTGAACACGCTTTATTTTTGGCATTTATTATATGAATGTATCAAAAATATAACATGGATAGATACAGCCTTCTAAATATGGCCCATGTGATCAAAATGGACACCACTGTTCACACAAATGTATCAATGCCCTGCAGAGGTCACTTGCCTCTTCACACATACTATATATATATATATATAATTTTAAATAATTAATTAACATAATAATTGTTTCATGATAATAATTTTAACATGATCCTTCACAAATCACTCTAATATGATGATTTTATGCTCCAAAAACATGTATGATTATTATCCATGTTGAAAACAGTTTTTTACATTTTTATTTCAGGATTCTTTGATGAATAGAACGTTCCAAAGAACAGCTTTTATCTGAAATGGAAAGCTTTTGTTACATTAAACACTACCCTTTAAAAAGTTTGGGGTCAGTAAGAATTTGTATTTTATTTTTGGGGGAAATAAATAAGAAATCAATACTTCTATTCATCAAGGATGAGTTACATTGATCCAAAGTTACAGTAAAGACATTTATAATGTTAGAAAAGATTCTAATTAAATAAATGCTGTTCTTTTGAACTTTCTATTCATCAAAGAATCCTGAAATAAAAATGTAAAAAACTGTTTTCAACATGTATAATAATCATACATGTTTTTGAAGCATAAAATCATCATATTAGAGTGATTTGTGAAGGATCATGTGACACTGAAGACTGGAGTAATGATGCTGAAAATTCTGCTTTTTTTCAGAGGAATAAATTACATTTTAATATATATTAACATAAAAAAGTCATTTTAAATTGTCATAATATTTCACAATATTACTGTGTTTTTTGTGTATTTTTTATCAAAAAATTGCAGCCTTGGTGAGCAGAAGAGACTTCTTTTAAAAACATAAAAAATCTTACCGATCTTAAACTTTTGACCAATAGTGTACAGTATGTATATATATGTATGTATGTATATATATATATATATATATATATATATATATATATATATATATATATATATATATATATATATATTAGGGCCGCAAACTCGATTAAAAAATTAATCTAATTAATTAGAGGCTTTGTAATTAATTAATCGAAATTAATCGCATTTTAATCGCATAAATATTTGGACTAAGAACAGTGAGAAGATTTTTTTTCAAATGGATTTTTAGTATACATTGCATAATGACTGAATACATAAGCTTAAGCAACAAAATATTGTTTATTTTTGTTCAGACCAAGTCCAACAGACCAGAGCCATTGTATATGTTTTGATTGAGGTGAAACTTAAAGAGGTCGATGTGATATGCGAATTCCTCGTTGCATAGCTTTCACACAACCCTGCTCTTAATGACGCTTCCATACAGCGCTTCACATGAACTTTTTTGCTCACTTAGACAATGTAGCTAGTGGTTTTCGCAAAATTACTAGCCACACAGCACTTTTACTAGCCACATTTTAAATGGGGCTTAAAATGTGCTAAAATGTAATAATTGTATCATTAGCTCTGGTTGTAAAGCTCATTTTTGAAAACATGTTGTCTATTAAGATAAACACATACAATAGATTCTTATTGTATATAATAAAAGTACTGCATCTTTTTTTCTTTTTTTTTTACAGCAGTAAATAATACAGAGTAGAACAATTATCTGCATTAGTAACAATGACCAAAGAATACATAATCTTTTCTAAGAAAAAAATCCACAATTAAGGCAACAGGATTACAACTTTATATAGGCCTATATGACATAGTTTTGGGGACTGTAGATTGTTTTGCCTCAGCATTTCCTCAGAGAGAGACTTAATAATTATCATCATGAAGCTGGTAGCTCTGAGTAACTGGAGATATGTCCACCTGAAACAAGTATAGGCCTACATGTTTATTGCCCAGATTATCCCACAAATGCATCTCCTGCTTTCTTTCATGACATGATTCATTTTATTAAAAATATAGAATTAAGTCTGTAAAGATAGTTGTGATATGACGTGACATAAGGGCAGCCTTGCTAGTCAGTTACACCGTGTCCCTTAATCATGAAGATTATTTTTTATATAGAATATCGGCCACACTCACGAACTGACTGAACGCTGTGTTGATGTGTGTGTGCACGCGACCAGTCGCGTGTGATAATCATTTGACAAAAGTCTGGAATGTCATATTTGGCACGCGCACCCTCGCGCAGAGGCACTACAGGAAGCGCGTGAGACGCGCCTATGTTCTTGGATTCTCATGCTTATTAAAAAAGATCGCTATATCATCACATTAAGTGGATAATTAAGGGCAGACTAAAACAGCCCTCAGTCCGACGGCCAGCCCCGAGTTTAATCTCCACGTGTCTAATGTTCGTGCAATTCGTTTGTTATGTCAGATGTCTTTTGACAAGACTACAATTTTTTTAACAAGCCAAAGTGGCTAGTGGGAGTGACTGTGTTACCCGCCACGCGTGAAATCCACCCGCATTTGGTGGGTGTTAATGTCAAACCCTGCATCCGTTCGTTTTTATAGCATAATTTCCCATCCACGGGACCAACCAAAGCGGTCTCGTCAGCTGTGTTCACTGTGGTTTGTTGTTTAGTTGTCTGAAGCATGGACTGTAAAAAAAAAAAAGTCATGAACGCTAGTTGGTGCTCCAGTATAATCAGTCCGCTGAAACTAATCCAGAGAGAAATGTTCCGCGGTGGAAAAATATGTGCGATTAAAATGCGTTAATTTTTTGTGTAATTAATTAATGCGTTAAAGTCTGTAATTAATTAATCGTAATTAACGCGTTAAAGTCCCGGCCCTAATATATATATATATATATATATATATATGCGTGTGTGTGTGTATGGATCTGCAGCAACTACTTTGACAAGGATCACATTTTTATGGTCAGACAACTGGGTCATAGCATTTCTGAAATGTCAAGCCAAGTATGTTGCTCATGGTCACTATGATGACCCCTGTCCACAGCCAAAAGCCCTTACATGGGGCAAATGAGCGTCAGCACTGACCTTTCTGGAAAGTCCTTGTTTCTTTTACGTCACATGGACATCCATGTACATGTGCGCCATTTACCTGGGGAATACACCACAAACTATCATGTGTTCTATTTATTGTTTGTTTGTTTGTTTTTTGGCCATGGGCACAAAGTGCTATTCCTTTCCTTTCACCCAAATTTATACTTCTGCGTCGAACTCACGCCATAGCTATGCCGTAGGCTGTGTGTAGCGCGCGTACCCTGATGTGTAATTCTCCAAAAATGTAACAACGTGTCAATTCTACGTGCACCGCAAGCACTGTGATTGGTCTGCTAGAACCACTCCTCGGGTTTCACATGCTCCCTCTGCATGTGTAATTGTGCGTGTATAGATAGATAATGTATGAAAAGTCACAAAATATTCCACTGAGATGAAGGGAACCTTATTTTATTAAGAAAAAAAAACAATTGTGGTTCTATAGACCCCATGACCCGATTGAGGGCTACACACTGATATATAGGGGTGTCACGATTCTCTAAATCCTCGATTCGATTTAGTTTTCGATTCTAAGGTCACGATTCGATTTGAATTCTCGATTTAAAAAAAAAATTAAAGCGCAGATTGCTATGCAATTTTTAGACTACAAGTTTATGCATTATGCAATATAAATTTGTTCACAATGTACACTACACCATTGCCAAATTTAAAATATAACAAAAACAAGTAACATCATAAATGTAACAATAACTTTATTATGTCAGAAGATGTGTGATCTTCTCAGAAGATGATCTGTATTCAAGGCCACTAAATGTGCACTTCTCAGACCATCAATAACTTTCTCCTTTAAATTGTTGTACAATGAGGGTATCACCGTAGTTGTGAAATGCGTTCTACTTGGGATTTCATAGCGCGTTTCTAGCACGCTAATTAAATGCCTAAATCCGGAGTTTCCACGACCGTCGCATATCTGCAGCGATGAATACTCCTAAGGCGCTTGTAATTGCATTTTCACGAGTTGAGTTACTTGGAAGTTTAATTCCAAATGAAGACGGGAGAGTAGCCTAGTTTGTACAGTTGTTGGTTTGACCGACAAATCTATATTTTTGTGCTGTCTGCGGAGATGCGCAGCCATGTGGAATATGGTACACGCACATAGCAGAGCTTGCAAACTGTGGCTTTTTTGTCGACAACGCGAACGTTGTCAACAACTTACCGCACTGCAAATCCAAAATACCTCCACACAGGTGACTTCAGAGAAGCAGGAGGGTTTTCAAGTTCCGTTGATGGGTCTTCGGTGTTCGGTATCTGCAGTTGCCATGATGTGTCAGTTAGAGGACTCGCAGCCTTTCAACAGGTGTTTTGTTTTCCGCACCGTGATGAGTCGTTCATCATGAATGAGTCATTCATCATAAGCGATCTGTTCATTGCCTCTGTCACGCGACAAATGAAAAAAAAAGACTCGGACGGAAGGTAAAGTAATTATTTGTTCCCTGTAAATTATTTTTCACTGCATTCATTATGTACATCTTCTTCGGGGAATTTGCATGTTAATAGTATAACATTTAAAGCCCCTGAAATGACTAGAAAAAAAGTTTAGTTAATTTTGATGAACGAAATTGAACAATAGATTCAGTACAACGATCCGAAACTTTCAATCACGGACGCGACATGGGGCGTGGCAGTATTGACGATACCATTTTTTATTTCGATTTCGATACCATTGAATTAATTTCGATTCGATTTCGATTTAATATCGAAATCGTGACACCCCTACTGATATATACAGTATATTGTAAGCATTAGCATTGTAAACATATATTGTTATGCATTGTAAGCATACTTAACAAAATGTGACCACACTGTAAAAACCAATTAGTTCAGTTTACTTAATTTTAATATGCAAACTCGTCGCCTTAATTTCATTAAGTAAGCCTAACTTAATTGCAAGTTATTCTTACTTAATCCATTTATGTTTTGTCAACTTAATTCTGTCTGTGATCTGAGGAAGTATGAATAAATTAATTGCTTTTTCTATTTTTGGCTTTATTTTACCATTACAATTTTATTTGCTATTGGGGTTACACTTACAAGAGACAGCTAAAAAAACTGTAATAGTCAATCATTAAAATGGTCAAAACCAGTCAAGTAATGTTTACAAGGTTTTTCTGAGTAACGAAGGCATAGCATGCAAACAGTTCAACAAATTATTAGACATTAAGTACAGTCAACAAAAAAATTCTTAGTAAGAACAATGTTACATTTTACAGTGCATTTGAAGTGCCAATGGTTTTTATGTATATTTGCTAACATATTTAGAATATGGGAACATAATTTCACATTTCAATTGAATTTTTACAATTGCCCCCATCTCTCCAAGTCATAATCTCTCACATTCACACACATTAATAACTTGATCCATTTCACATTATTTCCTAATGAACTGTTTACCCCTGGAGCTTTGTGGTCTTCTCTGCCCGATCCTTAATGCATCTGTGACGCTGTTGCTGCACATTATTCCTAATCATGTCTCTTTCTTGCGTTTTCCCCTTAATCTTTCAGGTTGTTTGAGACACTTCAGTCTCTGTTCTGGTCGATATTTGGCCTCTTGAATCTTTATGTAACCAATGTGAAGGCTCGACACGAGTTTACTGAGTTTGTTGGAGCCACCATGTTCGGCACCTACAACGTCATCTCACTGGTGGTTCTCCTCAACATGCTCATCGCTATGATGAACAACTCCTACCAGCTGATCGCTGTGAGTACTGAGCACAATAATCCAAAGGCCAGAAATATACAGTTTCAGAATCCTGCTGACTATACTCAAAAAAATGAACTAGGGAGGTTGTGCACTTTACATAATATTTATACATAGTTTACTTATAATAATTGTGTTTTTTGACTTTACATGTTTTTTTCTATTAAGGTCTATGTAATTGTGTCTCAACTTGACAGTACAAAATCCTAATGTGTTGTCTAAACACAAACCATTTATGTTAAGTAAAAAAAGTGTACATCCAGAGGGTGGCAGTATAGTGCGAGCCGACTGCCATTTTGCCCGAACTTAATTTTATTGTGTTCAATCTGCTTTAATCTACGAACAACTTAAGTTTACTTAATCCATTTGTGTTGGATTACATGATTGATTTGTGTTGCCTTAACTAAAACTGGGCAGTGCTTTTAGTTCCCAGCATGCTTTGCATATGGTTGAATTAAGAGAGAATAAATGTTAAAATTAAGTGTTATTTTATGTTTTTTTTTTTAGAAATTTAGAAAAGGGGAAGACTTGATAGTGTGTAATAGTGTTTAATGTTAAATTATATTGGCATTATTAAACCATTTAAATTACAGTGGGTTACCATTGTAGAGAAGAGTGGAGCATTTTGTTTGACTGTCGACTGATTTCATTATTTTCTATTGCTTTGAATGAAGAAGCATGTAAATCTTAGCATTCAAGATGCTAATATGTACTTCTGCTAGCAAATAGCTAGCTAAAGTCTATCAATTTAATTAAATGTCACTGAATCAAATGAAATACAAATGGATGAATGAATATAATAAAATGCCTTTGAATCATGTCAGGAAGCCTTTAAAAATTCACGTTGAGACTACTTAAATTGGGTAATTTAAAATTACATAATTATATTATGTTGAAGTTACATGAACAGATTATGTTTGTTTAACGTAATCCAGTTATGTGGAACCTGTTGACAAATTAAAATTCATTAAAGCCAACATATATTTTTTTTGAGTGTAGATTAATTGGTCGAATATTTTGTTGATTTATTATGATTCAGTCCTTCTTATTATTAATGATTTTGTTATTGTGCCCCAGGACCATGCTGACATCGAATGGAAGTTTGCTCGGACCAAGCTGTGGATGAGTTACTTTGATGAAGGTGGGACACTCCCTCCACCGTTTAATATAGTCCCCAGTCCTAAGTCCTTCTGGTACCTGTGTCTGTGGGTACACGGGCGGCTCTGCTGGTCGGAGACTGCTCCACCTGAAGAAATCCCCCATAAACATGAGAATCTGAAGGAGTTTACGGTAAAGGAAAAACCCTGAATTAATTTGAACTGTGATTTCATCTGAATCTGATCAAGTGGTTCTGGCTTAAATGACACTTTAAGCACAATGCAGCCGGCTCATTGTGTAACTGATTACCCATTACAGTGAGTAACAGCACAGCCACACACATATTTTAGCATTTTGAATGCTAAAACAGCTCATTTACATTTTTATTGCTTTTGAACTATTGTTTTTTGACACATAGTGGGCTGCAGTAATTGTATTTAGACTGGTATCATCATGCATTACCAGGTAACACTGGGTGAAAGAGATAGTGTATATGTAAAAACCTTTGACTTTAAGAAAGACAGCATGTGCATTCAAATCAACATCAGATCAAATACTCATGCTTCAAACCTTGATCTTCCAATTAAGTCAGTGGTGTCAGTGTTGTATATCTCCAACACTTTACACCTCAAACATATCTACAGTGCACATACACACTCATTGGGTTGCTTTCTTTTTGTATTAACATTAAGACGTTAGGTTTAAATATACATTACTTTTAAGGGAGGTAGAGTATACACTACCGTTCAAAAGTTTGGGGTCAATAAGATGAAAGAAGTGTCTTCTGCTCACCCAGGGTCAAATTGAAGACCTTTTTAAGAACCTTTTAAGACCATAAACTTTGAAATTTA
The DNA here is from genome assembly GCA_030378365.1 of Hybognathus amarus. NCBI lineage: Eukaryota > Metazoa > Chordata > Actinopteri > Cypriniformes > Leuciscidae > Hybognathus > Hybognathus amarus. The sequence continues at coordinate 379,938 of JAQIUQ010004554.1, forward strand.
AGATGCATGACAAACACGGCGCTTTATCAAAAATTAAAATAAAAAAAATATTCAGAAAAAATATTTTATTTCAATGAATTCAGTAATTGAAAAAGCATTAATTTAATTTACAGATAAAGCAATCACATTAGTAACCTTCCACACCCAACAACGTGCCAGATGCCCAAAACCTTAGGTCTAAAATGAAAATAGGTTAAAAAAACTTGCCCACAAATAGAATAGTTTTCATTTACTTATTTACATTACAAAACAGCATATAAATTGCCAAACAGAGATTTAGTGTGTTTGAGTGTGTGTGTGTGTGTGTGTATGAAAGAGCTTCAGAAAAAATAACATTTACAGAAAGTATAGAAATTTGTACTTTGCATTTTATACTGTAAAAACATAATTAGGGCCCAAGCCCTGAAAGGGCGCAGAGCCCTATTGTTTTCCTTCCCAATTATTAGGGCCCAAGCCCTGAAAGGGCGCAGAGCCCTATTGTTTTCCTTCCGATTATTTTTTTTTTTTTTTTTTTTTTTTTTTTTTTTTTTTTTTTTTTTTCTTTTTCTAGCGACTATTCGGGCACTTTTTGGGGCCCTTAACATGCTCGAAAACTCTTGAAACTTTGCACACGGGTCAGAACCCGGCCATCAGAGCCGGGCTGAAGCTGGTACCCGGGCGTGGCAGGGCGGCTCGTCAGCGCCCCTGGAATGGGGTCCGAACACCTGGTCCATAACTCAAACACACTTGCATGTATATAATACTGAAACTCGGTACACATGTCGATAGCAGAATTTCATCTATACCTCGGGTTCTTGCTTTTTACCCCAGCCCAACAGGAAGTCGGCTATTGAGGTTTTTTTGTAAAACACACGCAATGAACTTTTAAATACTCCTCCTAGAGCTCTTGATCCAAATTCGACGAAAACTCGGTCAGCTAGAAGTCAAGACATTGAGGATGAAAGTTTGTGTGGGGATTTTCGATACTCTCTAACGGTTTGGCCGTGGCGAGGAAACGAAACTATGGCGAGAAACGTGAAACAGGAAGTGTGTCATAACTTCAGCATACATTAACTGATCTGGATGAAACTTCAGCAGTGCGTTCGCTGTAGAGGACGATCACATGGATGTGACTATTGTGAGTCAAAGTTATAGCGCCACCAACTGGCAGCAGGAAGTGTGTCACTTTCAAAATGCTTTGAAATCACCCTCTTATTTTTTACCCGATTTGCTTCAAACTTCATCTGTATAATGTACATACACGGCAGATGAAGACCTATGAATGGATTCTTGATATCTTTGAAACTGTTGCCGTGGCGACGCATCAAACTTTACCATTCTTTTAGGATGCATTCTTTTAGGATTCGAACATTTGTCCATAAATCAAACACACGTGCATGGATTAATATGAAACTCGGTACACTCATAGATCACATCAGGCCAAACAACTTTCGTGCTCTAAGTTTTACGACAGTTCAAACGGAAGTCGGGAATTATGTTTTTTTTTTTTTAAATAATTGTCCTAGAAAAACATAAAATTACAACCCATGCTGTTACCAATCACCACCAAACTCGGTGTGCATGAAGTCAAGACATTGAGGATGCTATATTCCGGACGGATTTTTGATATCTCGAACGGTTTGGCCGTGGCGGATTTTTTTGACTAAAAAAGGACACATAAAGTGTGTTATAACTTGGTTAGTTTTACTGACAGTTACAAAACTTGCCGTGTATATTGTTCTATTCAAGCCAAACAACTTTCTAATTAACAATAATAAACTCAAACCCACAGAAAGTCAGATATTGTAGTTTGAATATGATCATGCTCTTTCTGAGCCTAGGCCTGTCACACAGTCTGTGTGTGTGTGTGATTGAGTCTTTTGACACACAGTCTCTGTGTGTGTGTGTAGGGGGAGGGGGCTTAATAATTTCACTGTGTGTCTGGCCTGCTAAAGTAAATACATTTCTTAAGCCTGGTATTTTTTAAATAAGTTTTTGTTTTTATTTTTTTATAAGTAAAGACATATAACCTGTTTAATTGTAGTGCATTGACAATAGTTTTATATAATTAGTGTATTAATTAAATTAACTTGGTCCATAAATCAAAAAGGAAGTGTGTTAAAACTTCTGCATACATTAACTGATCTTGATGAAACTTCAGCAGTGTGTTCGTTGTAAGAGGCCGATCACATGGATGTGACTATTGTGAGTCAAATATATAGCGCCACCAACTGGCAGCAGAAAGTGTTTCACTTGCAAAATGCTTTGAAATCACACTCTTACTTTTACCCAATTTGCTTCAAACTTCATCTGTATAATGTAAACACACACCAGATGAAGAGCTGTGAAAGCATTATTCAATATCTAAGATAATGTTGCCATAGCAACGCATCAAACTTTAACATTCCTTTTTTTTGATGATTTTGAGTCTCTTAGCGGCTTTTGGGGCCCTTAATGGGTTTGAAAACTCTTGAAACTTTGCACACAGGTCAGATCCCACAGCCATCAGAGCCGGGAAGATGGTACCCGGGTGTGGCAAGGGGGTTAGACAGCGCCCCCTGGAACGGGGTCCAAAAACTTGGTCCATAAATCAAACACGCTTGCATGTAATAATATGAAACTCAGTACACATGTTGATCTCATCGTTTCATATATTCATATATTCTCCTCAAGCCGGACAACTTTCTAATTTACACTCATGAGCTAGGACCCACAGAAAGTCAGATATTTTGGTTTGAAAATGTTGAGTGTCTCTCTGAGCCTACACTTCTGTATGGCAAGCCCTTTTAACATTTAAAAGCTAAGTTTGACTATTCGTAATTAACATTGTAGATATCAACAAACGTCTTTCTAGTCGTAATTACATTTTGGATAGTTTGTATTATCATTTAAGATATCTGTAACGTAATTGTGACTAGTCGAAACGACAGATAGAGTATGGCAAGCCGTTTTAACATTTAATCATTTTAACCTACTAGTCTCTATTTTCATGCTACTAGTACTTATTTTTTAGATACTAGTATCTATTCCATTAAGTACTAGTACTTATTCATTAGCTACTAGTGCTTATTCTTTAGATACTAGTGCCTTTTCTTTAGATACTAGTGTTTATTCTTTAGGTACTAGTACCTTTTTAAAGATACTAGTACTTATTCATTAGACACTAGTCCTTATTTATTAGATACTAGTACTTATTCATTAGATGCTAGTCCTTATTCATTACATACCAATGCTTATTAATTAGTTACTAGTACTTATTCATTAGATGCTAGTACCTATTAAATAGATACTAGTACTTATTCATTAGACACTAGTACTTATTTCAATGGTGACTAGTAACTATTCTTTTGTTACTAGTCACATTTTTTCCAGTGACTTCTATGGTGATCTGTCATTCAGATATCAACTATTCAGTTCTGACTAGTATGTTAGTATGTATTCCAATTGTGGAATACATACTAGTATGTATTCCAAAGCAGGGGTTACGTTTTTGCACGTCGTGCAGAATAACCCTAAAGGCACCAAGGTGGCGGTGCCACCGGCTTTATATATATATATATATATATATATATATATATATATATATATATATATATATATATATATATATATATATAAATATATATATATATATATATATAAATATAGCTGCGAGCAGCGATGAGGGCCAAAGCCGGCGGTACCGCCATCCCGGTGCCTTTAGGCACCGGGGTTGCGGTGCCACCGGCTTGGGCCTTGCGATCGCTGCTCGCAGCTATATTTTTTTTTTTTTTTTTTTTTCTTTTTCTAGCGACTATTCGGGCACTTTTGGGGCCCTTAACATGCTCGAAAACTCTTGAAACTTTGCACACGGGTCAGAACCCGCGGCCATCAGAGCCGGGCTGAAGCTGGTACCCGGGCGTGGCAGGGCGGCTCGTCAGCGCCCCTGGAATGGGGTCCGAACACCTGGTCCATAACTCAAACACACTTGCATGTAATAATATGAAACTCGGTACACATGTCGATAGCAGAATTTCATCTATACCTCCGCGTTCTTGCTTTTTACCCCAGCCCAACAGGAAGTCGGCTATTGAGGTTTTTTTGTAAAACACACGCAATGAACTTTTAAATACTCCTCCTAGAGCTCTGATCCAAATTCGACGAAACTCGGTCAGCTAGAAGTCAAGACATTGAGGATGAAAGTTTGTGTGGGGATTTTTGATATCTCGAACGGTTTGGCCGTGGCGAGGAAACGAAACTATGGCGAGAAACGTGAAACAGGAAGTGTGTCATAACTTCAGCATACATTAACTGATCTGGATGAAACTTCAGCAGTGCGTTCGCTGTAAGAGGACGATCACATGGATGTGACTATTGTGAGTCAAAGTTATAGCGCCACCAACTGGCAGCAGGAAGTGTGTCACTATCAAAATGCTTTGAAATCACCCTCTTATTTTTACCCGATTTGCTTCAAACTTCATCTGTATAATGTACATACACGGCAGATGAAGACCTATGAATGGATTCTTGATATCTTTGAAACTGTTGCCGTGGCGACGCATCAAACTTTACCATTCTTTTAGGATGCATTCTTTTAGGGATTCGAACATTTGTCCATAAATCAAACACACGTGCATGGATTAATATGAAACTCGGTACACTCATAGATCACATCAGGCCAAACAACTTTCGTGCTCTAAGTTTTACGACAGTTCAAACGGAAGTCGGGAATTATGTTTTTTTTTTTAAATAATTGTCCTAGAAAAACATCAAATTACAACCCATGCTGTTACCAATCACCACCAAACTCGGTGTGCATGAAGTCAAGACATTGAGGATGCTATATTCCGGACGGATTTTTGATATCTCTGAACGGTTTGGCCGTGGCGGATTTTTTTGACTAAAAAAGGACACATAAAGTGTGTTATAACTTGGTTAGTTTTACTGACAGTTACAAAACTTGCCGTGTATATTGTTCTATTCAAGCCAAACAACTTTCTAATTAACAATAATAAGCTCAAACCCACAGAAAGTCAGATATTGTAGTTTGAATATGATCATGCTCTTTCTGAGCCTAGGCCTGTCACACAGTCTGTGTGTGTGTGTGATTGAGTCTTTTGACACACAGTCTCTGTGTGTGTGTGTAGGGGGAGGGGGCTTAATAATTTCACTGTGTGTCTGGCCTGCTAAAGTAAATACATTTCTTAAGCCTGGTATTTTTTAAATAAGTTTTTGTTTTTATTTTTTTATAAGTAAAGACATATAACCTGTTTAATTGTAGTGCATTGACAATAGTTTTATATAATTAGTGTATTAATTAAATTAACTTGGTCCATAAATCAAAAAGGAAGTGTGTTAAAACTTCTGCATACATTAACTGATCTTGATGAAACTTCAGCAGTGTGTTCGTTGTAAGAGGCCGATCACATGGATGTGACTATTGTGAGTCAAATATATAGCGCCACCAACTGGCAGCAGAAAGTGTTTCACTTGCAAAATGCTTTGAAATCACACTCTTACTTTTACCCGATTTGCTTCAAACTTCATCTGTATAATGTAAACACACGCCAGATGAAGAGCTGTGAAAGCATTATTCAATATCTAAGATAATGTTGCCATAGCAACGCATCAAACTTTAACATTCCTTTTTTTTGATGATTTTGAGTCTCTTAGCGGCTTTTGGTGCCCTTAATGGGTTTGAAAACTCTTGAAACTTTGCACACAGGTCAGATCCCACAGCCATCAGAGCCGGGAAGATGGTACCCGGGTGTGGCAAGGGGGCTAGACAGCGCCCCCTGGAACGGGGTCCAAAAACTTGGTCCATAAATCAAACACGCTTGCATGTAATAATATGAAACTCAGTACACATGTTGATCTCATCGTTTCATATATTCATATATTCTCCTCAAGCCGGACAACTTTCTAATTTACACTCATGAGCTAGGACCCACAGAAAGTCAGATATTTTGGTTTGAAAATGTTGAGTGTCTCTCTGAGCCTACACTTCTGTATGGCAAGCCCTTTTAACATTTAAAAGCTAAGTTTGACTATTCGTAATTAACATTGTAGATATCAACAACGTCTTTCTGAGTCGTAATTACATTTTGGATAGTTTGTATTATCATTTAAGATATCTGTAACGTAATTGTGACTAGTCGAAACGACAGATAGAGTATGGCAAGCCGTTTTAACATTTAATCATTTTAACCTACTAGTCTCTATTTTCATGCTACTAGTACTTATTTTTTAGATACTAGTATCTATTCCATTAAGTACTAGTACTTATTCATTAGCTACTAGTGCTTATTCTTTAGATACTAGTGCCTTTTCTTTAGATACTAGTGTTTATTCTTTAGGTACTAGTACCTTTTTAAAGATACTAGTACTTATTCATTAGACACTAGTCCTTATTTATTAGATACTAGTACTTATTCATTAGATGCTAGTCCTTATTCATTACATACCAATGCTTATTAATTAGTTACTAGTACTTATTCATTAGATGCTAGTACCTATTAAATAGATACTAGTACTTATTCATTAGACACTAGTACTTATTTCAATGGTGACTAGTAACTATTCTTTTGTTACTAGTCACATTTTTTCCAGTGACTTCTATGGTGATCTGTCATTCAGATATCAACTATTCAGTTCTGACTAGTATGTTAGTATGTATTCCAATTGTGGAATACATACTAGTATGTATTCCAAAGCAGGGGTTACGTTTTTGCACGTCGTGCAGAATAACCCTAAAGGCACCAAGGTGGCGGTGCCACCGGCTTTATATATATATATATATATATATATATATATATATATATATATATATATATAAATATAGCTGCGAGCAGCGATGGAGGGCCAAAGCCGGCGGTACCGCCATCCCGGTGCCTTTAGGCACCGGGGTTGCGGTGCCACCGCCTGGGCCCGGCAATGCGCTGCTCGCAGCTATATTTAAAGTTGATTTTAGTTGATCATACCTAGAGATGAAATGGCATGAACATTTAATTTCATGATTATTATGAAATAAATTTGCCAAATGTATGTCAAACCCAGCAAATAAATAAAACTAGCATCAATATGCACTTTTTGTTTACATAAACATTAAAATACCATTAAAAATGATTTTAAAGGATTTTAAAGGATTGTCTTGCAACAGGTAGCTCTAGAGCTCCGCTTTGTAGGCTATACGATTCAATACTTTTTTGCTAATTTGTAATAACTTTCTGCGGCCAGAGTTTTGACAAATGAACGGGGGTAAAATCTTTTCAAATTTAAGACCTCAGATGAAAATCTGGCCATTTTTGAGACTTTTTAAGGCCTTAAATTTAAAGTTCAGAATTTTAGACTTTTTAAGACCCCGCATAAACCCGGTCACCAAGACTGCATTTACTTGATCAAAAATACAGTAAAACTGTAATATTGTTAAATATTATTAGATTTTAAAAAACTGTTTTCTATTTCAATATGTTCTAAAATGTAATTTATTCCTGTGATGCAAAGCTGAATTTTCAGCATCATTACTCCTTCATTGTCACATGATCCTTCAGAAATCATTTTAATATGCTGATTTGCTGCTCAAGAAACATTTTTGATTAATATCAATGTGAGAAACAGCTTAACATTTTTGTGGAAACCGTGATAGATTTTGTTCGTGATTTTTTGATCAATTGAGATTTGAGAATTTTGAAATTTGAGAAATTAAATGTCTTTAAAAGATGTTTAAAATCTCAAATAAATGCTGTTTCAAATATTGATCAATTATTTTAATAATAAATTTATTTGTTTGAGATATAAATGTCTTTAAATGTTTTTACTGTCACTTTTTGCTCAATTTTATGCATCCTTGCTGAATAAAAATATTGTATTCTAGGTAGAGTATATTTTAACTGAAAATTAATCACCATTACTTCTTGTCTTTAGTAGTACCATTTAAATGGTGTTGCATTATACATTAAAAGTTTTAAAGTTTTAAAAGTACATTTATCCTGTGTAGTCTATCAATGAATATGAGGTCAAGAAAACAGCTTGGATTATTCTTAGAATTGGCAACACGCGGTTTAACATAGTTTTTAGCATGTCACATTGCAGGTCAGCTGCATTTTATGTGAAATACCCATTTATCAGGGCTACTATGGCAAAGGCTTGGTGCATGAATATGAATTAAGTTAGATAACCAGGAAGGTTACCTAGCAACGTCAGCATGACCTAATTAATATTCATGAGACAGGTCTTTGCATTTTTTTGACATCACAATCAGCTCGTCCACCCCCCTCCCCCGAACTCCAAATACTGCTTTCATTCGGACTGGCCAGATTGGTTGCAAATTTCATTTCAATTGAATCAGTGGAGTTTCATTCATGTGAATTAATTAAACTTCTGTGAAGGAAGATTCCTTTATTCAATAAGTTTGCATGTCTCCTTTGATGATGTAATGAGGTGTAACATGGCCCAAGTCTGTCTGGAGTTTAACCTCCTGTGTTGCCATGCAACTTCCCTCGAAACTCCCGGGACTTTCGTCATCTCTGTTTCGAATATTACCTCTCTTGTTCCACCTGATGCACTTTTATTACAAATCCATCTCTCTGCACAGCCTTTATTGGCCTGCATCAATACAGATGCTCATGCACTCTCTCTCTTTTTCACACTGTCATTCACGCACACAAACACACAGCCGAAGCACACTCACTCAAAACTCTCTCCCACATGTTTGCTGGCACTGTGCTGGGATCAAACCTTGATCATTATATAAAGCTGCCTACATGTAGAGCTAAGAGGAGAGCGGCTCTCCTGCAATATCTGATAAGAATATTAAAGATCTTTTACAGCTCATACTGTGATATCTACATGCCTTTTTCTGCATGTGCATTACATTTTGTCCTGGTTTTCAGATTGTGCAAATATCCATTTCAAAAAAGCATGTGCTGGATAAATACATCTCGATACACTGCGAAAGCATTGTAGGGCTCCACATGAGAATTTACATTTAAATAACATTTTAACATTTTGATTAATTCCCTCATTGTGGATGTGAAAGGAAAGTGTTGATATAAACCCAAGATTGTTCCTTTGTTTCCATAGCTACTGTTTTTTTACTAACCCAACTTTTTTTTGTAAAAATATGCAGCAGCCTGAATGTCCACAGCATCAACTGATACAATAAGTGTCAAACTATCATTGTTATCACCATCAGTCCAGGATGTACACTACTTTAAAAGTTTGGGGTTGGTGCGATTTAAAACAAAAAAAAGAAGAAATGAATACTTTTATTCAGCAAGAATGCATTGAAAATGACAGTAAAGACCTTCATAATGTCACAAAAGATAGTAACATATATTTTACAGTGTCATTGTTATGTTACATTCAGTTACTAAATTCTGCATAATCACATGCTATTAACCCTAAACCTTAGATATGTAGTTGCTTAAAGCTACACTGTGATTTTTACCCCCATCTAGTGGTGAAAATGTATATGACCATCCAGTGAATATTAGTTTCTGTTCCTCTCTATTCCGATTTCATTTTAACTCCTACGGTGGCCAATGTAGTCCAAGATTAACATGGCTTCCTGTTCATCCATGAGTGTTAACTCAAACGTAAACGTGAAAGGCGAAGCTTGAATTAACGGGTATGTCCCTCTTTGGCTAATGTACTTTCAAGATGGAGGGACAACATGGTGACCGACATTAGAACCCCTTACCCGTATGTGTTTTCAATGGCATATTATACACTCGCGAGAATACTTTATTACTTGAACAAAGTAAATATACATTAATGAGGATATATATTTTTGAAAGAACTAAGTGTTTTTAGCTAAGAATGAACTAAAAAAATTACACAGTGTAGCTTTAATATTACTCAGTACTTAAATGTATAAGTACAGTGTAACAAAGATACTTTAAAATAACCCAAAAAGATTTCTATTTCAAATAAAAGCTGTTCTTGTGAGCTTTCATGAATATCAACCAATAATGGAAAAAAATGCACGGTTTGCACAAAAATATTTAGCAGCATAACGTTTTTCAACTTTGATGATAATCAGAAATGTTTCTTGAGTATCAAATAGGCATATTAGATTGATTTCTGAAGGATAATGTGACTCTGAAGACTGGAGTAATGATGCTGAAAATGTGACTTGACTTACTTGAAAATCACATTATTTCTGTTTTTACTGTATTTTCAATCAAATGAGTGAAGTCTTGGTTAGCAAAAAATCTTACAGTCCGCAAATATTTTGAATGGTATTGTGTTTATCAACATCTCCTATGCAAAAAATATTCTAAATGCAGTGCGAAATTAATATTGGCAAGGCTGATATAAGTGCAAACATGTTAACAGAAACTTCTTTTTTGGACCCTAAATTTGCAATCATCAAAGTACAGTAGGGAAACGACTTACAACAGTATTTGTTAGACAGAAAGTAGAGAGGGAAATAAAATGCAAAAACTATGGTAAATGTATGATTTACTATTCAACGCCATTCAAATGTAGAAATGACGAATGTGAACATGCATATTGAGTAATTAAATCTGCAATCTACAATAAATTAAATATAATGAATTTATAATGTATTTAATTCAGATTCATTATAGTATAATTCCTTTAACCTTTAGTGCACCTGTTAATGTCAATTGTAAGTGATGGTGACACGTTGCGCACAAATTTGTTGATTGTGAATGACCCTGGAATTTAATTGAATAATTATCCAACAAACTAATAAATAAATGGCATGTATTTGATTAGTCAATGAGCTCAATTACCCTATAATTACAGTAAGAATATTTGTTTTTCCTTTTATAGGAAAAGCATGCTGACAGGCTGATCCAGAATCAGCATTATCAGGTATGCCAGCAGATAAAGCTCAGCAATTACACATATATGCAAGAAAACAACATTGTGCATGTAATTGCATTACATCACTTCGCCTCTGGCTTTGTTTTTCCCATCTCTCTTTTTCCTTGCAATGTCACACCAACGATCCTGCTGTACATTTCCAGATTAACAAGATTAGGGAGTTCTGTCTGATTGCTTGCTTTTTCTTCTTCTCCTTCAACCCCTCAGGAGGTCATCCGTAGTCTAGTGAAGAGGTACGTGGCGTCCATGATCCGCAACGCTAAGACAAACGAAGGGCTGACGGAGGAGAATTTTAAGGTGCTTCTGAAACTGACTGCTCGCTGTTAATCTTGCATAGACATTAGGAAATGGATGCTCACTAATAAAAAAAAAAAAAGTCACAAATAATAATTTTAGAAACACTTTTCAAGTCTGGGCATCTTCTTTTGTATTTAATTATTATTATCTTTATTCGTAATTGTTACTTGAGCAAATTATCATGTAACAAACATGTTTTGGTACACACGTGTTTACACTAACACTACACTAGCACACTTGAAAAAATGTGATATATTTATTATGATGACTATTTTGGAATCACTTTCCTTACAATATACAGTGATATATACTATATCTAAAGGGACAAATCATATAATTTTACAGTAAAATTTTGGTTTTGGAAATTTTTACCTCAGCTTGTGGAAAGCTACTTTGACTCATCATGTGGCTTTCTCTATTTCTAAGGTGCTTTTCAGTATATTATAAAGGTACAAGACAGATTTTATTACTTATATTAAAGTAGTAGTTTACTTTTGAAAAAAACTTTTGTTGATAATTTACTCACCCCCATGTCATCCAAGATGTCCATGTCATTCTTTCTTCAGTCGAAAAGAAATTAAGGTTTTTGATGAAAACATTCCAGGATTTTACTCCATATAATGCACTTCAGTGGGAACCAAACGGTTCAAGGTCCAAATGAGAGTTTCAGTGCAAACTGTTCAAAGGGCTTTAAATGATTCCAGACAATGAATAAGGGTCCTTATCAAGCGAAACGATCGCTCATTTAGTAAAAAAAATAACAAATTTTAAGTTTTATAAGCTCAAATGCTTGCCTTGCTCTGTTCTGTGACTCTCCTGTTCGAACTCGTTCATCAAAATGAACAATTTTTTTTCCGAGTCATTTGGTTCATTCAACAAATGTTCATTCAACATTTGGATCATTCAACGAGTTAATGGAGGCAAAAGTCATAGTTAATGGTGAATATGCATTCCTCAAACTAAAGTGTTTTCTATTAATATTATATCAGTTAATGAAATATGTTTTTTTTTTACTGTAAATTTAAGTTTAATCTGTAAAACTACCAATTTTTGTTTTTACAGTAAAGTTCTGCCAACCACAGCTGCCATTTTTTACCATAAATGTCAAATTTTTTTTTTTTACAATGATATATTTACAGGATATTTCCATCCATAAATTGCACCTTAAGTCATAAAGAAATTAATCCATGACAGTGCCTTTTAGTTTTCTTCTCTTTAGTTAATTCGGAATAGTAACATTGAATATGTTCTGACTTACGTTAGTCATGCATCACGTTAGAATCTTGGATCCTTTTGTGCTAAAATGAGGATATTTTCTGAATGCATCATGTAATTCTGTAATACTCTGCTGTAGGAGCTGAAACAGGACATTTCCAGCTTTCGCTACGAAGTTTTGGACCTTCTCGGCAACCGAAAGCTGCCCCGCCGTAACTATTCCTCGAGCAGCGAGGCCACGCTTCGAGACGAGGCCAGCGACGACGGCGAGGCCTGTTACCACAGCGACGGGAGCAGCATCGGGGCCAAAGGCGTCTCTTTCAAAACCATTACGCCTTCAGATCCGTCGTACGGAGTCTCCGCCCTTTTCCGCTCCATCTCCGGAATGGAGGCCTCCCCGACGGAGACGACGTCTGCGTACAGGGAAGGTAAACCAAAGATCAACGGACTGAGGAAGAATCCCTCGCCCTCCTCTTCCCTGTCCTCAGTGGCTCCAGCAAGGCCTGCACTTTCACGGACTTGGAGGCGCTTTTCACGCTTCTCTAGTTCCAAGAAGAACTCCTTCAGACGGCTCGGGCTGCTGTTCTCACGCATGAGCAGCCACATCCCGCAGGCCGCAGGTGTCACTGCTGCAACATACACTATCTCAGATGGATTGCTTCACCCGCCGGGAGCCTGGCAAGACTTGGGCTTCACCAGAGGCGATGGTCCGGTCACCCGCAGCGAGACCAACCTCAATCAGGTGGACGTGGCCGCTTTAAACGAGGGCGACGACAGTGCTGCGATGCCAACCAGACAGAGAGCTAACGGGAGGGATGTTTTACTGACACTAGGACCTCTGAGTCCACCTTCTTCCCTGCACTGTGCTTCCAGTTTCTCCGCCTCCAGCTCCCGCCTCCTGGACTCAAACGAGGACGTGTTCCAGGGGTTGGTCGGGCCCTGCGGCGGACGAACGCCAGACTCGTCCCGATGGGTAACGGAACATGACGATTCGGTGACCACACAGCTATAGTATTGCTAGTCTATACTGTACAGCACTTTCATAATAACAATAATCAGTGATGATATCAATAACTATTACCTTAACGACAACCGATTCTCGTTTGTTCTTTTGTTTGCTGCTGCAATATTTTTCATTTCTCTCTGAGATTTAACCAAATCGGAAGTCATTTACAAGACGGATGGGGTAAGTAAATAAAATGATGACAAAGATTCAGAAAGGGACAGAAAATTGCCATATTTAGCAAAGCAGACAAACCCAGGACTCATTTTTGTGTCTTCATTGCATCATATCGTTAAAGGGATATTTCACCCCAAAATCAGTCCGTTGCAAAAATAAATACAAAACTTGTCCTAATTGAAAGAAATCAAGTTTGAAAAAGTTTGAATCCAATATTTGGTGATAATATAGCATAACGATAGATTTATAAGCTATTTTTTGTATGCCGGTCATTTTTGACCGGGAACACCACAAGTGTGGCTTTGTTCCATTTTGTACAAGTGTAATACGTGTAACAAGTACAAACATTATATAAGAAGTAATACCCTGTGTGAATGAAGTCGGTAAGTTTTATTCTAACGCGACAACATTAAAGCTACAATATGCAAGATTGTTTCACCACCAGGGGTCGCTAACCTCTTAGAATAACAAAGGCCTAAATTAATGACGTATATTCCGCATTAAGCGGAATTATGGATCTTGTCGTCAAGCTGATGGATCTTTTATTGATGAGTGAATACATTGATGTTTTTAACATGACTGTGGTATGAAGCAGGGCGTGATTGCTAGACGTATACCAGCGCCACACGCAACGTGAGTCCCATGGATATAAAGGAAAAAGGACTTTTCATCCTACTGAACTACACGCTGAATTACTCACACAGGTCAGTTTATTCGAGGAATTAAACTTGAGGTAACGCAGCGCTGCTTCACTTGCTCTAACAGTTACACTACCACACTAAACTGCATTTGTGTGTGTTGAATGTTGTTAGTTAGGTTGTTGGCTGTATGAGACTAAGCTAGATTAACAGAATAACATAGATCATATTCTAACTTTTCATCATGTTGAACTATATAACATTGATTAGTTTTATATACATTGATTTGCTCACCTGTTTGCTCAAGTAACATGCAACACTCGCGTCTTTGTCAAGTTTCGACTTGACAAATCGCGGATGTGGAGCTCTCGGCATCTCGAAAGATGTTGATCTTCCTTCTAGTCCTCTTTTTGTCTGAAAGTCTGTTTGCCATGGTCCATAATGTTTGAATCAAAACCCTGCCAGGGACGCTCACACTGTTGAGCACGCATAACGTGAATACCTGACCCAGTTTGCCACGTCTGTCGCCATGGTTACTATTGTAGTACGAGGTCAAACCTGGCGGAAACCGGGGGTAACGCGGATATGACGTCATTGACTGGCGACTCCTCACCCCTGCTCACACGCCCCGTTTCCTTGGTTAAAAATCGCAATTTTCTCACGATTACAAATAGTTGGAAACATTTGGGATATTGTAAGTAATCAACTAAACAAAATATATAACATTGGCCCAGTGTTTTTTTTGGATATTTTACTGCAAAAATCCTGCATATTGTACCGTTAACTAACATTTTTGGGAAAAGAAAATCCTCTCCAGGTCAAAATGACCCGAACACAACATGGGTTAAGATTTTGGGTGAACCTAAAAGTCAAGTTAAAATCAAAATTGCTTTTTTTTTGCTTAATCAATTTGGTTGTACTGTGTATGATGCATCAATGCATCTTATTCCAAAGATAAAAATATTATAAATCAAAATGTAATAACCTGCTCCGCCACTAAAACGACTTGTCTTTTTTGTTGATGCTACGTAGACTGTGCAGGCTATGAATTAGATGTTCTCAAATCTTTTTGTCGAATTGTTAGAGCATCAATTTAATGTCG
Organism: Hybognathus amarus; assembly: GCA_030378365.1. NCBI lineage: Eukaryota > Metazoa > Chordata > Actinopteri > Cypriniformes > Leuciscidae > Hybognathus > Hybognathus amarus. The sequence continues at coordinate 395,182 of JAQIUQ010004554.1, forward strand.
GTTAATGTTAAAATTGAAAGAAATTTACGCCAATAACATCACATGATTGATTTGCAAAGCGTTACTAATGGGATACTTTTGGGAGTGGTGTGGGGTCCCACACTACATTGATTTTTTTTTTAACATTGAATATCCTATTTCACTCAAAAATGTCGCATTACATAAGAAAAATTGTTTGCGTGTGCGATTTCATGTTGATGTAAACCCTAAACCACACCAGTCAATACACTATTAGCAATGTGCACTGGAAGCATTGTCAGTTCATAGAAAGTTCTCATTGGAAAGTGTACTTGAGCAAGAAACACATCCAATATGGACTTACAGTGAACGTTTGGGCATGATGCTCTCGGTGGAACAGGATTGAATTTGTTTTTTCTCAGTAACTGAGCCGTTGGCACTCACCCGGTGAAGGTTTCTCACTATGATACGTGCACATCATAGTGTGACGTTACTCGTGTTATGCACCCGGAGGGCTGAAGTTATGCTAGAATCTAACATGACTGAAATCTTATTTTTGTATTTTGAATAGCATGTACAAATTATTTAATTTCAAGACTGTTTTAGTATAGACAGACATTATTTATAGATTATACTATTATAATGTTTTTGGAGCTGTTTCTTTTCTTTTCTCTGACTGCTTACTTTTTACTGTATGTGAATATTAATTAGTATATTATTATAATCAGGTATGGGGGAGATGCATCGAATAAGACATCCCCCTGCTCTACGATGATGAATGCTGATGAACCATGTACAGTGCCTTGCAAAAATATTCAGTCATTTAACCAGCTCTGAAACTTTACCGAGTTATAAATATGACATTAGTCATACTTGTATTTAGAAGTTATTTTCATTTGTAATTGAAAAATAGGAATATAAGCTGGTTTTGGGGCAGAAATGATCTAAAAATTTGCAGTTTGTTGAGTATTGGATGATATGATACTATATTTAATGGTATGAAAAACGTACAAATTCAACAAATGATTATGGCATTTACACATTGCTTTCATAGCTGTAAAAATGTTCCAAAATATTACAGTGTAGGAATTAAATGTTACAAAACAATGTCACATTTTGAGATTTTTTTTGGTGCTTTGGGCACAACTGCAGTGTGGGACTGTGTAATCCAGTAACATGACAGATTTGGTCAATGCCTGATTATTTTTGCCAAGGCGCTGTAAATGCTTATGTAAACACTTGAATGAAAAACATGCTACTCTTGTATGATTCTTACGAGTTTCTACTTTTCCTTGGAAATGTGTGAACATACGATGAAGATAAAAAGTAGTTCTGACAGCCAGAAACTGAACTCAAGGGAATGCCGAATATGCAGATTCAATAAAGCTAAATAACCCTGGTTATGTCTTTGGTTACTTGCCATTTCCTGACAAGATATAAATGTCGATATACAGCTCTGCTTTTTCCTGGCTCTAAGATGTAGCCTACAGTAAATTGAGAACATAGTTTTGGTATTAACAAAACAAATACCTATACTATGCAAATATGCAATACTCCTAAGGGATCCATGCAAACACCACGGTACAGTAGTTGTGTCAAATTGGTACTGCGAATTTAGATAAATGTGATGACGTTTGCCTTGCATTTTAATTAACTTAATCAGCACATTCAGTCACTGAGGTGAGAAGTGTAGGTGATTCAAGGTGTTAAATCAAGCTGAACATTGCACGTGCAACATGGAGGTTCTTAACTCATTTTGGACCATGCTTTGGACACGATAATAAAATATATATAATATTATCGTGTCCAAAGTGACTTAAGAACCTCTGTCCAACATTGAATCATTTTGGTTTAGGTTTTCTAACTCACTTTGGACACTGATAATATATCTATATCTATCCATCTATCCATCTATCCATCCATCCATCCATCCATCCTTATATTTATATTAGCGTGTCCAAGTGAGTTAAGAACCTCTGTCCTACATTAAATCATTTTACATGCATACATTTTTATACATTTGTATTTTATACTGTGCAATTTTCAGCTTGATTTAATCACCTATATATATATATATATATATATATATATATATATATATATATATATATATATATATATATATATATATATATATAGGTGATTCAAGGTGTTAAATCAAGCTGAATATTGCACGTATAAATACAAATGTATAAAAATGGGTAACGCTTCCTTTTACAGTCCAGTTACCCATGTAAATACTATGTACTTATTTTAGTAACTACAATTACTGGGTAATAACTAGTACTAACCCTGAACCTACCCTAAACCTACCCCTGTTCCATGTACTTACCTTATATTAGCCAGGACTTTCAGGTAGACACTGTAAGTACACTGTAAGTACTGTACTGTAAAAGGAAGCTGTTACCGAAAAATGTATGCATGTAAAATGTATTATGTGTTTGCAGTGTTTACTAATCTTATCCTTGCTAAAAACCCTTAGGAACATTTTCTCTGTCATTTACAAGTGTCCCTCATTTTCAGGTGATGTCAGTTTCGTTTTTACTATTCCGCCTACAAAGTTCATGGTAATACGACAAAATGTGTACCAATAAAATGTTCTCATTTAAGGCCATTTAAGTCTTGCATTTTTTGTATTGTTTTGGGTGGTCACTTGACATCTAATGCATATATATAATAGAATACAAAAAATGCAAGACTTAAATGGCCTTAAAATGAGAACATTTCTATTTTAACGCTTCCTTTTACAGTACAGTACTTACAGTGTACTTACAGGGTACTTACCTAGAAAGTACTGGCTAATATAAGGTAAGTACATGGAACAGGGTAGGTTTAGGGGTAGGTTCAGGGTTAGTGCTAGTTATTACCCATTAATTGTAATTACTAAAATAAGTACATAGTATTTACATGGGTAACTGGACTGTAAAAGGAAGCGTTACCCATTTTATTAGTACACATTTTGTAGTATTACCATGAACTTTGTAGGCGGAATAGTAAAAACGAAGCTGACATCCTCTGAAAATGAGGGACACTTGTAAATGTCAGAGAAAATGTTCCTAAGGGTTTTCAGCAAGGGTAAGATTAGTAAACACTGCAAATACATGACATGATAATTTATAAGAGCAATTTTTCGTTCCTGTGGAAAATCTGATTATGTGGAGTGCGATGCCCTCTAGTGGTTGCGTACAGCCATTGCACAAATACTCTGGTAGTTTCATTTAGATTCGATTTTTGTTTTGTTGTATTGTTCTAAAAACTAGAACCTGACCTGCATAAGAGGAATTTCTACAGCATTTAAGAAAACGTACAATTTCTTTCTTTAAATTAACTTGCTGTTAAAAAACGTCAAGAATTCTGTCATAAACATCTCTCATGCAAGAATATATATTGTCGACCACTCTCACGTTTTTCATTGGCTCGCTCATGCCACTTCGGCATCCGTGATTGGCCCACTCGGCTCAGTGTCTGCGTCAACCTGCCACAGCGGAAGTGAAAGCTTCAGTGGAAATAGCGGCTAGATAAATAAACATGTCCGGTATTTTAGTATTGTTCATTGTAAATATTTCCCACTAACAAAAATGAATGTTTTTACTTGCGTCGTGTTATTTCTCGTAAGTGCCGCAGCTGCTAAAAAAGACGGAGACGATGAGTGGGTGCATCTGCCAAATAAATGTGAAGGTAAACTGTCCTTATTTAATACATCATGATTGTTTGTGCATTTCAACACTAGTTTTCAATACTTGATAAAATCATGCTTGAATGCAATCGAACACACATATTTTACAGAGGTCTGAGATTTGTTTCAGACTCATTTAAGCTGTTCATGTGTTATATCAATAGCAGTCTACTTAGTTTTTTTTCATAACAGCATTAAATCGAAAAAGATCACTTGAATCATTTAAATTTCTAAAAATGGTAAACTGTCTGACCATTGAACTAATCGATATTCCACATTATTTATTTTACCTGTTTTACTATACACTCACCGGCCACTTTATTAGGTACCCCATGCTAGTAACGGGTTGGACCCCTTTTGCCTTCAGAACTGCCTCAATTCTTCGTAGCATAGATTCAACAAGGTGCTGGAAGCATTCCTCAGGGAGTTTGGTCCATATTGACATGATGGCATCACACAGTTGCCGCAGATTTGTCGGCTGCACATCCATGATGCAAATCTCCCGTTCCACCACATCCCAAAGATGCTCTATTGGATTGAGATCTGGTGACTGTGGAGGCCATTTGAGTACAGCGAACTCATTGTCATGTTCAAGAAACCAGTCTGAGATGATTCCAGCTTTATGACATGGCGCATTATCCTGCTGAAAGTAGCCATCAGAAGTTGGGTACATTGTGGTCATAAAGGGATGGACATGGTCAGCAACAATACTCAGGTAGGCTGTGGCATTGCAACGATGCTAAATTGGTAGCAAGGGGCCCAAAGAGTGCCAAGAAAATATTCCCCACACCATGACACCACCACCACCAGCCTGAACCGTTGATACAAGGCAGGATGGATCCATGCTTTCATGTTGTAGACGCCAAATTCTGACCCTACCATCCGAATGTCGCAGCAGAAATCGAGACTCATCAGACCAGGCAACGTTTTTCCAATCTTCTATTGTCCAATTTCGATGAGCTTTTGCAAATTGTAGCCTCAGTTTCCTGTTCTTAGCTGAAAGGAGTGGCACCCGGTGTGGTCTTCTGCTGCTGTAGCCCATCTGCCTCAAAGTTCGACGTACTGTGCGTTCAGAGATGCTCTTCTGCCCACCTTGGTTGTAACGGGTGGTTATTTGAGTCACTGTTGCCCTTCTATCAGCTCGAACCAGTCTGGCCATTCTCCTCTGACCTCTGGCATCAACAAGGCATTTCCACCCACAGAACTGCCGCTCACTGGATGTTTTTTCTTTTTCGGACCATTCTCTGTAAACCCTAGAGATGGTTGTGCGTGAAAATCCCAGTAGATTAGCAGTTTCTGAAATACTCAGACCAGCCCTTCTGGCACCAACAATCATGCCACGTTCAAAGTCACTCAAATCACCTTTCTTCCCCATACTGATGCTCGGTTTGAACTGCAGGAGATTGTCTTGACCATGTCTACATGCCTAAATGCACTGAGTTGCCGCCATGTGATTGGCTGCTTAAGAAATTAAGTGTTAACGAGCAGTTGGACAGCTGTACCTAATAAAGTGGCCGGTGAGTGTATGTGGTATAGAGTACTAAACATTTCTAATGGTGAATGAATTCTAATAATTATTATAAATTCCTCTTTTCATTGTAACTTACTTGATGTCTCAAAACCTAGTGTGCTGCCTACCTAGACTGCATGGAACGTTATGGTTTGAATGGGCCTATAATGACCAACAGTGCAGTCTATGTAGGCAGTGCACTATGTTTTGAGACACAGCAGCTTTCTGTTCCTCTTCTGTCTTCTAAATCTGAATGTGGTCTGTATGTTTGTATAGTGTGCAAATTTGTGAGTATTGAGATGAAGTCTGCATTTGAAGAGACTGGCAAAACAAAAGAAGTGATTGAAACCAACTACCGTTTCCTGGATGATAAAGGTGCACCGCCAATCAAATATGTCAAATCGTAAGTGTTCTTAATGCAAACCATGATCTTAAGCTAAATAATGAGGCATCTGGTCTAGTGGACTTGTGCATACTGTATCTAAACATCTGTCTTTTGCTTTTCAGTGATATTCGTTTCATAGAGGTGATGGAGAACGTTTGCTCAAGGATTATGCAGTACAATCTACACAAAGAGAGAGATGGCAGCAATCGCTTCGCAAAGGTCGCCTACTACATGCTCTTCTATCACCTTTGTTTTTGCACCACAACTTTAGTGCTTTTGCTGAATAATTGACATCTGTTGAACAATCTTGAGTGACTCAAGACTTAATTGTAGAGTAAAAGGTTTTGATTGAAAATTGAATGGACCAAATTGCAGTGCCAATGATAAATACCCAGGTGAAAAAGACGTACAATTAAGTGTATTAAAAATGCATTACATCATATTTGTATTGTACTAAAAACATATTTATGTACATTTTTAATACACTTAATTGTACGTCTTTTTCACCTTGGTAGTCACATTTCTTTTCATGAATGTCATCAATGTTGTGTCAAAAGGTTTCTTTAATTGATAATCTTGTAAGTGGAGGGACGACAGTACAGTATGTGATGTTGAGATTGTGAATTGTTTTACTGTAATATCTATGGTGTGATGTGTCAAACTGTATTATAGCTGGTGAGATCTGATCATTTCTCTTTCTCTGCACAGGGTATGTCTGAGACATTCTCTACCTTACATAACCTGGTTAATAAAGGTGTGAAGGTGGTCATGGATATTCCCTTTGAACTGTGGAATGAGACGAGTGCAGAAGTGGCTGACCTCAAAAAACAGGTGTGTGAATGACAGATCGTAATAATAAGGGTTTTTCAGTGGATTCAATTTTGCCATTAATGTGATTTGTGCTGAAAAAGTACATTACTGTACAAAAGTTTTCTTTTTATTATGAATACTTTTATTCAGAAAGTTTGAGTTAAATTGATTTTAAAGTGGCAATATTGACATTTCTAAAGTAACAAAAGCTTCCATTTTAAATAAATGCTGTTATTTTGAACTTTATATTTATCAAACAATCCTGAAAAATTTTCAACATTGATGATAATTACATTGATGATAATTCTTGAGCATCAATAATAAATATCTTAAATTGTTGTAGTAATATTTTACTGTATTTCTTTTTTACATTCCGCCTTGGTGAGCAAGAGACTTCAAAACATTGTGTATATGGGTCAAAACAAAACACAATACAAAACAAGCCAGAGACCTATTGTGCATGTTATAATCAAGCTGAGACCATGTGTTTGTGTTTTGACCCTTATATAAAGTATATGAGTGTATACATTTATACTGTATGAATGAATGTTTAGATACATTTCTTTATAATACTGCTCCAAACTGGTATGCTATTCTTTTCTCCTAAGATAAACAAATTGATTAAAAAAAGATAAACTCTTTTATATTCTTTGTATATATTTCTGATGTGTTTGGATTGTATGTATGCATATTGTATTATATTAGTGGATAAGTGTATAAAACAACCTGTGTAAATACACTCACCTAAATGATTATTAGGAACACCTGTTCAATTTCTCATTAATGCAATTATCTAATCAACCAATCACATGGCAGTTGCTTCATTGCATTTAGGGGTTTGGTCTTGGTCTGTATGTCAGAATGGGAAAAAAGGTGATTTAAGCTATTTTGAGCGTGGCGTGGTTGTTGGTGTCAGACGGGCCGGTCTGAGTATTTCACAATCTGCTCAGTTACTGGGATTTTCACGAACAACCATTTCTAGGGTTTACAAAGAATGGTGTATAAAGGTAAAAACCAGTATGCGGCAGTCCTGTGGGCGAAAATGCCTTGTTGATGCTAGAGGTCAGAGGAGAATGGGCTGACTGATTCAAGCTGATAGAAGAGCAACTTTGACTGAAATAACCACTTGTTACAACCGAGGTATGCAGCAAAGCATTTGTGAAGCCACAACACGCACAGCCTTGAGGCGGATGGGCTACAACAGCAGAAGACCCCACCGGGTAACTCATCTCCACTACAAATAGGAAAAAGAGGCTACAATTTGCAAGAGCTCACCAAAATTGGACAGTTGAAGACTGGAAAAAGGTTGCCTGGTCTGATGAGTCTCGATTTCTATTGAGACATTCAGATGGGAGAGTCAGAATTTGGCGTAAACAGAATGAGAACATGGATCCATCATGCCTTGTTACCACTGTGCAGGCTGGTGGTGGTGGTGTAATGGTGTGGGGGATGTTTTCTTGGCACACTTTAGGCCCCTTAGTGCCAATTGGGCATCGTTGAAATGCCACGGCCTACCTGAGCATTGTTTCTGACCATGTCCATCCCTTTATGGCCACCATGTACCCATCCTCTGATGGCTACTTCCAGCAGGATAATGCACCATGTCACAAAGCTCCAATCATTTCAAATGTTTCTTGAACATGACAATGAGTTCACTGTACTAAAATGGCCCCCACAGTCACCAGATCTCAACCCAATAGAGCATCTTTGGGATGTGTTGGAACGGGAGATTCGTACCCTGGATGTGTATCCCACAAATCTCCATCAACTGCAAGATAATATCCTATCAATATGGGCCAACATTTCTAAAGAATGCTTTCAGCACCTTGTTTAATCAATGTCATGTAGAATTAAGGCAGTTCTGAAGGAGAAAAGGGGTCAAACGCATTATTAAGATGGTGTTCCTTAAAATCCTTTAGACAAGTGTCCGTTTGCAGTATATTTCCAGGTAAATGCCCCAGTAAGAGATGTTTTCTTCCCTCAGTGTGATGTGATGGTAGAGCAGTATGAAGAAGTCATTGAAGACTGGTATAAAGGCAGCCAGGAGGAAGATCTCACCACTTACCTGTGTGAAAAACATGTGCTGAAAGGACAAGACACGGGTAATGTGAAACTAACAGCTGTTTTACTTCATCACATACCCACTTAACAGTCAAACTGCACTAGACATAATATTATGACTTCTTCCAGACTAAAACTCTTGATCTCCTTTATCGGCACCGCTTTTAAGAGCTGTTGTTTCTGGGAAGAATCAGACAGTTACTCAAGGCCACAGGAGCAGAAATAGTAAATGATGAACTCTAAAGCATATAGCAGCTTCAGCTGGTGTCCTTGTGCCTACTTGTACAACCAAATGGACATGGCTTTTAAAAAAGATGCATTAAAGGGATAGTTCACCCAATTCTAACATCATTTACTCGCCCACATGACTTTGTCTTCTTCAGTTTCGGTCCCTATTGACTGTAATTGTATTTTTTGTGCATACAATGGAAGTTAATGGGAACAAAACTGTTTGGTTACCATTGTTCTATTGTTAAAACATTGTTCAAAATGTCTTCTTTGGAACAACATGAGTTGGATGACTAGGCTCTTTGGATAGGATTTTCATTTTTGGGTAGACTATCCCTTTTAATCGTCATTTATACAGTTGTGGTCAGAATACAAATTAGCTGTCTGTCATCATATCACCAGCATGTTGCTTCCTGTTGTAGAAGATAAATGATTTATTTGGCATTGTGCTGGCTCTTATGTCATTGCTATAGCAACCAATATAGATCTGCCAGAAAAAGACATCACTTCCCGAACACAAAGCTCTGATTTGATCACTTGTTGCTAATAACAGTTCTGGCAGTCAGTATGAAGATCAGAACTGTGCAAACACGTGCTTCTCTCTGCAGACTGTCTTAAAGAGACATGGGCTGGGAGAAAGGGAGACACGGCAGCTATCGCAGAGATCAGAGAAGAAAAAGAAGGGCAAAAAGAAGAAGGGTAAAGACAGCGAGGATGGGCAGAAAAAGGAAAAGAAGGTGAAGAAGAAGAAGAAGGAAAAGTCCAAGCTTCACAACACCAAAAAGCGGAAAACCGAAGAAGCTGGAGACACCTCGGATGAGGAGGAGATTCAGAAGAAAGTTCCTCTTAATCAGGAGAAAACTGAACTCTGATATCATTCTTTGCTTTTTTTGTGTTTGTTTTCTGACGCTTGGCCCCAACATCTAAAGTTTTAAGTCCATGAGAAGGAGGTAATATTGAGCTCCTCTTTCTAGATCAGACAGAACATGTCACTTGAATGTTACATGAACAGATGCTAAAATCAAACGCCATTTCAGATCCAAAAATGGCAGCTACTGTAGACCAATCAAATCAGAGCTTGGATTTAAACGTTTGCTTGTGTTTGTTCTCATGCTGGTACATGTTGGTGACATTGATAACATGCTAAAATAGAAAGTGTTTTAAATCAATGAAGCTTGCAAGCTCTTGGAAGAGATTCTGGAGATTTCTATTCCTCTCACTCAGTGTTTCTTTCCTAAAATTTTGTTTAGTTTATAAATTTAGCCTTTTAGCCAGTGTTACTTGAACTTTCCATTAATTTTCATCATTGTTGATCCCTCTTAGATTCCAAATAAAACAATAGATTATTGGATCTTTTTTCGGTATTAGTATGGTTAAGTGGGACAAAATATTAAATTTGACCAGTTTTTGTATAGGATATTTTTATGAAAACATTTTATGTGATGCAACAAATATGTTTTTTTTTTTTTGTGATTAAACATGTCCATAAAATGTGATTATGTAGTTTCTCCCCAAAATGTCGATTTATTATTATATGTTTTAGATGGAACAGTCTAAACTTGGCACCTCTTACTTTCCCACATCACTCATGTCACCCTGAGAAAGTAGGGACCTTTTTTTTTTTCGTTTTTAAAATCCAAATATGGTTATCATTTTTTGCTTGATCTGGCCATATTTTTTTGTGTGTGTGTTTGCAGTGTTTTTGTATGTGATCACTCACAGGAAATGTTTGACCTATTTTTTTTTCTTAATATTTTTCTGTATGGTATTGTTTACTTCAACTGTTTATATATCAGGCTATTTCCAAAAGCTGTGTGTATGTGTGTGTGTGAGCTCCTGCAGGTGTTTGTATGTCTTCAGAATAGTGTTGTTTCGAGTCTGATGTGGACTGTGTATGAAAGTTATTGACCTGAGATTGAACTGGATATGCAAATGTTGTAACGGGAGGAACATGTGCCGGTTTGTATTTCTTGGGACTAGCTCATTGAGTTGTAAGATGACTGGTAAATAAAAAAGAAACCAACAATAAGCAACTGTTGGGTTTAATTATAATAATTAGTATTTTTATTTAAACATGTCTGAAGAACATGTTTTAGGCTGTTGGTTTGCAGTCTTTACCACAAGCGGGTGGTAACGCCAAGAAGAAACCAAATCATTGGTTTTTATAGTTTATGTGAATGTGGGAATGTTTTGATATTCTGAATAGTTTCTTTGTGGTTTGTTGTAACAACTATCAGGTTCGCATTCAACGAGTGTGTGCCTGAGTGTGTGAGAAGAGAAATTATGGTATTCCCTACGACTTTATGTCGTATAATAGTAATAGCAGAATTTTTCACAAAGTGTGGTATCTGCAGATTGGACTAATGGGCGTGCTGCGTGAAGAACGGTGTTTATCATTGGTCGCGAAAGCTGTCTGTCAGGATGTAGGGTCAGTTTCTGTCATAGAAGTCACCTTTCGACACGCCCATTACTCCGACCTGCAGACATAACAGAAAAAAGTACTGGCAGCTCATTACCCGGACTTTGTCCCGTAATTAAAAAACAGACATTTTCTGTTAATTCACAGTGTAACCACTGTAAATAAAACACAAATGTTCTGTTCTTTAATGGTATATCTATAGTAAAAGACTTGACACTTTCTGTAATTTAATGGTATATTTACTGTAAAAAAGACAAGACACTTTCTGTAATTTAATGGTATATTTACTGTAAAAAAAAACAGGACACTTTCTGTTATTTAATGACATAACTACTGTAAAAAAAATACGCAAATATTAAATAAATCCGTAAAATAACAGAAAAAGTACTGGCAGCTCATTACCCGAAACTTATTTTCGCACCAAAAAAAACAAAACGACAGGGGTAACACTGTCGTTTTTTTGTGGGGTTCGAAATTTTGAGTTTCTCCAATCTTCTTGAAACTCTGGATTCTGATTGAGGGCCATGGGACTAAGACCTGAGTGCAAAAATGGAGGCTCTAGACCCTTCCAGAGCTGAGATATTGAGATATTTATGACATACTGAGATATTGAGCCATTATAAATATCTCAATATCTCAGCTCTGGAAGGGTCTAGAGCCTCCATTTTTGCACTCAGGTCTAAGTCCCATGGCCCTCTGATCAGAATTCAGAAGATTGGAGAAAAATTTTTTTGCACACAAAAAAAAAACGACAGTGGTACCCCTTATGTTTTTTTTTGTGCGAAAAAAAAAGTTTCTCCAATCTTCTTGAAACTCTGGATTCTGATTGAGGGCCATGGGACTAAGACCTGAGTGCAAAAATGGAGGCTCTAGACCCTTCCAGAGCTGAGATATTGAGATATTTATGAGATTTTTATAACATACTGAGATATTGAGCCATTATAAATATCTCAATATCTCAGCTCTGGAAGGGTCTAGAGCCTCAATTTTGCACTCAGGTCTAAGTCCCATGGCCCTCTATCAGAATCCAGAAGATTGGAGAAACTTTTTTTTTGCACAAAAAAAAACGACAGTGGTACCCCTTATGTTTTTTTTGTGCGAAAAAAAAAGTTTCTCCAATCTTCTTGAAACTCTGGATTCTGATTGAGGGCCATGGGACTAAGACCTGAGTGCAAAAATGGAGGCTCTAGACCCTTCCAGAGCTGAGATATTGAGATATTTATGAGATTTTTATAACATACTGAGATATTGAGCCATTATAAATATCTCAATATCTCAGCTCTGGAAGGGTCTAGAGCCTCAATTTTTGCACTCAGGTCTAAGTCCCATGGCCCTCTATCAGAATCCAGAAGATTGGAGAAACTTTTTTTTTGCACAAAAAAAAAACGACAGTGGTACCCCTTATGTTTTTTTTTTTGTGCGAAAAAAAAAGTTTCTCCAATCTTCTTGAAACTCTGGATTCTGATTGAGGGCCATGGGACTAAGACCTGAGTGCAAAAATGGAGGCTCTAGACCCTTCCAGAGCTGAGATATTGAGATATTTATGAGATTTTTATAACATACTGAGATATTGAGCCATTATAAATATCTCAATATCTCAGCTCTGAAAGGGTCTAGAGCCTCAATTTTTGCACTCAGGTCTAAGTCCCATGGCCCTCTATCAGAATCCAGAAGATTGGAGAAACTTTTTTTTTTGCACAAAAAAAAAAAACGACAGTGGTACCCCTTATGTTTTTTTTTTGTGCGAAAAAAAAAAGTTTCTCCAATCTTCTTGAAACTCTGGATTCTGATTGAGGGCCATGGGACTAAGACCTGAGTGCAAAAATGGAGGCTCTAGACCCTTCCAGAGCTGAGATATTGAGATATTTATGAGATTTTTATAACATACTGAGATATTGAGCCATTATAAATATCTCAATATCTCAGCTCTGAAGGGTCTAGAGCCTCAATTTTTGCACTCAGGTCTAAGTCCCATGGCCCTCTATCAGAATCCAGAAGATTGGAGAAACTTTTTTTTTTTGCACAAAAAAAAAACGACAGTGGTACCCCTTATGTGTTTTTTTGTGCAAAAAAAAAAGCTTCTCCAATCTTCTTGAAACTGTGGATTCTGATTGAGGGCCATGGGACTAAGACCTGAGTGCAAAAATGGAGGCTCTAGACCCTTCCAGAGCTGAGATATTGAGATATTTGTGAGATATTTATGACATACTGAGATATTATGCCCAATCTTCTTGAAACTCTGGATTCTGATTGAGGGCCATGGGACTAAGACCTGAGTGCAAAAATGGAGACTCTAGAGCCTTCCAGAGCTGAGATATTGAGATTTTTATAACATACTGAGATATTGAGCCATTATAAATATCTCAATATCTCAGCTCTGGAAGGGTCTAGAGCCTCAATTTTTGCACTCAGGTCTAAGTCCCATGGCCCTCTATCAGAATCCAGAAGATTGGAGAAACTTTTTTTTTGCACAAAAAAAAACGACAGTGGTACCCCTTATGTTTTTTTTTTGTGTGAAAAAAAAAGTTTCTCCAATCTTCTTGAAACTCTGGATTCTGATTGAGGGCCATGGGACTAAGACCTGAGTGTAAAAATGGAGGCTCTAGACCCTTCCAGAGCTGAGATATTGAGATATTTATGAGATTTTTATAACATACTGAGATAT